>MU865919.1:399181-781633 GCA_033296975.1 Podospora aff. communis PSN243 | reverse complement strand
TCCTTGCCATTGTTGTCGGGCTTCTCAGGCTTGGGTTCCTCTTTGACGGGTTCCTCAGGCTTGGGCTCCTCCTTTCCAGGCTTCTCGGGCTTGGGTTCCTCCTTGCCAGGCTTCTCGGGCTTGGGTTCCTCCTTGCCAGGCTTGGGCTCCTCCTTGCCATTGTTGTCGGGCTTCTCAGGCTTGGGTTCCTCTTTGACGGGTTCCTCAGGCTTGGGCTCCTCCTTTCCAGGCTTCTCGGGCTTGGGCTCCTCCTTGCCAGGCTTCTCGGGCTTGGGTTCCTCCTTGCCAGGCTTCTCGGGCTTGGGCTCCTCCTTGTGATCCTTGCCGTGCTTGTCGTGCTTGTCGTGCTTGTCGTGCTTGTCGTGCTTGTCGTGCTTGTCGTGCTTGTCGTGCTTGTCGTGCTTGTGATACTTGTCGTACTTGTAGTACCTGTAGTGCTTGTCCTTGTCGTTGCTCTCGGCCGAGTCACCCTTGTCTTCAATCGTCCCGTCGGTCGTTATGTATGCGGACGTGTTGCACATCTCAGCCTCCGCTGACTTGGTCGCGGCCGCACTGCCTTCGGCTGGCGGAGTTGTGTTTTGGATCTTCTCAATCTTGGGAACAGCGCCGAAACGGTTGTTGCCTTGGTCCCAGATCTGTTTGTAACGTCAGCTTTGATTCTAAACTGCCAAGGTGCCACTTACAGCGTAGATGGACTTCAGGAACGTATCACCAAGGATATCAAACGGGTTCTTCCCGCGAGACTGGACGCCACCGTACCAATTCTTGCTGTCGGCGGGCGCAAAAAGAAGGTCTTCCTTCTGAATGACAAACTCCTTGTTGCCAACAGCGACGCTAAAATCGGGCAATTCTTGTGGCGAGATTGTGTCCGGGATAAGGTACCCTTGGTACTCCTCGCTGTAGAACGATCCCTGGATCTGCTTGTACAAGGCATCGCAGACGCTGTCGGACACCAAGGCGAGAGTTGTCCCGGTGTCGGCAATTGCTTTGTTCCCGGAGGCAGTGACTTTCTGTCCGTTGACGGTGAAGGATTCGCTGGGAAACATCCAGAAGCCTTCTGAGTTGTCAATGTCGGTCCATGTGATCTCCTCACCCGAGGATTTGACGAGCTTGTCATCGATCCAGCCAAAGGTGTAAAATGACTCCTTTTCCTCGTCACGAAAACTGTAGAAGCAAGACGTGAACAACTCGGCTTCCTTGGGGATGTCAGACTGGCTGATCATATTCATTATGGGAGTGGGCTGAGGGTCGTGCTGTCCGTTGGTGGTGATTGTGTTGAGCATGGGGAAAGCAAGCCCAAAAAGACCATCACCGGTGCCTTCGGAAAACTGAGGAGACATCTTGGTAGCCAGCTCAACTGCTTGGTCCTTGATCTGAAGACCACCAACCGACACAACGTCCGTGCCGACATCTCCAGAGGCCGAACTTCCGTCGCCGTAGGTGATCATCCAAGCCTTGTCGGTATCGGCCTTCCACGTCGTCGACTTGGAGGGGTCGAAGTTCTTGGGACCGGCTCCAGCGCCGCCGAGCCACGCAGGGAGGGTGTACTTCTTGGTGGTGCGCACCTGTTGGAGGGTCAAGACGTCAGCGATGCCATCCAAGCAGGAGCGGTTGTTCAGACTACCCAGAGATCGGAGGATCCAGTGTCAAAATCCAGCATGATCTTCTGCGGAGGGCTGCCGATTGATACCTCGCACAGGTACATGGAGTCATTCTGCTGGTCCTCGGCGGTGACCTCGCCCGGCACATCCGGCTCGGATGCGTCGACCGACCTGGGTACGAGTGTCTTTTTGACCAGGGCGTTGTGCGAGCGAGGGAACCCAATCTGCTTGGGGATCGCCGTCTTGTCGATTGTGAACTTGTGGAAGTAGGGTCCCGGCTTGGTGGGCTGAAAGCCGAATCGGTTCAGCACGCGGACGTAGGACTTTGTGCCATGGGGTCTGTAGTTCTTGTTGCGGATCGCCTTGATCTTGGTCAGGCCCAGCTCCTGGCGGAGAGCGGCCTGGACTTGAAAGATGGGATCCATGGTGTAGGTAAGTAGTAGAGGTCCGGGGTATGGAATATCAAACGTGGAGTAGTTGGAAATGAAAAGTACAACAGTGTTGGGCAAGGGGCGGAACTGTTGTGGAAATGGTTGACAGTGAGAGATGTCCGAGTCAAAATCCAGTGTCGAGAGGGGAAACGAGCTGTTTTTGTAGTCGGTTCTCCCCCGCCTTGAACTTGCAAGAGCCAGAAGTCGTGCCTTGCTGCGTGATGTCAGGTAAGATGTGGAAGAGCGGTGTTTGTCACTATCTTGGGAAGGGACGGCGCGCAATCGGAGGTCACACGCCCTCGGAGCGCGGGAGGGTCTGGATGACGGAGGGCGAAGGACCTGCCAAACCCTTGTCAAACAGAACCCAAGGGCCGGGCAGCATCTGTGAAATTGACAGGAACTACCCGGTAGTATCATTCCAGGGATTCAACAATATCTGGATCCTCTGCCCGCAGTGTTGTACTGTGAGAGGCTCTCGCTAGATCTGATGCAGCTCATCCTCACCCACGACCACTGGCACCGCAGGTTGGCAGGTCGCACAAATGGACCGCTAAATCCCAAAGGCGTGATTTTGCGGTCTGTAAATCGGCTCGGTGGGCTCAGGACTCATTACGACTGTGGTGTAGCGGAGTCGCGAAGTTTGTGTTTGCGAGACGCTGTCCTTCGGGCAACCATGGTCAAGGGAGGCGGTACTGATCAGTTCTGGCCTGGGGCGAATACCGTATTAGTCCACTTGATTCGCCTTCACTCATGCAACGCCGTTTAATTTATGACAGCAAAATTGCAAGCCGGCCTGTGTTGGTAGCCTAGAGGCCTTACCTGGTAAAATAGATGTTTGTTTCTTTGTTCAAGGACGAGAACTCTCGATTACCTTGGCAAAGGGAGCGGACAGAGCTTTCACGGCGTGTACTGTTTCCCAACCAAGGAGAATATGGTGGGATAATACGACAATAGCCATCCCAGGCGCCGTGGCTGAGCGTCTAAACCTCCCAACGGGAGATGGTGGCGGCGGTCAACGGGCCCATGATTTGCATTTGGTAAGCGCTGGATGCTCCTGCCTTGGGCTTTGTTGCCCATCCAAACGGGGAACAAGTGTTTGGTGGCTACATTGCACCTGACACGCCCCAGTGTTCCATCCTGTGCAGTCGACAGGTACGTATCCATCTTTACGGGCTTAAGCCAGCTTGATCCTTCCGAAAAAGAACCCCCTGACGCCATTGCTTAGCCAGCACTCCTCGCCATCCACAAGCGAACCGACGGAGATGACGCTCTCGACAGCAATGCCCCTGCTCCAGTACATAAGACTCAGCATTGGTAGTCGGGACGGGATGGGAGGTCTGACCTTTCAAGTGCCCATCTACGGCTCGTTCCATCCTGGCCCCCGCTGTCGCTCTTGGGCCGGTACTCTGGGTTCACAGAAGGTGTTACCCATCTTTCGTTTCTCCACACGTAGGGCGTGGTCGTGGACCCTTCCATGACGGAGCCGTCCTCCTCATTGATGATGAGGACTTCTTTCTTGTCTGGGAGGTTGATGCGTGCCCTCTGGCGTGCCTGGTCATACATCTCCCGCTTTGTGGTTTTGAAATGCGTGTATTCAGATGGTGTTGTCTTGAGGTCAGCTACCAAGATTTCGTATTCCGGGCTTTTGAGAGGAAAATGTGACCAGTCCTCGCTGCCATCCGAAGAGAGTCCGGGATTCGGAAGTCGTTGGGGGTAGAGGTTCGAGAGTGCCGTCTCCGGGACCGGAGACGTCCCCACACCCATCTCGCCGCCCTTGGAGATTGTCACCTTCACTCTCAGCGGTATTTCTTGGTTGTCCTGGCCAAGGTTCTGGAGGATAAACCCTTCCAAGTTCTTCAGGCCGGATTCACCACTGAGAGCGGCGATGGCTGCATCCCAGCCCCAGTGAGTCGCTGCTCTGAGCATCCGGTCCCGGTGAAAGTCCAGCATGTAGAGCGGCGAAGCATTCACGTGGTTCCACCCTGCATGCGCGAAGCTGCTGTTGGGGACATGACGCAAAGATGGGTCATACCGCAGCGACGAAAAGACCTGGAAGTCGGCGTCCATGTTGACTTATTTGGCTCGAGTTGATGGAGCATGAAGCGGTTGTCTCCTCACTGCTGTGTTCATGCAAAGAGGCGATGCTGCATGAATAGCAACTCGATTGCACGTGAAGCCTGCAAGGATGTTCGGGAATGACGGAAAGACTAGACTTTGGATGCGCTTGGCTGTCGTAAGTGGTGGAGCTTTGTCGCCTGAGGCAGCCCCGAACACAACCATTGCGCTCAGTGCTGGGCTCCCCCGAAGGACGCGCTAAGCTAATTTTTTTGTTCGCGAGCTCAACGACCAGACCAGCACTGCGGCATCGAACTCTCTGCATCGCGGCGTGTTGCAAAACTACCAAGCATTGGCGGTTCGCATTCAATTGCTCGGCTTCTTTTCTTGTTTCTTCACCGGGATATTTTCTCTTTTGATTCTATACGGTCATTACACGCTCTTCTAATACCGCAGCCATGCCACCTGCTGCACCATTTCCTCCAACTGCTACGGTGACGACTGCCGACCCGTCGCTCTGGGATCGAGTCTCGACATGGGTGTCCGAGAACAAGGCAGTTGTCTACACCATTGCCGGCGTGGCTGTCGTCATCACAGGTGCTGGTGCCGTATACTATATTCGGAGCGGCTCCGACAATAAGGTTCGTTGCAGTCCGGGCCAGCGGCCGACCCCGTTGGGGTTGGACCGGCAGCGGCCACGCTTTCTGCTGCCCATGAGGTATTTGATGTTTCAATGCTAACCACTTGCGAATCCATAGGAGTCCAAGGATGTCGGCTCTAGGCCCAGCAAGAAGGAGAGGCGGAAGCGGAAACAGGCCGAAAAGGACGCAGAGAAAGCCGCCACGGCGCCTGCAGCTGGTGTCTCAACACCGCCCGCCGCGAAAGTCGAGTCTGCCGATGGGCTGCCCGAGATCGACGAGACCACAGTCCTGCAGCTTTCGGACGCAGAGCGCAAGGAGTACGCGGCCAAGTTGAAAGAAGCCGGCAACAAGGCCTACGGCGCCAAGGATTTCTCAAAGGCTATCTCCCTCTATTCGAAGGCCATCCTCTGCAAGCCAGACCCAGTCTACTACTCCAACAGGGCCGCCTGTTACAATGCTCTCAGCGAATGGCAAAAAGTTGTTGACGATACTACCGCGGCGATCAACCTCGACCCCGAGTACATCAAGGCCCTGAACCGTCGCGCCAATGCCTATGATCATCTTGGGAAGTTCAGCGAGGCCCTTTTGGACTTCACCGCAAGCTGCATCATTGATGGTTTTAGGAATGAGCAAAGCGCCAATGCAGTAGAGCGGTTGCTGAAGAAGTTCGCAGAGACGAAGGCCAAGGAGATCCTGAGCACCAAGGCGCCCAAGCTTCCGAGCTCTACATTTGTCATCAACTATCTTCAGAGCTTCCGGTCCAAGCCGCGCCCTGCCGGCTTGGAAGAATCGGCAGACCTGCCCGAAGAGACTGGAAAGGGTCAGTTGCAGATCGGCCTGAATCACCTGGACAACAAAAACACCCCTGCGTACGAGGCCGCAGCTGCGGCGTTTGACAAGGCGCTGGAGCTCGGAGACCTGGGCGAACATGAGGCTTTCGCTTACAACATGCGTGGAACGTTCCGCTGCCTCAGGGGCAAGCACGAGGAGGCCCTTGCCGACCTCACCAAGAGCATTGAACTTGACCCGTCGATGACGCAGAGCTACATCAAGAGAGCAAGCATGAACCTCGAACTTGGTGCGCCCGACAAGGCTGAGGAGGACTTTACCAAGGCACTGGAGCAGAACCAGGAGGACCCTGACATCTTCTACCACCGAGCACAGCTTCACTTTATTAAAGGGGAGTTCACCGAGGCCGCTTCCGACTACCAGAAGTCGATTGACCTGGATCGGGACTTCATCTTTTCGCATATCCAGCTTGGTGTCACCCAGTACAAGATGGGCTCCATTGCGTCATCCATGGGTACTTTCAAGCGTTGCATCAAGAACTTCGAGAGGACTCCTGACGTCTACAATTACTACGGAGAGCTGCTGCTAGACCAGAGCAAGTTCCAAGAGGCCATCGAGAAGTTTGACATGGCCATCGCACTGGAGAAGGAGACGAAACCGACGAATATGAACGTGCTGCCGTTGATCAACAAAGCACTGGCCCTTTTCCAGTGGAAGCAAGATTTCGGCGAGGCGGAGAAGCTCTGCGAGAAGGCGCTGATCAGTAAGTCTATTTTACTTTTACTCTACCGTACTATCTCGCAATATTGGCCTGTACTCTTGCCCCGTGCGCGCCTTGACAGCTTTATGAGTGGCCCGGCGCAATGCTATCACGCGCCCCTTGCGCGACAATATATCCTTGGTCTACATGAAGCAAGGCCTTTAAGCTGTTGACACAGGCCAGCTCGCGCCTTTACGCAGGCCTGTGTCAACAATTTCAAGGCGTGCACGGAATAAAAGGGAACGGCAATACTGCGATATAGAACGCATTGCCCCTTCCTGAACCCGAACGCTAACATCACAACCCAGTTGACGCCGAGTGCGATATCGCTGTTGCGACGATGGCGCAGCTGCTCCTCCAACAAGGCAAAGTTGTTGACGCGCTAAAGTACTTCGAGCGTGCCGCAGAACTCGCTCGCACCGAGGGAGAACTTGTTAATGCACTCTCGTATGCGGAAGCCACAAGGACTCAGATCGCAGTCCAAAACAAGTACCCCCAACTGGCAAGCAAACTGTCTGGAATGGGCGGCCCCGGAATGACGCGATAGAATTGCGGACCTTTTGTCTTTTCGTGAACCGGGGAGATTAAGGGGTGTGCTGCGTCTGGCTGCTGGACAGCGAGCCAGAATTGATACGATGGGCGGTGTAGGAGATGGTAAGGAGGAGTTTCCGGCGACTTACAACTGGTACCCAAGTCATAATGGTACATGGCAGCGCATGATTATGTCCACTTGGACAGTTGTATATATACACTTGTTATAATATGACGGCGTAACAATAATTCCATCCCCTCTAAGTTCTTGGCTGTCGAAACTCCAGAGTGAGTGGCAATCCGTGCTGAGATCGATTCGGCAATAGACTCCACTGAGTGATTCTTTTGTGATGGTCGTCAGTCAAGGAGATATGAGCCTGGGTGACTGATCTTCTCATTTCAGGTCAGCCGACCATAAGGTAGCAGCCGGTGAGAAGCACGAGCCATCACAGGGAGGAGGGGTCTAGGTTCCCATCGAACCGTCAAGTAGCAGAAGGCTAGGTGAAGGAAACTGATATTAATAGCCACCAAGAAATATATACAGCATGAACTACTGACTCCTGACGAAACTCATGTGTCGAAACAGGAGTTAGACAACCACTCCTCCACGAGACCGCACCCTGCAAGCTCCCAAATCTTTCCCATCAAGCACTTCCGAGCCGCAAAAGCGTATTCTCTCCGTCTGGTCGAGAGGAAGCAGCTTCATTACCAAATAATGGGGACTTTGTCATACAACAATAGAAACAACAGGGGGAATTAAACAGAAACCAAGATCTAAATAGTGGCAAGGGGTATTCGGACATCCTTCGACTCGACTTGTCATCGAGTTGTTTGCCGGGACAGCATCATCTGAACACGCCTGTGAGAGTCGTCGAGGCGAGAGCTAACACTTGAGCATCCGGTAGAGGAAATGGGCCGCAACTCCCCCCTCGACGCCCCTCTAAGACTAGGGCCGTGACTTGATCAAGCCATTCTCCTATCCCGTTATTTTTTGGGGATGCTTAGCGCTCTGTAACATATATAAACAGCTGGCCAGTCACGGTTGTGGCCCATATGGAAACACAACCTAGTTGGTCTTTGGTGCGGCGTTCTTGGTCAGCGCAATGCCCAGGCCAACACCGAGGGCAATGGCAATGACAATGAGCACCACAACGAGCAGGCACCACCACTTGAGCTTGCGGCGGCGACGGGCCGAGTCGATGCCCTTGTCGATCTGGGTGTTTGCGTTGACGAGGTCTTGCTTGGTCTGCTCCGCCATTTGGGACACGTTCTCGACAACAGGCTCCTGAAGCGCCAGCTGCGTCTCGAGTCCTTGGAAGAGGTCGACAAGCTCCTCGAGGGTGCGGCGGATCTTTTCCATGTCATTGTGCTGGGCACGAACGTTTCCGAGGACCGCGGATGCCTGGCCAGAGCGGTTGGATTTGAGCTAGAG
Source organism: Podospora aff. communis PSN243 (assembly GCA_033296975.1). Taxonomy (NCBI): domain Eukaryota; kingdom Fungi; phylum Ascomycota; class Sordariomycetes; order Sordariales; family Podosporaceae; genus Podospora; species Podospora aff. communis PSN243. Next base: position 773,393 of record MU865919.1, on the reverse strand, counting down.
GCAACAATGTCAGTAAATCTATAGCTGGGAGGATTTGCCTCGGGATGGACGTACTGCCGTCTGGAAGATACCCTCGTTGCCCCAGTCGGCGTCGGCGGCTTGTCGGACCTCCTCCTCGGTCGCCTGGGGGTTGATGATGCGGTACTGCCGGGAAATCTGCTCGCGGTAACGCTCCTTGTATTGCGACTCCTCTTGGATGAACTTTTGGATGGCGGCCTTAAATTCGTTGTTGATGATCTCGTACTGGCGCTTCTTCAAGCCAAAGCTACCGTCGGTGGTGCGCTCTGCATCCCCCTTGAGTTGTTGGATTTGTCCGCGAATGGACGTGTTCTTCAGCTGGGTTTGCGCCACCAGGTCGTCCAACTGCCGCTGCGCCGATCCGTCGTTGCTCGTGAGCGCCCGCTGGTGCAGCGTGGCAATGTTCTGCACGTTCACGCCCAAGCTCTGAATATCGTTTCGGATGGCCGACACCCTTGACAGGAAGTCGCCCTGCGACAGGACGTGGGCGGTCGGCTGCTGCGGCTGCTCGTACTCTTGTTGCCCATATTGCCCTTGCTGCTGTCCATACGGCTGCATCTCATGTTGTTCCTGCGAGAGTGATTGCGAATTAGCATAACGTCGCCCATTGACGGCCCGCGGCCCTCGTCTTGGGCCCCAATTCCCTGCCGGTCGCTGGAGGCGTGCGATCGGGGTCGTCGCTGTCCGCTGACTGATGATGACCGCGCGAGCCGAACAAGGGCAGGAGATGATGCCAAGCGGCGCGTACCTGTTGCCCATAGGGCTGGCCATAGTTGTAGCCAGCCTCCGTCGCGGGAGCCTGGTTATAAGGGTTGTACGACATGGCTGCTGCTAGGAGTGCTCAATTGATGGTTCCTGCGGTCGGCTTGTCTCGGTGGTGGTGAGATGTTTTGGGCGGAGGAGCAACGCAAGCAATAGCGGTCGTTGGACGTTTGCGCGGCGTTGTGGCTTGGCAGAAGCTTGGGAGATGACCTACTGCCCGTTGCCTTTTGCGTGTTGGACAAGAACCTGAATTTGAGCCGCCCTCGACCAATCGTGATGACAGAACTGGTAGGGATGCACCTGAAAAAATTGGGGCCTGCGTAGAGCGACGGTGCTAACGTTAGAGCGGCCGCCGAGCAGTGGGTGTTGGACGTTTTGTCCGCAGTCGCCGGAATCCTGCTAATGTGCTGACTGAGTGTTTGCCTTCTTCTTGCGCCCAATGTTACTGATGCTCATCCTAGATGAAGTGAGGGCCTTTTTCCCCAGAGAATCTCACAGCACTGGTGACGTCCTAAAAGGCGGTGAAAGAAATGGACAAAGCATCACAGAACGAGAACGGCAGCGAATTGAGCATTCATCATGATAAATGATATTTCACATTCAGCTGAAGTCCACCCAGCCGCGCCATCAAAGACAGCAAAGGGCAGCACTGGGTTTGATGGTAACTCATGGAAGAAAAATGCAGCGGATCGCAGTGGCTGGCTGTCTGGGCCCCGCAGCTCGCTCAGAACCAGTAAAGGAGTCGCATTTTCTCGCTGAGCTGCCCTCATCGGGGTTTGCCTCTCAGGCCTGCTGCTGAATTGCCGCAGAGGCTGATGAGAGACTCGTCGCTTGGCCGTCCTCGGTTGATTGACGATCGCTCTGATGTAAGCCACACCGGGGGACGAATGTAAATCTGACAATTCTATCAGGAGGGCTTGCGTCAAGCATTCAGGCGCTTCTTCGAAGAGAGCTAGGCTTGTTGCCTAGGCTTACAACACAGGTCAGTCTGCCGCTTCACGTAGGCCTACCAACATAACATTCAGAGTGTGGGCGGTGTCCAAGCCGACGTGAATCTGGTGGAATGATACGGTACTGTGGTATTTTTGAGGTTTCATTCAATGGCTGAGGCTAGGTTTTCACATGCTTCCCTTCCAACCTTTGCCAGTCCGGATACTAACAGTCCTCTTTCGTCCACAACAACGTCGATTTACCTCTTGCAAAAGCGATGCCTGGGCGGACATTGCACAATACTCGCCGTGCTTGAGACTGAGCAGATCAGTCCCGGGTATCTTAGCTCCAGCTGCGAACCACTTTCTCACAGTAGTCCCCCGTTCCCAGTCCATGGCTGAACCCAACCAGGATGCTGGGTGGAGCTCATCCTGAGCGTGCTCTTGGCAGCTAGCTCACTTGCTCGCGGCCTTTGCCCCACCCTTCCGGGTCGGACCAGAGGGGCCTTTTAGCGGTGCAGCCTCTCGTCTGGACGCTGTGTTGGTTCGCCTGGAGGTGCGCCCTATGCCGTGCTTCCCTCGTGCGAACTTCTCGCCCCAAACCTCGGGGTCGACGCCCTGGAGTGCTCAGAAGTAGCTCTTCTTCCGGCTGGTACGTGTGTACTGAGTCAGATTCCACTCAACATCGGCATCCTTATTCTCAAGGGTGCCCATGGTAATGGAGAATGGCTTCATGGTGAATCTCGGCCCAACCTCGCTGAGCTCCACGCTGTCATAACCCGTTCGCACGTACACGTGATGCCGTACCTCGATGCAGTCATCTTGGTTCACAAAGGTGATGACGCGGTTTCCTTCGTTCTTTTTCGCAGTCACGTCCCGAGGGGGGAAAAGGTGTTGGAGGATCTTGAGAACACGGCGGCCGAGGGGAGTTGTGAAGTTCTCAAAAATCAGATGCGGGTAGCTCTCGCTGACTGTGCCCTTTATGGAGCGGGGGATATCGGCTCGGAGAACAACGTTGTGCAGGGATGCCATAATCGTAGGGCCATGAGGGAGATGGCTGATAGTTACGGCAGTCGGTGTGCCTCTACTTCAGGTCAGTTTCTGCTGGCGGTCTGTAGGCTGTGCAGGGGGCGCACCGATGTTCGTGGAGGAGAACAATATCAGACAGCCCTTCGCTCTGGGCTGATCGCACAAGTTCTGGCAAGACGAGATTGCCTCGATTGAGGCGGATTGCGGTGGGGAAGAGCAAGCGCATTTCTTTTGAAAAAGACTTCAGCCGCGAGCTGGGATCGCGAGACGTCGTCACCAGTACCCTTGGATCTACGACCCCTGACAGTTCTGTATATTCATCGTCGATGTCGAGAGCCTCTTCCTCCTTCTTCAGATCCCCTGCCGCGTCGTAGTCGTAGTCCTTTCGCAGCTTCTTGTCATTTGCGATCCTTGCATTGAGCGGCTTTCCGGATGCTAGACTGGCTCGCAATTGTGCTCGCTTCTCGCTGACTTCGGCATCGCGTAAGAGCAGTGCCTTACGATAGAGATAGTCTCGCCTTTGGCGGGCTTGTTTGCGCTACAACAAATCAGCAGATAATCTCATTCGCCATATTGTGAGTGTAACTTACAATCATCTTGGAGGCGGCTGCTTGGGGTGGTAAAGACGGGTCGATGAGAACTTCTTGGCCGTGCAAAAGTTCGCGACCAAAAGTGATGGCGGCTCGATTGCAGGGCTTCGGCAGCTATCTTATCAGCGGGCCTGTCCAGAAAAAGTCGGGACGCACGGACCGCTTCTAAACTTTTTGGTGCTGCAATGCAGCCGCCACTTTCCACTTTTGGCTGGAGGCTCTTCGATCACAGTAACAGGGCGAAGGTTAAGTCCCACTGCCAAAAATCGCAAATCCGCGCCGACAGCAAACTTAACCACAGAGGCAAAAGGCCAGTCCACGCCTTTTGCGAGCCTCGAGACCCTCGAACAGCTGCTTCGCGATGATGTGACCGTCCAGACACCTCGAAACCCCCGCTTCACTCACCCACTTCGCTCGAGCGCGCGACAAAACAACCCGCATCCCGCATCCCGCATCGCGCCGCGGCTGCGATATCGAATTACTCCTGACAGTCGCTCAAGGTTAGTGTCGGCCGACTCTTTTCACTTGCACTTCTCCACCACCGTTTTTCCCACTCAAACCGCAACATGTCTGTCTGTAGCTTCCGCTAACCTGGGCACGCTGGAATGTGTAGCAGATATTGGCGCCTGTCGCCCACCACTTTCTAATTCAGCATGGAGGGCGCCTTTACTCATCTCGGAAACCACCTCGTCTCCGATTCGGCTGCTGCCATCAAGGCCGGTGGTTCCGATGAGCTTTCTAACATTGACCCGGACGAGAGCCTACTCTTCGGTGGCGTCTATGGAGGTCGAGGCCCTCGCGGCGGTGGCCTGGGAAACGCACGCCGTCGCCATGACGACGACGACAACGAGACCGAGGTCTTCGACGACGATGACGAGGAGAGCTTAGCAAGCGTTGCCATTGATGGCATGAAGGGGCTCAAGCTGAACGCTCACGAGGAAGAGAAGGAGCTTCCTGCCCACGCCTGCGCGTACGTCCCGCCTTCTCCCTTGTAATATTCCCAGTGTGCATGACTAACGAAGTGCCCAGATACTGCGGCATCCACAACACCTCTAGTGTTGTCAAGTGCCTCGCTTGTAACAAATGGTTTTGCAGTGCCCGTGGAAACTTTTCCTCCTCCCACATCGTCAACCACCTTGTCCGAGCGCGCCACAAGGAGGTCCAGCTCCACCCGCAGTCAGCCCTGGGCGACACGATTCTTGAATGCTACAACTGCGGAACCAAAAACGTATTCATGTTGGGATTTATCCCGGCAAAGTCTGACACGGTCGTCGTGCTCCTTTGCCGTCAGCCATGCGCAGCGAATACCTCTACGAAAGATATGAGCTGGGACATTTCTAGGTGGCAACCCCTGATCGAGGACCGGTCTTTCCTGTCCTGGCTTGTCCAGCCTCCCTCAGACGCAGAGCAGCTTCGCGCCAGACACCTCACGCCGAATCAGATTGCAAAGCTCGAAGAGATGTGGAAGGACGCCCCTGGCGCAACTGCTGCCGATCTGGAGAAGGGCGTTGGGGTTGACGACGATCCCCACCCTGTCCTGCTCAAGTACGACGATCCCTACCACTATCAGAACATCTTTGGGCCCCTCGTCAAGATGGAATCGGACTACGACAAGAAGTTGAAGGAGGCCCAATCAGAGGATAACTTGCAAGTCCGCTGGGACTACGGCTTGAACAACAAGCACATGGCCAGCTTCATCCTTCCGAAGATCGAGTCTGGAGATGTCAAGCTGGCGGTCGGAGACGAGATGCGTCTCAAGTACAAGGGCGAGCTTCGTCCTCCTTGGGAGGGCGTGGGCTACGTCGTCAAGATCCCCAACAACCAGTCCGACGAAGTCACCCTGGAGCTCCGCAAGTCGGCCAACGACAAGTCTGTGCCGACGGAATGCACGACCTCGTTTTCGGCGGACTACGTCTGGAAGGCTACTTCTTACGACCGCATGCAGTTTGCCATGAAGACCTTTGCTGTTGATGAGCTCAGCGTCTCGGGCTACATCTTCCACAAGCTCCTCGGCCACGAAGTCGCTGTTGCCCCTATGAAGACACAGATGCCTCGTAACTTTCACGTTCCTGGTTTGCCGGAGCTCAACCCTCGCCAGATCACGGCGATCAAGACCGTTCTGTCCACGCCCCTCAGTCTCATTCAAGGGCCTCCAGGCACAGGAAAGACAGTGACGTCCGCCACCATTATCTATCACCTTGCAAAGATGAACAACAGTCAGGTCCTTGTCTGCGCACCCTCGAATGTTGCTGTCGACCAGCTCTGTGAGCGAATCCACCGGACAGGCCTCAAAGTAGTCCGCTTGACTGCGAAATCTCGCGAGGATGTCGAGTCGTCTGTCAGCTTCCTCGCTCTGCATGAGCAGGTTCGAATGAACGACACAAACACAGAGTTGCAGAAGCTCACGCAACTCAAGAGCGAACAGGGCGAACTGTCATCTCAGGACGAGAAGAAATTCAAGCAGCTGACCCGCCAGGCTGAGCGCGAAATTCTGAACAATGCAGACGTCGTCTGCTGCACCTGTGTCGGTGCCGGAGACCCGAGGCTTGCCAAGATCAAGTTCAGAAACGTTCTCATCGATGAGTCCACCCAGTCTGCCGAGCCGGAATGCATGATTCCTCTCGTTCTGGGATGCAAGCAGGTCGTGCTGGTTGGAGACCACAAGCAGCTTGGGCCCGTTATCATGAACAAGAAAGCTGCCAAGGCGGGCCTGAACCAATCGCTCTTTGAGCGTCTGGTGAAGCTCAACTTCACGCCCATCCGGTTGAACGTCCAGTACCGCATGCATCCCTGCCTCTCTGAGTTCCCGTCGAACATGTTCTACGATGGATCACTGCAGAATGGCGTGACGGTTCTCGATAGACTGCGCAAGGATGTCGACTTCCCCTGGCCAGTCGCCGATACGCCCATGATGTTCTGGTCTAATCTCGGCAACGAAGAGATCTCGGCCTCTAGTACATCCTATCTGAACCGCACAGAAGCCTCCAACGTTGAGAAGACTGTTACCCGCTTCCTCAAAGCGGGTGTGAAGCCCTCCGACATTGGCGTTATCACTCCGTACGAGGGTCAACGCAGCTACATTGTTAGTACCATGCAGAACAGCGGATCCCTCAAGAAGGAACTTTACAAGGAGGTTGAGGTTGCCTCGGTGGACGCCTTTCAGGGCCGAGAGAAGGATTTCATTGTCCTCTCCTGTGTTCGCTCGAACGAGAACCAGGGCATTGGTTTCCTTTCGGACCCGCGCCGTCTCAACGTGGCGCTCACCCGTGCAAAGTATGGTTTGGTGATCATCGGAAACCCCAAGGTCTTGGCCAAGCATGAGCTCTGGCACCACCTCCTGGTTCACTTCAAGAATCGGGACTGCCTCGTTGAGGGTCCTCTCAACAACCTCCAGACTTCACTTTTGCAACTTGGTCGGCCCAAGACAGCATATCGCCCGCAGAAGTACCCTCATGGCCAGGGTGTCCCGACCGGCTACCCCAACAGTCGATACGGCGGCGCAAACGGATCAGTTCGAGATCCCTTCAACGACAACAGCTCGGTCATCTCCTACATTCCGGATGATACGTCGTCGATCCATGGGTCTGCTCTCGGCCCTGGTTTGGGTTCTGCGTATCCTAGGATGTTCCAGGGCTTCCACCCTGAACAGTGGCCCGGCCTGCCTGGTACAGCTGTGGGCGGGCGCCCCGGCGCCAAAGGCCGCGGCCGCGGTGCCGAAAGCGTTGCCGGTGAGAGCGTTGCCAACAGCGATTACACGGACATGAGCAAAGGAGGAGGAGCGAGCCTGGGGCTTGGTACTGGACTGGACGCGATAGGATCGTCCCGGCCGACTTCTGTCAGCCAGAGCGACCGTCTCAAGACCTATGTCGAGAGTGGTGGCCGCAATGGTTACCACCGGCGTATGGACGACGACGAGAAGAGCGTCAGCACCGCCTTCGCCAGCCAGATGGGATTCGACTGAGGCCTCAGCTGACAAAGTTGTCTGAGCTTGATTCTGTGCGAAGCCAAACGGCCAAAGCAGCCACAACATCATGGTTGCGACACGCCACCTTTGACTGCCTCACCCGATCCGGAACGCGTCGAGCACGCAGTACAGGACTCACAGCCGCCCATGGGACCCGCCATATTGGTAGACTCGGAGAAAGCCTCCTTAGCAGTCCCAAGCCAACAAGCAAACTGGCGGTCCCTATGCGAAGGACATGGCCGGACACTAGTATCACTACGTGAATGCCGCCGTCCTACCGCCTAGCATCGCTGCCTGAGCCATTGGCGGTATCCGAGGACTGGAGTGTCAGAGAGAGGTGACGAGGCTGCAATATCGTTAGGTCGTTTACCCCGGGGTGGAGAGGAGGCAGGTGATATTGGGCAGGAGATAGGTAGGAAGGTGTTTGGAGATCATCTCCGTCCCTCCAGGCGGCAAGCAAAAGGGGCTTGTGTTGTGCAGCCTCGACCTAGCGACCTTGCCGTGGAGAGAGAGAAGAGGCTACAGATAGGGTGTTCTACTTCGTTTACTGTGATGCTGCAAGCGTTTAGGCTCACAGTTGCCCATCACTGCCTACCAAGTCACTCCTTTCTTGTTTGGTAGTTGATTTTGTAACATTTGGCAAATGGTAAAGCGTTAGACAAGCCAAAATATGCCATTCATAAAATCTTCCTCTGGACTAAATAACCCTGGGGTGCCTGGCTCGTTCAGAAGGCCGAGCAAACGGTAAGGTGTATTTGTCAGTGGGGCCTGGTGGCTGTCGTAGCCGGCCGCCGCCGTCAGAGGCGTCGAAAGTGCTTGATGTAGTCTCCTGAAGGGTCTGCTCGACCTGTCATTGGGCAGTCGACAACCAAGCCAGCGGTTCGCTGGTCAGCGGCCACAACCAGCTGCAACCCTCTGCGCTAAGGGCGGGTTGGGTGGCGGTGTGTTGCCCTGCACTCGGGCGCAGCAGCGTCAAGTCATAAAGAGGCCCAAAGCGAGAACCTGAGTGGTTTCGAATTTGGCAAATTGCAGACTTGAATGTTTCGCCTTCTCTCCATTGGCTTTCAAGGGTTGCTTTGTTTCTTTCCTCTTCGTAGCAGGAGCTGTGCCCCATAATTATAAAACTGCCCAGTGACCTCATCCCATCCTTTTGCAACCCCTCGTTCCTTCCCACTGTCCCAAACCTACCTCGCCCAAATCGCGATCGCCAAGCGCTAGCAAAGTCATACCGTTACCGTATACCTTGCAGTCAAACAGCCCAATTAACGGCGCCGTTTTTAGCTTCATCCAACAAAGTTGGGATCTGCATCGAACTCAGCCATGGCCGTCCCGTCTGAACAACCAGCAGCGCCCGATCCAGCCCCTCCACTCCTCCCGCCCCGCCCAACCGACGGCGACGAGAAGCAACCCGCCGCCGCCGACGTAGCCACCACTACACCCGCTCCTCCCACCACCACTACAACCACCAATGCGCCGGCCCCGAAACCGGACGTGACCACCGCCACCCCGGCGGAGAAGCCGCCTCCCTCCGAGGCCCCCGTCCCGGCGGCAGCAGCACCAGCGCCCGTCAAACCCCCCTCCAAACCCCCCTCAGTCATTACCAACACATCCACCACCGACGTCGACCCCGTCGCCCTCGACTTCGAAGGCACCATCGACTCCAACAACGACCTGCCCTCTGCCGCGACCCTCGCGCGCATCGGCAACTTCCTCGTCCTCGACCGCGACGGCAAATCCCACGCCTTCAAGACCCTCTACACAGGCAAACACGTCGCGCGGCGCGTGCTCATCATCTTTGTACGCCACTTCTTTTGCGGCAACTGCCAAGAGTACCTACGCAGCGTGTCCTCGTCCATCACGCCCGACTCGCTCTTACGGCTGCCCATCAGCACCTTCATCGCCGTGGTGGGGTGCGGCGACCCCGGGCTGATAGACATGTACGCGGCGGAGACGGGGTGTCCGTTCCCCATCTATGCGGATCCGACGCGGAAGCTGTACGAGGAGCTGGGCATGATGCGGACGTTGGCGATGGGCACGCGGCCGGCGTATACGAAGCAGCATTTGATCAAGAGTAGTCTTGCGAGCGTGGTGCAGGGGCTGAAGCAAATCAAGTCCGGGCTGGCTACGAAGGGTGGCGACGCGCGGCAGATTGGTGGGGAGTTTTTGTTTGAGCCGTTGGATTTGCAAAGTCCGGTGGGGACGCCGTTTGGGCTGTCGGGGGAGAGCGGGGAGGGGATGTTTGGGAGCTTGGGGACGTCGGATACGAGCTTGGATGGGAAGGGTGGGGTGGTGGATGATGGGGCGGGGAGGGAAGAGCAGAAGAAGGTTACGTGGTGTCACCGGATGAGGACGACGAGAGATCACGCCGAGGTGCCGGAGTTGATGGAGGTGCTTGGGCTGGATGGGAATGGAGTGCCGATTGCGGACCAAAAGAGGTGGATTAAGGCGGTGGAATCGAGAAAGGGGACGGGGTTGAGTATGGCGAGCCAGATGAGCGCCATGAAGGGGGATGCTGAGCCGGTGGGAGCAGTGTCTTCGTAGGGGAAGTTTATACCTGCACCACTGAGGAAGTCGTTCAGCAAGAGGATGTTCATTCGGAGGTTGGCGGTGGAGGGGCTGGAGGGTGGGAGGATAAGGGGCAACGGAAAGAGTGTAGACGATGGGCCAAGCGGCAGCGAGGGAAAAGAGAGAGGGCAAATTTGAGGTGGAGTAGACTGCATAGGGGGTTGAGGTTGTCAAGCCTGCTTTGATTGCTCTTGTTCGTGTCAAGGATGGCGTTGAGCATTGCTTTTCTTCATTTTTCGCAAAATGATACCTGGCGTCATGGCATGCTTTCCTGAAAAGCTTGAATAGGACAGACAGTACATGCTAGGATTAAGGATTCGTAAATTGGATGCCGAATTTATGGCTCTTTGCCTTGCTCTTCTCTGCTAGCCAATCCAGGTAGTTTTGTGCCGCGGCCAAAGGAGTGTGCCATGGCCAAAGGAGTCTGTCCGAGGCCCTTGAGATCGATTTCGGATATCCCCGACATGCCCTGCTCTGCTCGTTGCCAATTCCAGAGCGATAGGTTCGTTGTATGCCAGGTATTTCTAGCAGTTCTTCGCCGAGGCGATCAGGAGTTCACGTATAAGAGCATGGGGGGTCCCTGGAATGGTGTGTCGGGTCCGGAACTGACGGTCCGTCGGGACCTTCGCTCGGGCTTGAATCAGAAGTTGCAACTGAACCCAAAGTCACTGGATCCGGGACGATTGGCGATGCCGTGGACGAAGGCGTGATAGGAATGGCAGACGAAAAGATAGGCCTCGAAGTGTAGTGGATGGAAACTTCCTCTTGTTCTGTCTGCAAGTCAGCTTCACAGCCCTCTTCCACGAGGTCGCAAGCTTTTTGCCCACCATTGCCTTCTTCTTGATACCGGCAACTGTCATTGGGACTAAGTCCGGCTATAATGAGCCCCAACTGAACCACTACCATTGTTGTAAGAACAAGGCTGAGAAACAGGGGAATCAGCTGGGCGGTGGTGTTGGCCGTGTTGACATTGGGAATGTCGTTCCAGTAGATGGTGAGCTCTACCGCGGAAACGATTATTGGGGTGACGGTCATGTCGCATGTCGTCTGAAGCTTCCGTAAAAGCTCGAGTCTCGCGTCACTGATGCACCGTCAGTGGCATTCACAGAGTCGCCCATGGCGGTATGAGGGTGGGTGGTACCGCATCTTCCTCCTTTCCCTCCTCCTCCGCCTTCTCCGCCGACTCCTCGACTCGGCCTCGGAGGCGATCCAGCCGGCATCAGCAAGTGCCGTGACAACGGTGCCTCCAGCGACGGCAAAGATGATGACGGCATTGAAAGCGCGGAATCCGGTCGAAGCGAGGTCCCCCGGTTTGAAGGCGAAGCCAACCTGCTTCTGCAGCTCACACACCGAGCCATCTGCGGCCCTACCATTGGCATAGAGAGCGTTCGAGTCAACGCCAGATGACCAAAGCCACAGATGGGTCCCGATCAAGGACATCAGAAGGCCAGTCTCAGCCACACCAAACACATAGGGCCCTGCCATGTCGCCCCTATCCCGGAAACCGAGATGATGATAGTAGAACCCACAGTCAAGATCCGGTCTGAATATCGTCGCCACTCGCCAGATGTAGTAAGGTAGCCGCACATAACAAGAAAATGCCGAGACAAGCAGGAGAAGGACATATACCTCGGCCGCCGACAAAACTGTCAATGTGGCGAGAGAGATGACCAGCCCGACGAAGACTCCGGAAGCGAAGATGAAGTGAGTACTTAGCAACAGGAGAAACAGCGTCGGGTCCCAGATCCAGCGTGCGAGTGTCATGCCGAACCAGAGGAGGTAAAACGAAGCTCGGATTCCAACACCGTAGAACTCGGGCTTCCCAACCACGGCGCAAGTCGATCTCATCTTTGGAGTGTTTGCATCCTCGACTTTACTCCTCAAGTGATGTCCACATCTTAATGAGAGAAAAAGGCGGGTGTTTATTTCCAAGCTACCTAGCCACCCGCCATGTAACCTCGCTCATAACATGCACAGCATGTCGTTAGGCTCTGTCGTAGCCCCTCTTCGCAAGGAGGTTGCCGTCGTTGCTTGATCTGTGGGACAGGAGATGGGCCTGTCGCACCAAGGCCTTCCCGACGCATCTAGGCCGGCGGAATAGCACATTTCCATGTAATTGTGACTGGGTGAAGGGGTCCTACGACTGTCAGTGCAACTGTGGCTTCGTAACCAGGTATAGACGGATGTTTCAATACCTCCGAGCTGGTTTGTATACTTGGGGGTTGTGTGGTTGTATGTTGAATAGGGTGACCTTGAGGGTTTGCTGCCGCCTTCTAAGCTGACAGTGATGTGACTGACCGCTCTTTCCAGTCTTTTGGGTCAGGCGACAAGCCGCTCTTTCTCTGCATTTCAAAATGTTTCCCCTGCAACAGCCTGATTTTCCTTCTCGCAAGCCAGATCAGGGAGCATCCAACAAAGAAAGTAAATCATTTCTGTCCCGTTGACTTTTTTATTGTAGGAGACGACTGCGCACCATTTCCCTCCTTTACCTCCTCCTTCCAAATCATCAGCGCCGCAAATCGAGGCGCCTCGGTCACAATCAGGGATGCCTCCGCCAGACCCAGAGCCAGAGGGCTTCCCATCTTGCATGACATGTTTCGACGTTCGAAATTGGTCTCACACGTCATTAAAGAACCTCCAGTCTGATCGCTCACGTGGGGTCTTTATTCCCTTGGGTCGCGAGTCCTTTTTCCTGAAGCCGCGTCTTATTGCGCTTCTGGGGTCCGCAACAGCGTGCCCAACTTGTTCCCTTTTAGTCGATGCCCTCGAGGCCATGGGAGTATCACCAACTGGGCAAGACAACAAAGCCTGTGTGAATATCCGCAGCCAACAACATGAGCTGCTTACTATTGTCTTGAGCTCTTTTGATCCTACATATCGCCAGGACTTCTTTAACAGCCTGTACATGAAGTACCCTTCTGTTACGGTGGAGCTTTACAGGCCAGCACTTTGCTCAAATGCCGCCATATGGCGTGGGCAGCTCAGCCCGGATCCTCTCTGGATCGGAGTCGCCCCTGGTCTCTCGTCAGATTTGGCCTCTCCAAAGGGTGCCGCTGTCCAGGCGCGAACCTGGCAGGACCATTGTCTCTCAGCGCACGGCATATGCTCTCAAAGCCAGGTGCTGTCACGACTCCCTGCCCGTGTCATTCGGGTGGCTCCGGAGGGAAATGCCGTCCCACAGCTATACCGATCCAACGAAGGCGAGGTCGCCAATTATGTGGCCTTGAGCTACTGTTGAAGGAACTCTATGACTGCTACCACAGCCACCGCCAACCTGAGCTCACGTCTGAGCGGAATCCCCTGGGTGAACTCTCGGATACACTGCGAGATGCTATACTATTCACCTACCATCTGGGTGTTCAGTATCTATGGATCGACGCTCCTTGCATTCTGCAAGATGATGCATCGGACTGGTTGGCCGAGTCTTCCAAAATGGCCGATATCTACCGGAATGCTATCCTCACGCTTTCGGCAACAACGGCTGCAGACGTTCGTTACGGAATTTTCAACTACGCCAGGAAACAACCACACAATTTGGATTTCAGGGGCGAGGAACTATGCGTCCGAAAGGCATGCAACAAAACCCACGAGGCAATCCTTCGGTGCCATGGAAACACTCATCTCACGGACGACGGGGCGGCATATGCATTTCCTCTTCTCACCCGTGGCTGGGCTTTCCAAGAGTGGGCTCTCTCCCCCCGTGTGCTGCACGCAACTGCCGACGAACTCGTATGGAAATGTCGTGAACTCACTTGTTGCGAATGCTCCCTTCGACGCCCCGTGAGACACGTTGAACGCAAGCCCGCAGATGCAGATGGACTTTGCAGATTCAGGAGCTGGAATTGGAACGCAGAGACAGCCGAGGCAACGCACAACTTGTGGCGGCAAATGGTCCAAGAGTACACAAACAGAGAATTTACCAAGCCCTCGGACCGGCTGGTTGCGTTTTCTGGAATTGCCAAAGTCTTTCAAGAGAACTCCTCTTCAGAACTAGGCAACTATCTGGCTGGCATCTGCTCCAACTTCCTCGCCGTATCGCATACTTGGAGCAGTGAATGGACGCGTCATCACTGCTCCACGATTTCTAGGCGGATCAAGGGCCCCAGCTGGTCTTGGTCTTCGGTGACCGGGCCCGTCAATTGGTATGGCTGGCCCAGTTCCGACCCAGCATGCTTCGTGCTTCACGAGGCTGCCATGACCCTAGAAGGCTCAGATCCGCTGGGTTCGGTTGAGAAAGGATTCATTACCCTTTCTTGTCTCACAACCAAGGCTCTTGTGGTGCCGGCCCTCTCGTTTGCCCGCGAATCGGAAGCTGTCAGTGTCATGAGATTGGCCGTTGGGCGCACCGATCTGATGTTTTGCGCCGATGTCCATCAGTGGCAAGACCATCCTGTCGGCCGAGCAACTATGCCCGCAGAGGATAAAATCGAGGAAGGTTGCGAGGTGCTTTGTGCTCAAATCTACAGTGTGCCTGCCAGTGTGCCACGGACGCCGGTATCAGTTTGGATGGTGTTGCGATGGTCTGTGACGCATTCTTGCTACCAAAGGATTGGAGCCATGGCATTTGATGGAACCGGAGCTGGGAACCGCCGTATCAGCCTCAACGCTGCAGATCACGTTCAAGTCCCTGAGCGAGAGGCTGTAGTATATCGCAAGATCACCGTCATGCGAGGCGAGACTGCTCACCAGCTCGGTGTGCGAGGGCACACCCAAAAAGACATCGATGTATATTTAGGTAAGAGTATAGAGTCAGACTTGGGAAACTGTTTGGGTACTAGCCACAAGGATTTTTCGGGTATCCTGCTAGATGTCCATGCTGGTCATGGCCGCTGTCCAGGGCAGGAGCATACCGGTCATGAGGTGTGCATCAACTCCACAGCCATTCGAGCCGCACCTTCCTAGTCTGAATGCAAGACAGCTGGCCACTTCGAAATTCTCTCCTAGATCCCACTGCGAGGAAACCGATTAGTTCTCTGAGTATGCATCATTTGATCTGGACAAGCATATTGTTGTAACGAAGCTCCGCATCGTCCCGCCAACATCATGCTCCCCGGCCGATCAAGAGCTGCGGCGGATGAGCCCGCCTCCAAACGACTTCGGATTTCAAATCAAAAGGCGGGTTCAATTCACCAGCTCCCATCCCCGGACCCAGCACCTGGAAGCAGCTCGGAAAATGCTGGACATCCTCCGTCCATCTCACCCAAGCGAAAGCTGAGCCAATCTTTCCGCGACCGCATCTTCAACCGCAGCAATGAAACTCCTGTCGAAGCACCCAAACCCCTTCCCAAGCAACAGGAGCTCCGCCCAAAGATATCAATTGTCCCGATATTCAAGCAAACCATGGCTGCCGCTTTCCAGGCCACACCGGAGCCAAGCTACCGCGATCCGGCAACCCACAAGGAGCCGGACCGAGAGCCCTCCCCGGAGTCAGACCCAGAGGAGATGATCAAAAGGCTCAGAAGTGCGTCCAGGCCATGCTCTGATCTGAAATCGTGCGTGCTAACCCCGAGTGTCCAGAGCACTACCTCGACTCGGCCGAAACTGTCCACGAGCGCGCCAAGATCCAGCTCCAGAACGCCCACTCCGAGGTTACCCGCAAGTTTCGCGAGGCCATGCAGGGCGAGGAGGTCTTTTTGGCCAAGATGGAGAGACAAAACCGGACGCTTTGTGCCCCGATGGAGAGTTTCTCCATCCGCTCGCAGCAGGAAGATCCCGTCGACGCTAGTATTCACACTGAGACGACGGATACTGTTGGGGATCTCGTTTCCAATGTCGAGAGGCAGGTGATGGAATTTGAGGCTGAGCTTGCGAAGCTCTGGGAGCAATTGGAGGGTGCTGATGCCGAGGTTGCGAGGGTATATCGGGAGAGTTTGGCTGGTGGGAGGGGTGCCCAGGAGAGTGATGAGGAGGCGGCTCAGCTTGCTGAGACTTTGACTCAGTTGTGGACAGCCATCAAGAAGCAGATTCTGGAAGCGGAAGAGGAGATTGCTATGTTGAGCGGCTCGGCTGTGGCGGCCATGAAGGAGGTAGAGAAGGTAGGTCGGTTGACGATCACTCTGGGGTTGATGCTGACATGATCATTAGGACTTTCGGAAGGCGACGCTCCCAGATCTCCATATCTTTTTCCAATCTATCGATGAGCCGTAATTTCACAACTTCGATCCCTCAGTCATAGCATTTCCGAACCATTTTGTCGCCAATCTTTTTCGTTCATTCGGGCATGTTGACTCGCAATTTTCTTGGGAGCTGGTCAAATGAACTTGAAATCTTTAGCGAGAACCCAGACATAATATCAACTTAGCACACAATAAAGACTCCAATCTGATCTGTCTGGATATTTAGCCGAAGGCATATCGTGACTTGTTTGAAATTCAGACTCGGCGGCTCATAAGCAGGCAGTCGTGGTCGAAAACTTGTTTTTTAACGATTTATAGCTGCGACACGAAGCTGAACAAAACACTAGATACTACAGCGCGAAGCTTCAAACAAAGACAACCAGGACGCCCGGAAAAAGCCCCTTGAAATTCCAGTGTCGCCAACAAGGAAGCCCTCCTGTCTTCGAGCCGATTCCAATCAACACAGCTGTGGCAGCAGAAAGCCACTTCCCTGTCCTCGTCCCCGCAGGCTATCGCCGCCTTGTATGACAACGACGCTCCTGACATCAGCTAGGTGTTGCTACAGCTACCATGTCGTACGGTGGTAATTGCCTGTGTTGCGAGAAGAGGGTGATGGTTGTGTGATACTATGGCCGTATTGATTATAGTCTGTCTGAAAAGGGTTGCGTTGTTGGCTACGACTGGGATTTTGAGGAGCTTTTCTGTTTCGATTTTTCTGGTTGTTGTCAGAGGTTTAGGTGGCGGTTGAGGGTGACTGTGTCGCGGGAGTTACCCGGGGTCGGAAAGTACTAGCTATGCGCGATGGACAAATACATTGAGCCCCTGAGGATCAAACCTCAACTTGGAGTCAACCATGATTTGGCCATGCCAATAAGAGCACAATGAGATGTCGATCCGAGGCTCTAGGTCTCTCCGCCTCGCAGGGGGACCCTGGTGTTCCTATCAAGCTCTTGTGCGGGGAGCGGTCCAACCCACAGGATCCTCCAACAAACATGCGCCCTTCGGACAACACACCGACGAGCAATGAAGATGTCAATCTATGCATCGATTTGTGTTCATGCTAACCACCCGAAACGCCATGCATAATCTTCAAAGAGCCGCCTCGCAATGCCGATTTTGAAGACCAGACGCTGAACCATGTGCTCACTTTTCCTTCCTTTACTCCTTGGTAACCACAACGCCCCACTCATGCTGCTCGTTTCCGTACATGATATCCTTGAGCCACCCCTTGACCTTGGCCGTGTACTCACCCATCTCGCCCGTCTTGCCCATGGGGATCTTGACGTCCTTACCACGGTGGTGAATCAGGGATACAGGGCAGATAAAGAACTGTGAGAAGCGTCAGCAGGGCTTGTTTACAAAAATGCAGGGCAAAAGGGGGAAATCGTACGGCAGTTCCAGAGGCAAAAGACTCCACGAGTCTTCCCTCCTTGTCAGCCTCCAGCACCTCATCAATGGTGTACTTCCTCTCTACGACTTCCACCTCGCCGGCGAGTCTGTTCTTGAACAGCTCCACGACGCTGCGGCGGTTTACACCGTCCAGGATCAACCTGTCATCGAGGGGTGCCGTAACAAGCTGCAGGTTTCCCGTGTCCTTAGCCTTCCAGATAACAAAGAAGTTGCTGGCTCCAGCTTCTGTGCAGTATCCCTCCTTCCCGTAGAGCCAGAGAATCTGGCCAAATCCGCGGGCGCGCGCCTCTGCGGTCGCGAGAAGACTAGGCCCGTAGTTGGCACCCAACTTTGCATAGCCAAAACCGCCCACCCAGGCGCGCACCATATCCTTGGGGCTAGTGTGCAGCTTCATGCCGCCCGGAGGAGAATCCATGCGGGGCATGAAACTGAGGGTGATGAAGAGAAGGGCCTCCTTGGAGGCTTGCACGCCCAACTGGGCCTGGGTGCCGATGATGGCGGGGCGAATGTAGAGAAAAGAGCCTGGGCGGGAGCGAGGGAGCCACTTGGGCCCGT
This sequence comes from Podospora aff. communis PSN243, assembly GCA_033296975.1. Taxonomy (NCBI): domain Eukaryota; kingdom Fungi; phylum Ascomycota; class Sordariomycetes; order Sordariales; family Podosporaceae; genus Podospora; species Podospora aff. communis PSN243. Next base: position 755,455 of record MU865919.1, on the reverse strand, counting down.
CTTGGGCGACAAGGATGGTGATGAGCTTCTCCAGCTCCTTGGGGTCGAATCCGGGAAGCGCAATGCGCAGGGTCGACATGAGCATGCGCTCAGCGTTGAGGTTGGGGCGGAAGATGCGCAGCTTGCCATCGAAGCCGCGAAAGGCCTTGAGGCCTTCGAAGCACTCGGTTGCGTAGTGGAGGACGGATGCGACGGGCATCAGTGTGAAGGGGCCGTAGGGTTTGAGCTCGGGTGCGGCCCAGCCGGTCTTGTAGTGCCACTTGCAAGTGATCATGTGGTCGGTGCAGATGGTCTCATCGCCCGTATTGGCAACCGCCTCCTCAGGAACTTCGCGCGCGTTGGGGTTGGCGAGCTGGACGGTGATCCGGGATGCATCTAGCTCGGGCAGCTTGGAGGCGTGGCCATTGGTGCTATTGGCGCCATTTACTGCGCCGTTGGTGTGACCGTTGGTGTGGCCATTGGCAGTGCCATTTGGTTGCTCGGCTAACCTGTGGTCGAGAGCCGACGATGTGAGGTCTACATCCTGCTCGCCCGCGTGGTCCCTCGGGGTTGTTCGAGTCATGGTTTTAGACTGCTGATGTGAGGACGGGAAAGAGATAAACTGGGTATGGGGGTAGACGAAGCAAATCTGTAGTGCCAGCCAGTCGGGACAGTGAAAAGGCGCTTGTGGGGAAATGGGCGCTGCACAAAGACGGGCAACGGAGCGATGGGAGGAAAGTTGACAATAGAGAGGACAACAAGGAACGAGGCGCACCGCCAATTTGAGAAAAAGCTTCTAGATAAGGTTTCTAGAAAGTGGTACCCGTCGACCTACCTATCGATGTCAAACGCGCCGGACTCGATTCGGCACGATGGACCAGGTGACCCATTGGCCAATGGGCCCGTCGTGGATAGCCCTGTCGAGTGGAGGGCGTCGAGGATGATGTCAAGAAAATTGAGGGACCCCTGGATACGCGATGGAACCAACCTCACTTGACCTCCTCCGCAGAGGCGATATCTCGGGCCGAGGCCGTCCCTATGCCGGAGCTATGCGCTTCGTGCTCGGTGCTGACTGCTTTCCATCCCAACATAAAACGAGCCTTCGCCCTATGGAGACGTTCGAGAGGGACGGGTGGACCGCCAACGCACCAACAACTTTTGGCCTGCCCATTTCTCCGGAAGGACCGGCGTGCAGCATGCCCCGCGCGGTGCCCAGCTGCGTGTTTGTCACTTCGTCAAAATGTACGTCCGAATGGATCGCAAAATGCGGTTTTGCGGCGAGGAGCGGCCTCAGTGATGTTCTCGCGAGTCAAGGGATGGCGAACCGAGCACCGAAGAGGCGACGGTGCGGAGCCCTGGGTGCTCCGTGTATCCCCAGTTTTGCGGCTGCCGACGTCGCAAGGCTAGTCAAGCTTGCCCAGGCCGGGTAGGTACCGCAATCCGGCCGCTCCACCGCTTTTTCTTGGTCAATTGATGCATTGGCGCAGAGTTGAGAAGACATGGCCGACACAAGACGCGGGCAAGCGTCGTTGGAAGAACCGTGGAATTTTCCGAAGCTCTGCGCGGAATCCATGATTTGACGTCGATTAGGCCGCGGCTAGCCGCCGATAGGCGTAAGCGTTCTGACTCGTCGCTTGTATCAGCCGCCTCATCTTTCGAGACGTCAGCGCGCCTTCCCACCTGGCGGCTTGAGGGTGTGCAAGTGCGGAGCACTCCGCACTTGTTGGACTGCCGTCAAGCCGGGGAAGGCGTACAGGTCGCACAAGCTTGCGAGGAGAGATGGTGTGGGAGCACACCCGATCGGGTTCGGGATCGAGGCCACCCTGCTCACAGCGCCGATCATTGTTGACGCGAACATATGAGCCCATTCCGCGGCATGCTGGTTTGTGCTGCTGTCTGCTGTCCATCGTCACCTTCCATCGACACAGGCACACGTGGATTGGGCACACTTTGCCTGCGTTTCTGTGCGTCATGAATCGAACCCAGCGGGCCGCTCGTTCGATCGAGCATCCTTTCCCCTGCATGCCGCGCCCGCCAGATGTCGACAATCCGGAAACCCAAAATTACTTGCTCCGTGGCTCGTCAGCCACTGGCGATGTCTCGACGAGCGCTGTCCGGGACTGGCGAGGGGCGCTGACTGACCTCTATTCCCAAGCAGGACCCGGACGGGCTGGCATCGCAGCTAGGCTCGTTCATGTTTTCTTGGCCAAGACGCGCCGTTCTCTGTGTGATGATGGTCGGGGGGACAACGTGGGCTGTAAGATGGGAGCTGGCACCATGGGCGCTTCCAAAGGGAGACAGCACAGTGTTCTAACCTGTTTTTAATCATTCGGATAAATGGCTACCTGTCGTCTAGTGATGCCAGATGGCACGACGCCTGCGCGATGCTGCACGCACGCATCTGCCGTCGTGATTGGGTCCCCCAACTATCGCGAAGTCGTGTGTTGTCGCCCAACCTGCCCGAACCCCAACCCCTAGCGACATATCACTCGGCTACTCCTTCCAGACATCTGCAGCCTGTATTCGCTGCAATTTCGAGTCCAGGCACCGCGACGAACTCTTTATGATTTTGATATCTGCTAGGTTACTTTCTTTTTCTCATCCTTCGCATCGCTTGCTTGCGTGGCGGACGCGACCATGTCGACCAAAGAAGTCAAAGAGCCCAGAGAGTCCCGGGAGCCGAAGGAGTCGAAGGAGCCGAGGCACCGTGTAGAGGCTCTCCGGCAGCCCCAGCGGAAGGACTCGCTCACCTCGGTGCTGACGTACCTCCAAGGGAGGGCACTGCCCCCCAAAGCCTCGTCGACCGTCTCGTCAACATCGACGCAGTCTGCCCCGGTGTCGTTGGCTCAGGGGCTCTCGAAACCCCGCAGACACAGTCATGGCACTGACGCCAAGAAGAAGGCACGTAAAAATTCAGCTATGCTTCGAACATTATCGATCTCGAACCTCGTGGGGATCCAGGAGGACTCAGGTGCTAAGACGAAACATGCGAAGACACCAGAAGGGAACTCAAAGACGACTAAATCCGGCTCCTCGGAGAAGCTCAACAAGACGACACGCGACGGAGCTGAAGTACGCAAGAAGAAGTCGCAGCACCTCGGCCCAACCGCACAAGAAACCAAAGTCCCAAGGTTTGTCCCCGCGACAGCCCCTTTTTTGTCAAATTAAAGATAGCTGACCATTCTCGCACCCGTTGCTACAGTCCCCCGCCTCCAATGCCAAAGTCAATCCTGCGTGTGTCTAGTCCGGACGGGACCCGACCACCGCCGAGGCATATCCGGTCTCTCTCAACCTCAGCAGCCAACCCTGGTCCCGGACAACTAACCAGCATCACTGGCCTCTCGCCCATGTCCCCTGAAGAGCCCACGTTTGGCAGCCTGCCCGAGGGCGGCTCGGTGTCGCAGCCAACATCACCTGTCTGTCGGCCTCTGTCCCCTGGTGCCACCGTGAGATTCGCAAAGGCAACCATTCACAGGGTGGATGTTGGACCTGGCCGGCGCTTCGCACCGGTGAAACGTAGGAGCAAGAGTACTATAACCTACATGGCGCTATTGGATCCCGTTTCGCAGCAGAACTCACCGAAGGTCAACCTCCAGAGCCCGACAAAGCTTCGGCGGCACCAGGAGAACCAGGCAGCCATGGGCAGGTACTGGCTTCGGACGGAAGAGGAAGAGGCACAATGGAGGGCAGAGGCTGAGAGACGAGCAGCCGAGGAGGCGGAGAGGTACCGCGCCGAGCCTACCCGCCCACCCGGGACACCAGCGGCCACTACCGGTTCGCCAGAGAGTGTCGCCACTGCGGAGATCAAACTCCAAGAGGTCCAAGGGGCGTCCTTGGGCGAGCGGCTTGCGGCATCGGACAAGCTCCTTCCGCCATTGGACAGCATCCCCCTTTTGGACAAGGTTGAGTCACCTGCCAAGTCAGACGCTGATGACAAGCTTGAGACTATAGAGGCAGACGACTCGGATGATTCGGATGCGGAGTCGGATGGCGGCGCTAGTACTGCCTTCGACGATGGCGAAGAGGATGAACGTATAGAGAATGCGATGGGAGGGTCTCCGACCGTAGAAAAGGTCCAGATGCCCGTCAGCCAGGCCTCAGTCGGGTCAGGGGCAGTTGACAAGATCGCAGATAGGGACGAGGAGAAACACAAAGGGATGGGAGAGGCTCGGGGATCAGAGATGGGCACCGAGAAGCCCGTAGCTGGGAATCTTGCGGCTGAAAAGACCGCAGCGAAGCCAGCGACGATGGCATCCAACACCATACCAGGAACCACCCCTACGTCACTGGCTACCGCGAAAACGGCCGCCGAGACAGCAATCCAGACACCTCCTGCCAAATCTGCAGAAGCTACCGCCTCCGACCATGGCACGGCATCGTCAACCGCTTTGGCAGACAAGCCCAAGGAGACCCAGCAGGTCACGGCGCCTGCTGTTTTGACGACTAAACCCCAGCTTCCAAAGGCAGAAACGCCTTTGGCCCAAGCTACACAACCGACTTCGACAACAGCATCGGCGGGGGCAGCAGTCGAGGCCATTGCACGGCCCACCCAACCAGCACAAGTTGTGAAAACCCCTTCCACCACGACTACTGCGAAGACCGCGGCACCAACCACAACGCTTCCAGCAGCGGCTACAAAGCCAATCACCACCGGGGTAGTTGGCACAGGGGCCCCGTTGACCCCCCAGCCCCTGAGACCAGCAGCAGCTGCCACCGCTCTGATCTCAGGGGGGGCTTCAGCCAAGCCCAAACCCCAACTGACCCTCTCAAGCAGCCGGACATCATCGCCGGCGAGAGAAAGACCCCTCTCTCCCAGACCCATGTCTCCTCTGTCCTCTTCCAGGCCCACCTCCCCCTTGCCAACCCTGAGGCACAAAAAGTCCATGGCCAGCATGACTGGCATGGCGTCTGTTCCTACTGGAGGCCATCTCCATCTTCGGAGATCGAGGCGATATAGCATTGGCGATCACAAGCAAGAGATTGCGGCCTAATCTATACACACCACCAGTCTTTCGTTTTTGTACATCACCACATACACACATCATTCTTTCTAAACCACTTTACTTTGTTCAGTTAGGATATCATTGCATAGTGTCAGCGATACATGATCTTGATAGAAATGTAAAAACAAACATGCCGCTCCCGCTCCTTTTCAGATGATCAAATATGACAACAATATGCTCGCACTTGCAACCGTGTAAACTTGGTATATCCCATGCCGACCCAAAGCAAACCGATAGTCTTTTCTGGCCCGAAACTCCAAAACCCCCAGCTGGTGATGCCTCCCCTTCAACGAACTTCCGAGCACTTCAAAAACAACGCCTATTGCCCAAAAACCAAAACTCTAACTCGACCGAGTCTTACATCAGCCCGCCCAACACTACCTTCCCGATGTTGGCGACCTCCCCTTTTACCCCGGCACGGCTTGTATCTTCGAATTCCTTAATGACCCCCTGGATAATGATCTTCCGCACGCGGGCATCAGCCTTGCTGAACATTTCGGCTACCGGGCCGCCGCACTCGCGCGGGGTGGGTATTAAGCTGAGCAGGCGAGTGTATGTGTCAATGAGGACGTCGCAGAGAGTGGCAAAAGTTTCAAAGAAGTCTGGATCGAAGGGCAAACTGGGCGTGAGCAAGTGGGTGTATTCCTCTCCCGGTAAAAGATCAGTTTCGGAGGCGGCGAAGTTGATAACACTGGCAGGCGGTATGGAAGGTGGAGTGTTGCCGCCGCCGAGGGAGGCAGAGCTCCCGGAGAGCATCGAGTTCGTGCCGTTGAAGGAATCAGAAAGATCGAGGGGGAGCCCCGAGTCGAGCGCTACGGCGCCGGACATGGTGGAGGTGTTGGCGTTGCTGGACCGTCGGCCTTTGGCGATGGACGGGCCAGTGCGGCGAAACATGTGGGGTAGACGGGCGCGGGAGAGGGAGCTTGCTGATGCGCCAGACTCGGAGTGTAAAGCCTGGAAGGCTTCGAATTCGGTAAGGAGGATATTCAAGCTGCGGAGGAACTCGGTGGCTGAATTGGAGTTGAGATCGATGACGGTCGGGAGGGAGACGCCCAGGAGGAGGTAGTTGGTAGCCCGGCGGGCAAGTTTGCGACTGTCGAAGTAGGGCATGCGGGCCAGGTCGGGCTTGTCAAAGAGAAGAGTGTTGAACCAATAGACACGGCCTTCATGACTGATGGCACGGGGTTCAGTTAGTGCTAGGATGGAGAAGGGGGGTACGAGCAAGAAGTCTTACGCCTTGCGCAAATAGTCGAGGGTAGATATCCTCTTGTTGGCCGTGTCCTGGATATTCTGGTGAAGGACACTCAGCTCACTCGGCTGGCCGGGGGCGACGACGGCGGACGGGGCCAGCTGAGGCCCCTGGGTGGCGGTCGAGTAGCCATTGACGGGCGTCGGCGCGGTTCGGCTCAGCATCTTGGAGAAGCTGTCGATCGAGGCGGGCGACTGGAGAGCCTCGGACTCACGCGACAACTTGGCGGCGGCAGCGAGCGCAAAATCGGGCAGCGGTGGGATCGCGTTGTCGCCGGGCGCGGTTATCTGCAAGCTCGGCCCCACGCCATTCGCTCCGGACGAAAGAGTTCGTTTCCGGGCCGACTTGCTGGGCGACGACGATGAAAAGGATGCCTTGCGACTGAACGACGGCCGACGGTCTCGGTCCTTGTGGAGTACGTTGGGTTGGTGGGGGCTCCCGTCCAGGGCCGCTCCTTCGCCCGCACTTGTCCCTGGCCTCGACTTCACAGGCGATGCCGACGAGGCGATGTTGTTGCTGCTGCTGATGTTGGCGCTGTTGCTGCCGAATAAGGAGGAAAAGAATGGTGCAGTGGTCTGCGTTGGTGTCGCTGCGGTACGCTGAGACATGTCTCAGCTGGGAAGTCACTCCCTCTCACAAAGACACCTTGTAATTAGAAAAACGCGCCGTGTCGTCATTCGCGACCGCCAATCTTAGTGCGCCCCGTTTTGCGCCAGCGTTATTCGCTTTCAGCGCGTAGCGATTGGAGAGAATCCACAAGATCCTGCAAGGGACAGGATTCGGCTTGAGGGGCTTGGGCCGTCTGCGCACCCGTGGCAGGGCAGGGGGTTTCGCTGCTTCCAGAAGGTCGGGACTCTTGAACACAAGTTCTGTGAGAGAGGCAAGAGGGAGGACGAGGTCAAGATAAAGTCATGGAACCACGGTCTCGAGTTTCGGCTGTGGTCAAGAGTGAGCAGGGGCCTTCCCATGTGGCGGGCGGATGGCCGGACCGCCCAAAACCAAAACCAACCCACGGTTGACGGGTCGTCGTCTCCCACGCTTCCACGACGCTTCGACGGCCTGGGGTATGACTTCCACGGAGCCAGTTCCCCCTCCTGGCGTCTGGGCAATTCAGCCGCGACAAGCCACGAGGCCCCCAACTGCCGGGAGAGAGCGTAGTAGCGAGGATCCGGGAATCACCATGGTGAAGCGGCTTCCCAGGATTTCAGCGCTGTTGACACATTTGATTCCCGGGGAAGGCTTGAACGCGCGCCTGGGGCGGCATGACGGACCAGTGCGGGGGAGGGGTGGATGCACATGGGAAACACTTGAAATTCAGCGTGGTGGGACCGACATCGCATCCTCCCATTCCAACTATTCAGGTCATAGACCAACCCAAGCTCCGACCCAACGTTTGAACCATCTCTCTCAAAGCTACCACACCCACGGGCGGACATCAAAGCGTCGGGCAGTTTCTCAATCAGGCGAACCATGACAGCCACGGACGAGCCTCGCCCGCAAGGGGATCCCGCACCCAAACTTCTTGAGGGCCGGCTCTGGGTCGACGGCTGTTTTGACTTCTTTCACCACGGTGCGCTACTTTCTCCTTTTCTGGACTGGGACACCGCTCGTTGACACCCCCTCCAGGCCATGCAGGTGCCGTGGTTCAAGCCCGCCAGCTGGGCGATGAGCTGTACGTGGGCGTGCACTCGGATGAGGCTATTCTTGAAAACAAGGGCCCAACGGTGATGACGCTGCGCGAGAGGTTGCTCGCCACGGATGCCTGCCGCTGGGTGACCAAATCTATCCCATACGCCCCATACGTGACCCAGCTGGACTGGATCAGCCACTATGGCTGCAAGTATGTGGTCCATGGCGACGACATCACCTCGGATGGCAGCGGCGAAGACTGCTACCGCTTCGTCAAGGCCGCCGACCGCTTCAAGGTCGTCAAGAGGACCCCCAGCATATCCACCACGGACCTCGTGGGGCGCATGTTGCTGTGCACCAAGGGTCACTTCATCAAGTCACTCGAGAAGATGCTGGCTGGCGAGGAGGGTCATGGCACCGAGACGGAACGCAAGACGACTGGCGAGGCCATGAAGGAGCGTATCAGACTCTACGCAACCGACGAGACGGCGAAAAGTCCTGGCGCCGATGTTTGGTTTTGGTCCGAGGAGTCCGACAAGAAGGGCATCTTCAAGGAGCTGTTCAAAGGCAAGGGACCCAAGCCTGGCCAGAGGGTCGTCTACGTTGACGGTGGCTTCGACCTCTTTTCGAGCGGCCACATCGAGTTCCTGCGCTCGGTGACCAAAGCGGAGGAGGACTTGGCCAGAAAGGATGGTTGGTACTCTCAGCAAGCCATCGAGGAGAGGAAAGGAAAGGGCGCGGACTACGGGCCAGTCTTCGTTGTGGCAGGTGTGCACAACGACGAGGTTATCAACACCTGGAAGGGCGTTAACTACCCAATCATGAATATTTTCGAGCGTGGGCTCTGCGTTCTCCAGTGCCGTGTAAGTCTTGCATGCGCGCGGGGCTGGTAGCAGTGTGCTAATCAAGGGCAGTACGTCAACGCTGTGATATTCGGCGCTCCATTTACCCCCACGGCAGCATATCTCACAAGCCTTCCCTGGGGGACGCCAGACGCTGTCTATCACGGGCCGACGTCCTTTATGCCGCACACCAACGATGTCTACACTGCTCCCAAGCAGCTGGGCATCTACCGCGAGATCGGCCATCACGAATTTGAAGATGTCAACGCCGGCACCATCGTACAGAGAATCATGAAGAGCCGAGACCAGTACGAGGCCCGCCAGAAGGCGAAAGGGATGAAGGCCGATATTGAAGCTGCCCACAAACGGCGAGAGCTCCTCGAGGAGGAGCAGAGGAGAAGAGAAGCCCGACAGCAATAGATCGAGGTCTCTCAAATGACTGGGCCACACTCCCTATTATGGCGGATCACTAACCACCTTTGGAAGTGCAAGCGAAAAAGCCCAAGTCGTCCACAGGTTAGAGGATAGGGTTAGGGTTAATTCGGATTCGGTTAGCATAAGGGTTAGGGCTAGTAATCAGAGCTAGAATGGTATTAAATGCGTGCGATTCGGAATATGAAGTTTGTCTTGCGCAAGATTTTATTTTCGAATTTCTATCGTTGTTTGTAACGCTGCGCATGGGTGTTGGTGGGTGCTCCGTCATAATAGGAGCGTGTCCCAGTCATTTTCGAGACCTCGCAATAGATGGCTTCTTACGGGTAGGCAAGAGTTGGAACGTATGGGTTCCGCGGTGATTTGGAGCGAGCATGAGCATGTACAATGGAGATGGTCGTTCAACAAACCTTGCCTGGAGTGCGCAGCCAGCCCGATGGATACCAACTACCTGTTATAATGTATAAAATAATCAACAAAAAAGTATCATTCAAAGTTCATCAGATACCATAACGCATTTGTAGTCCTCAATGGGCCGCTTGTAGCGGATCCTCAGAGCTTGACTCTATAAGGTTTTATCATCACCTGAACTTGTGAACGCCCCCAGATCTCGCAAGCTCTGCCAGCAAACACCCGACAGGTAGCAGCAACGGACGGGAGACCTCCAACGAGGCAGAGTTTTCAGTGTCCAGCTGCAGACCTGCCAGGCGAGATGAACAGAGTAGATAGGCCGTGAAGTCACCCCTCGCACCAAGAATAAGCCCCGTCGAGTAACTCGCCATCTCTCCCCAAGGGAAGAGGCAGCGAGCAATCGCATTTCTGTACAATCGTGACGAAATCTCTCGAGCCAGCCTAACATCCCAGTCCAGACTCACCAACGGCAACCCACCATCGAACCAACTTTCCTTCGTGGAGCGCAGAGCATCCGCCCCAAGCAACCAGAGCGCGGACTCATATCTTCATCCATGTGGTCTCCGGTCCGGGAATGTGAATGACTGCAACTCCAAACAATCAGAAAGACTGACAGCCGACTGCGCGGTGGGCCGGGCTGGAAAAGACAGAAAGAGACAGGCGGCCGAGATCAGCCGCAGTGCTTCTATGGCGGCGCGTTTCCGCAGTCTGCCGAAAAAAGGCAGATGTCCGGGGACTTTCTCCCAAAGCGAGGAATGAAAGGGCAGGACACCGAAGTGCCTGCTCTCTCCGTTTGTGAGCTTCGAATAGCGACTTGTTGGGCGAGGGGCGGCTTGGAAAAGAGGAAGAGGGGAGGTTGGATTGAGGCTCAGAAATTTCTCTTTTAAGCTTGAGAAATTCTGCAAAGTGGGGCACGCACCTGCGAACCCCACACCGGTTCTATTTCTTCACACCCCCCGTTCGAAGTACCTGGCCCATGCCTTTTGATTCTCAACGGGCCTCATTGCCTGGAATAGAGAGCAAAATGAGATAGTCAGAATATTAAAAAGGCAGATTTCTCTGTGTTACCTTGATGCAGACCTCCCACTAGGCGAATAGGGATCGAAATCCGGTTCTTGCCTTGTTTGCCAGCTGTTTTGGGGGTGTGAATTTAGCGGCCCGAGCTTTTTGGGGCTGGTCGCGCGCGCGTGTTGGTTGGAAGGCGGGATTGTTCAAGCGAGAAGTTGCGAGCTTCAAACCAACCGCGGCCGGAATTCGCCTTACAGCTTGCCTGGTCGACTCGCTCAACCCCGCCCTATCTACCACCAACTGGGAGACCGTCGTGAAATTCGCGGACGCCCACGACGAAAGTTTTCCATTTAAAGACAGGCCGACGATTAACCAGCCGCCTGGACGAGGAAACGGCGCGACCGGCACGATGTCAGGCCTCTTTGGAAGCGCAGCTTCGACGACGAGTAACACGCTCGGCGAGCTCAAGAATGATGTCGAGCTCGGAAGCCCTCCCGAAGACACCATTTCCGACCTTGCTTTCAATCCCAACCCGACAGACCCGAAAGACTTCCTCGCCGTCGCAAGCTGGGATAAGAAGGTCCGGGTTTACGAGATTTTGAGCAACGGCCAAGGCCAAGGGAAGGTCGCGATAGATCACGACGGCCCAGTGTTTTCGGTCGATTTCTTCAAGGTATGTGTTTACCGTGGTGTCTGGACAGCTTGGGGGAGTTGCTAACATGTTGTAGGATGGCACCAAAGTCCTCTCCGCCGGCGCCGACAAACAGGCAAAGGCGCTCGACCTGAACACCGGCCAGCCAGTCCAGATTGCGCAGCACGACGCTCCCATTCGATGCGTGCGGTATTTCGAGGCGAACGGCACGCCTATGGCCGTTACTGGTTCCTGGGACAAGACGGTGAAGTACTGGGACTTCCGCAGCGCCCAGCCCGTTGGTTCGCTCCAGTGCCAGGAGCGAGTGTACACCATGGATGTCCGAGATAACCTCTTAGTCATCGGCACAGCAGACCGATACATCAACGTTGTCAACCTGAAGGACCCCGGCAAGTTTTACAAGACGCTCCAGAGCCCTCTGAAGTGGCAGACCAGGGTCGTCAGCTGTTTCACCGACTCGCAAGGTTTCGCTATTGGCAGTATCGAGGGTCGGTGCGCCATTCAGTACGTCGAAGACAAGGACTCTAAGTAAGGGCAACTCCATGGTATGCGCCGCAGTTTGGCTTTCTGACATGTTTCTAGTCTCAACTTCTCGTTCAAGTGCCACCGCGACCCACCGCAAGGCAGCGTGACCAACGTCTACGCGGTCAATGACATCTCCTTCCACCCTATACACGGTACTTTCAGCACAGCTGGTAGTGACGGAACTTTCCACTTTTGGGACAAGGACGCCAAACATAGGCTCAAAGGTTATCCCAATGTTGGCGGCAGCATAACGGCGACGACATTCAACAAGACGGGCTCCATCTTTGCTTACGCCATTGGCTATGACTGGAGCAAGGGATACCAGGGAAACACTGCAAACTACCCGACCAAGGTCATGCTGCACCCAGTTCAAGCCGACGAGTGCAAGCCCCGTCCCAGCGTTAAGAAGAGGTAGAACAGTGGAGATGCAGGACAATCGGCAGGACGCGGACGCCTTTGGGAAATGTAAGGTGTGGGCGCGATTCTTTCTTGGGCTTGGGCGCGTGATAACTTGGGGCGTTTGATGTGTGCAACGTGACCACCAAGTTGCGGCCGTTTGTTGAAATGATACCAGCGTAGATTAGCCGAGTCGTTAGCAACGATTACTATGAATGGCATCGCTTCAACGCATTTTATAATAAAGACAAGACGTTTCCCGGTGAAGTGATATCTTTTCCAACTTACCTGAGGGCCCAATCCAAAAGAGGGGTCATCTACAATGTAACGGCCTCGACATCATCGAGCGTACAGGATCCGATAGCATGTGTCTTTGAAGACTGGCCCATTTCTTCAGAAGGTCGAGGCCTTGGTATAGATTACAAACTACGTACAGTCATCTTATCATAACTACCAGATACTATCAGCACTTCCACAAGCACAACGAACCGGCTCGGTCAACCATCGCCCCCTCTACCCGCCTCAGAAAGCGGGTTTCTTCTCGCCCAAAACATCATCCACCAACCCCTTCCATATATCCTTCAACATCCCATGGCCATTCTCCACCTCGCTGTCCCGATGCAATTCATGCGCAAACGACAACTCCACACCATCCACACCCATCCCCTCCACCTCGGTCAACGCAGCAGGGAGCACCAGCTCCGGGTTCGCGGCGACCACGCTGATCTCCGGCTTCGCCAGCGGCAGATCCTGCGCCTCGGGCCTGCGGAATCCAGCAGGCGGCGCGTCGTTGTCTGGGAGCAGAGGAACGCGAATGTAGGCGTACGGATCCGGCGCGGCTTCGTGGAGATCAGGCAGCACGGCGAAATCAAGCGTTGTGGTCCGAGGGGCTTGGGGCTTGGGGGCGGAGGTGCGGAAGCCCTGCATTAGAGGGACGATTCGGGGAGCGGAGGTGGTGGGGCGATGAGGAGTGGAGGTGGAGTGGCTGCGGGTGATGGTGGTCTGATTTACGGGTGTTAGTGAGGGTGCAGATTATATGAGCATGCATGGGGGAAAAGGGAAACGAACCTCGGGAGTTTCGGGAGAGTCATGGGCGGATTGGTTTCGTTTCCTGCCGGCGGCGGCGGCCTTGGAGACGCTGTTGAGAAGGTGCGAAGGGCGGGCGACCGAGGGCGTCGTGCTGATGGAGCGGGTGAGTTTGGAGACGGGAGCTGTAAGTCGGGACGACATGGTGGCGGATGAATTGGGAGCTCGGGATTGGGCGGATTGCTCTATTTGCGAATGACGCGCGATAGGGTCGGTTTGTGCAAATGCAGCAGGTAAATAGCAATGAATTGCTCGCGAGTTGGAGATGCAGATGTAGTAGGTGTCTGGAGTATACCGTGGGACGTTTTGCTAGGGATAATTGATGCAGCAGGAGAGGTTCAGGACTGAAGGCGCGATGAGGGGGGAGGGCAGACCTTCGATATAAGTGAGGTCCTGCCCAACGCTGGCGGTGCAGCGAGACCCCGGACCTCCGATTCCCCAAATGGGGGGGCACACGTTCCTGGAGCCAGGCCTCGCAGTGGACCGACTAATTTGGAGTGAGTCCATGATGGCTGCATACTGCTTTCTGGTCGCACGAGCGCAAACTGCCGTCCCGTCTTCATAGATAAGGAAACACCAGCCAAGCCGACTTAAGGCTCTCGAAACTTTCCGCCCGCGTTTCAGCAGGTTGCGATACGGCATTGATTGCTGATCTTAGCATTGCCCTTGCGACGAGTTTACAACCGTCAGACGTCAGCATCACATCTTAGATCCATCTTAGGCTCTCCGCCCAATCACTAGACTGTCGAGTCCTCATCTCCCTTCTCAGAGTCACCAGGCCGACTCCGGAATGGTCGGCCCAGAGTCCCAGACTACTTCTTAACCGACCAAATTCTGAATCGAACTGGTTGGCAAGCGGTCAGCTAGCTTCAAGGTTGTTGAGGGAGCTTGGACCATTTCCCGTCCCGACCGCATGAGGCGGTCAGCCTCAATGAGTGGGAATCGCTTCTTGCAGTTTAGCGTTCCTGTCAACAAAAATCTCGGGGATAAACTGCCGAATCCGCTGAGAAGGCGTGAAGGCCTAATTTAGCACCAGCGCGATGCAACATCGAGCTCCGCTGCCGGCCCCGTCGCCTTCGCGTCAGCCAAGCGCATTACTTTCAGTTGCAAAGACATCCAACCTCGCCGTGCGACCAAGCACAGCAAAGATTATCAGGTACAGCACATCCCGTAAAATCTCCCCAGTAGGGGCCGTGTACAAAACCCTACAATATCAATTCTCTCACTACTGGCCCTGGCTCGACCCCCTTCTTGTCTAATTATACATAGCCAACTGCCATCTCAATTCCCAGAAGGGCAGGGTCGACAAGGCACCGTCCCCTGGCTCAGTCGCAACCCCAAGATCCGCTTCTATACGCTATCCCAAGACTTCACCTCGATGCATGGCTGACTCCCAGAGAATCCCGGGGCCATATATTCCATGTCAATGCCAGCCAAGATACTCCTCATCCGCGTGCGGTGAGGTAAGATAACAATCCGACACGCATCGTAATATGATGCAGCCAGGATATTTGCTGATCGAAGATTATGGGTTGACGTGTCAAAGATCAGCGAGCATGACGAGACGCAGCCAAGCCCTTCCTCAGGCGGGCAACAGTAGGGTTGACGGCGTTGGCAACTCCCACGGCGCGCGTGCCTTGTGGAGTTTGTGGGCTTCGCTCCATGGCTTGCCGGCTTCCAGACGCAGGCGAGGCGGGCTCCTGCTGGAGGGATACGGGCCGAGTGCCGAGCGAAGCGTCGAACTGTGTCTGAGCAGGATTCTCTGTGGCGGGCGCGCGGCCTCTCGGAGGAGATATGATTGCCAGTCTCTCCATACGGCTGCTCAACTCCGTCTGATAAACCTCAGACAGTGCCATCGCAGAAGGGCGGACAGCGCTGGGGGTGGGGAGTTGCTGGGGAGGTCTGGGCGGCTCCGCAGTTGCGGGCATGTAGGTATACTCCGAAGCGTCATTGTCAGGGATCGTCTGGCTGGGCATCGCCGGTACACCGTTGGAGCCGGCGGCCGAAGTTGTTCTCTGGAGCTGGGCAACATCGGCCATGTACGATCTCGGTGGTTGGTATTCCGGATTCGCCAGCTCGGCGACATCATTGTTCTGGGCCTCAGTCGCGCTTGTCAGCACCATCGGAACGTCAGCGTCCATGGCCTCTGAGGGTGCCCAAACGGAAGACCCAAGCCCAGCCGCATCCCGTCTCGGACAGCGCTCGTGTCCAACGCTGGACTGGACGGGTTGAACCTCCTCCAGTGGTTCTCGAATAGTTGGTTGCGCGTGCTGGGCTCGAGGACTGGCCGCCATGACCCAGGCCATGTCATTCGCAGTTCTTTTTACCTGTGCCTCAACCGTTTCCGGGCTTGGTTGAGGGTGAGGGTGGTGGAGATCAGGGCCACGAAGCGGAATCTTGACATCTCGGAGGTAATGAGGAGGCTCAGTCGCAAGGTGGCGCATCGACATGAGTTCCTCAACGGCGTACCTTCTGCCCCTACCTCTCTGCTGGGCGTCTGTGGGCGGGGCACGGCTCTCAAGAGTCTCAACAACCGAACGCCGAACACCACCCTCGGTGTTCCCATCTCCGGGGGTCTGAGTTTCGCCCCTGTCGGGTGCGGCTTGCTCGTCAACATCAACCGCACGCTCTACGGTCTGTCCATCGGGAAGATGGGCTTGGCTAATGGTTGACCGGTCCGATGCGCTCTCAGCACAACCCATTCGGTTCGCGATCGCGTCTCTGACCGTCGTTCTGATGACTTCCGCATCGAGATCAGGATGCTGCTCACTATGAAACATGACGAAAGCTTCTCCAACGCCAAGAAGAAACTCTTCACTTGCACGGGAAGAGGGAGCACCTGTGCCTACTCGGCCGAGGAAGGCCTCGAAGGTATGAACGATGCCATAGTAAGCTTCTAGAGATGCGAGCGATCCCAAGTCCGAGTCTGGCAACTGTGAGGACTGCGTAGGCAAGGACTGTGTGATGTCAGCCGCATCGTCTTCGTCGTTGTTGGAAATGTCAATGAGGGTTTCGGCTGTCTGAGCACTCTCTGACTTAGCAGGACGAGCTTCAACGACCTCGGGGGTAGTAGTAGTTTGCTCGGTCGTCCCAAGAGGCTGCTCCGGAAGGGATGCGCCAGCGTTTCTTTGGGCGGTGGGAATTGTTGTGGAGGTCGGTTGAAGTCCCGCCGCTCTCAAAAACGCATCTGCTTCCGTCGCCTCGCTATGAATGCTCTTTGGGGGTGGATGAACCCGAATGATCGGTGGGCGATGGATAGGCGATGCGGCTCGAGCAACTGGCTGTGGGGACACGGCCAAATTGTCACGAGGCATTTCGCCTCCGGTGCCTGGCATCCTTGTCGAGGGGGTAGGAGAGAGCAAGGCAGGGGAAAACGTCCCGTCGCTCAAGGCTCTGATGATTCGGACGAACAAGTCCCGAGTCTCAGCAGGCTGAAACTCCAAATATGTGGTTTCCTCGCCACCACTGGCGGTACTGAATGTGAGTCCGACCCCACCAACGCCATTTCGCGAGTAGGTTTCGACATTGATGAGCCTGGAAGTCAGCCAGGTAGCTTGCTGCTGGCCCTGGGTGTAGATGCAGAGCATACGCGACGCCGTTGTGTTGCGATTCGTAAGATAGGCCCGCCCCCAGACCCCGCCGTGATGGGATGATGAAGGGTAAAAGAGGGTGTTTACTGCGAAAACAGTGTTGTTCGGTTCGCGGGCGTTCAATACTGCCACGCGCGGTGGTCTTGGAGTCGGGTTAGAAGAGGACGAAGGGCATTTATTGCGCCGTTTCTTGGATCCTTTCGGCTGACCCATTCCCAATGTAGCGGGAGCGCCTAGCGTTGATCCCAATGTTGGCTGAGCCATCTGCTGAGAGCCCGAAAGGGAGTTACGGGCCCTTTGTTGTTGCTCAATGTACCCGTTCTGCAGGGGTCGAACGTTATAACGCGGATGGTCGAGAGGCGCAAGTGGGCGAGGTCGTTCGCTGGGAACCGTCAGCACTCCAAAAGTCCTCCATTGGGAGCACCGTCACTTACGAAACTCTTCCATTGAGCCTATCCAGTTCCTTCAGGGTGCTCGCACGACCTCTGTCATAGAGTCTTCCGCCTCCAAGATCCGACAAATCTTTGACTTGCTCGTTGTCGTAGTCATCGAACTCGCCATTCTCTTGGGCTCCTACGTGAAGTCAGTAATCAACCCTTGAAATGCTATCCAAGCATAATTCCTATCCAGGTTCGTACGTTTCCACATGTTGGCCATGGAATCTACCATGTCGGCCCCAATTTGAGGATTGTCGTGGCGGCTCGAATCGTGGTCCCAGTTTTCCCGGGTCCGGTTATCACGGCCCCGGTGATCACGGCCACGGTTGTCGTGATCCCGATTGCCACGAGGTTCATCTTCGGCTGGTAGCTCTTCAACGCGATGGATGCCCAGATCACCCTGCAAGCATGTACTGTTAGCTGCTATGGCCCAAAGGACATTCTGGAATTTGATTGCTCGACTTACCAGCATCAACAGCTTCTGAACTGCTTCATCGTCTGCGTCCTGGTTTGTACCTCCATTGCTGGACGAACCGCCTCCAGACACGAAGATTCCCATTCGATTGCGCACATCGTCAGGGTTGAGCTTCTGCTCGGAGTTCTTCCGGTGTCCGCTCATTGTGGCTACGCAGGTCACAACTGAACAAGACGGCGTCGGTAGGGTTCTTGTGCGCTGGCCTTGATTGCACCGTTGAGTTGTTAGTGACTCGGAGAGGGCACCAAAGGGACAGTGTCCAGTTGGTAGCACTTGAGAGTTGAGGCAGGTAGGTGAGACTGAAATGAAGTCAGAACTGCGCTCGTCGCCGACGGGAGGGTGAAATCTGTGGGCTGAGGATATCTGTGGAGGTTTCTGGAGAGAATGCTTCAAGTATTGAAGGCAAGGCAGGCAGAAAACAGAAGCAGAACAGGTGCGAGAAGTGGAAGGTGCAAGAATGGAGGGAATGTTGGGTTTGTGGGAAGGGCCGACCGACAGACCGTCGAACCTGCCTCTATGAGGACTTGTGGGTGCAACAAGCCATCCACGAAAGATGTGAAATCAAGCAGTCACGCCGTTCAATATTACTTCCGAGTGTTTCTCTTGGTTTTGCTGGGAGGAGTTGGTTGTTGTGGGTGGCGAGAGAGGAGGATGTTTTGCAGAGGAAGGGTTTGTGGGAAGACGCAGGCGGAGGGCTGGTGAGGGACAGAAGGTAGGGCAGATTTTTCTGCCTGGTAGCAGAATCTGCCAGAAGATGGGCAGATATGCTACCAACTCTGCCGTCCTGTGTCAACGCTGGTAATCTAGGATAGGCTGGAGAGAGCTATAGACTATGATGGGAGGAAAGGGCAAGGAAATTCTCAGAAGATATCTGATGGCTGACTGGACGCAAAGATCATATTTCTTACGGAGGTTCTTTTGACCAGTTTACCGCCTCTCAAATCACTCTATACGTTATGCACCATTCTGGAAAATGGACAAAAGGTCTTCTTCTGGCTTGTCTGGCTCAAGAATTACATCTGGCACCTGCAGCATGCTTCAACAATGAGCACATGAATCTTCCATAACCTGGCGTGCACAAACGCGTAGACTGAGACTCAGGATTTTACCTGGAAGCAATGGAGGACTGTTCTTTAAAAGTGTGCATGTCCAAAGGCTGTTTTGGCAGGTATGCGAGGTATCATCGATTTACCACTGGGTAGCGACCAAAGCAAAGGAACAACTTGAAAGACCCGGAGACACACGAACAGCGCCAAAGCTGATTAATCATCCTGTTGCACTGTCAGACAAGGCGCCCAACTAGTACATGGTGCATATCTGTCTGTTGTGTCTCACTTACCTTTCTTGTCGAATAATAATATCTCCCGCTGCTGAGACACACTGCCAGTGAACTTGAACCACATGGAGTCGGTCCAGTGATCTACCGTCATCTCCAATTTGCAAGTCGGGCGGGACGGGACGGTAAGTTGCAATTTGAATGACTCGATACAAACCACAGACTTTTTCAGCTCATCCATGAGAACGCATAAAACAAGGAATTTCAGCACGCAAAAGACGCAGTGTTGGACACAGCAAAGGTACTTTGGGATTTGCAGTCTTTGGGCAAGTTAGCAGATAAATGAAGGATGTCCGCATGGCCAGTATGCACTTCACCTGGCTGACCGCACCAACCTGCTGCATCATATTGAGCTCCGTAATGCAAAAATCCTACAGGGTGGGATAGATAAAGCAGGACGACAAATGAGTGTGGGTTCTCATTGTACCTACAGGGGCGGTTTGGCGATCATGTTCTGTCAGGCTGAAAATCAGGGGTAAAGGGGCAGGTGGCACAGTGTCAATAGAGGCCTAGTTGCCACACCAACGGTGCGTTTGGTCAGGCGCCACAATTGCTTCTGAAGCGGGGACTTGACAGACGAGTACTCGACGGGCAAATGGTTCCAACTTTATTGGCGTCGCAAGTGACTGAACATTCTGATTGCATCTCAGGGAGCTGATCAACTTTTAACTAAAGACTGCCTCCGCCCGCTCATTTAGCCTTGGCGTCCTGCGGCGGTCCTTCCAAATTGTCCTTTCCTTGACGCCCGATGCCACTCATATCCGTCGCCTCCGAACTCTTTGTTGCCGGCTCACGCAAGCCGGCAGTCGACCCGGCACCTGTGGAGATGTCGCTAGAGAGCCTTCCGCTTCCGACATTGACATTCCGGGCATCGGCTGATTGCCAGTCAGATGCAACAGGGGGCTGCTCCGGGAGAGGAAGGTTGGCCTGAGCCTTGGCGATCTTGTCAGCCTTGGATTGCGACATGTCTGCATTTATTGTTAGCATCGACGGGAGGTGGGCGAAGTAACAAGACCCTGTGGGGGGCCGGGGAAGGTACCCGAACGGTGCATAGTACTTGATGGTGTGTTTGACAATAAGCCGAGTCTGGATTGGCTTGTTCAATGTGATGGCAGATGCTTCGTGGTTGCTTTGAAGACAATCTGCATTTATCTTGCAACGAGACGCAGGTCTTAAATACTTCAGTTCGCTTTCAATCGTTATATGATGGTATCGCAACCTCCTCGGGTAAGGGCTGATGTCATTGACGTCAATCTGACCCCTCAGTGCCCCTCTTGGCACGCGGTTTCTGTTTGATCGACGATTCAACTGGAGCTGCAGCCACACAGAGAAAGAATGACTGTACTTTTTTTTCTGATTGGCTGTTTGTCATTCCAGCCAGGAGTCCGCCAGGTCCTCGGTCTGCATGAGAGAGAGGTTGAAGGCCACCAGCCACATTTCCGTCTTTCCGTCGAGAAGGATCCTTCGAATCGAGACTTCAGTTACCCACGAGGGGCCCATCCGCCACTTCGCGAACTTACCGGCACCGCATATGTCAGGGCTGATGTCAACTTGCTCGTCGATCCACTCGACGGAACGTTCGGCACAGATGAGGCTTCAGCTCAATGATGACATGCTTCCGATCAAAACGAGATCTCAGATTCAGGGCTTTTCATCTACCTCAGCGGCTGAAGACGTTATGTTTGAGTCTCTTCTGCGGCATCACTTTCGCAGATTTGGGAACGACATCTTCGCGGTACGATCCAGCAATCGACTGGACCCCGTGACGTACGGATCACCGCCCATGAAGTTACCCGGAAAGCCCAAATCGAAAGGGTTCACCCCCTCCAAGTAACTTACCTGCTCATCCGTTAACTTGATGCTCAACCCCTGAACGTTATCCTGCAGATGCTCCACCTTCCGACCACCAACGATTGGAAACACATCCCCCGCCTTGCTTATGACATACGACAAAGCAACCGCCGTGAAGCTCTCGATCCCGTGTTCCTGCGCCACCTTGTAAAGCGCCTCACTCATCCTGGCTTCGTCCTCCGTCTGTTCCGCGCCAACACGAAGAGGTTCGCCCCTAGCACGCCTCTCTTCCAGCTGCTTCTTCGTCTGAAACTTTCCGCTCCCGAGCACATCCCACGGCGCCAGCGCCATCCCAAACATCCTTGCCATGGGTATGATCTCTCTCTCAAAGTCTCGAAGCATCACATTCCACCGCCCCTGGTATATCACAAATGGAGTCTTCCCGTGATCCAGGGCATAAGTATTTGCCGCGCTGACAACCCACGCCGGCGTGTCCGAGACCCCCAGATACAAAACCTTTCCTTGCTCAACCAGAATTTGCAACGAGTCCATAACCTCCTTGATGGATGTCGTGAAGTCCCACATGTGCAAGTACAGGATATCGATGTACTCCGTCTGCAGCTTCTTCAACGACTCCCTCACGCTCAGATGCAAACTCTTGCGATGGTTTCCCGCAAAGTTGACAGCGTTTCCCTTCCCAAGAGCATGAGAGCGGAAGTCAGAGGTGTACTTTGTGGCCAACACGATCTGGTCTCGGCTGTTCCGCGCGGCCATCCACTCGCCGAGCCAGGTTTCGGATTGCTCGTATTGGTAAGCGTTGGCTGTATCGATGAAGTTACCACCAGATGAGAAATAGGCGTCAAGAAGGGCGAAGGAGTCGTCCTTGTTCATGGAGCCCAGCCAAGAGGACCATGCCGAGCCAATCGACATTGCTCCGAGGCAGAGGGGGGAGACGCGGATCCCGGCCGAGGAGCAGAGGACGCGATAGCGGCCGAGCTCGGTTGGCGGCTCGGGAGCTGGTTGGAAGTGTTCCATAGCTGTGTCTTCTCTATCAAGGGAACGAAGGACCTTCTTTTGCTGGGATGGTATGTTCGGGGACTGGATGGGCTTGCCAGGATTGCCAGGATTGCCAAGAAGAGGGTGTCCATGGCGAGAGCCATGTGTGCACCTTTTGTGCTGGGAGTATCTAGCCTATTGATGTTGGTATATCTGCGGGCGGAGTTAGTGCTAACAGCGATGAAGATCACCGCCCTCCATCAGCTCCCTGTGCTACCCTAGGTATCTTCCATGCCATGATTGCGGGGATCAAGGGTGCAGACGGTATTAACGGACGCGGTCGGACTTAAACGTGGCATCATTTTCACAAAGAAGGATCAAGCTGTCGAACCTCTCTTCCTGAGATCGTCAAGGCGAAGTGTGGACAAAATTAGAAGGAGCGATAGTCGACGTTGAGGTGCTGGGTCTTGCCACTTACAAGAACCCTAACCCTCAGAATCGTTGCTCCAATGGGGCTGATCTTGGCCCGATGTCACCCGAGTCGCAGAACCCGAAATTCCAAAAAAGGCGACCCTTCCCAGGATGTCATTTCCAGGGCCCCATCGTCCGATCTTGGCAGAGAAACTGGCTTCCCCTCCGCTGCAGCGTGACGAAGCCATTGCGAAATGTCGCCGACCGTCGCAGACCAATTCGGCCGAACATGATACTAGGCTCTAGGTTCCCTGCGCTTGCCGCCCGGCGCATCACCGCCAACGCCGAGTGGACTTGCTCCCGCTGCCGCGCCCAGCTCCCCAACAAGCCGACCCCGTCCCGAACCCCTTTTTTGCGAAACTATGCGACTGCCCGGCCTCCGCCTTCAGGCCCGCGGCCTCGCCCGCGACGGCGCATCGTGATGCTCGCCTCGGCCGGAGGCGCAGTGGGAGCCAGCGTGCTGGCATTTGGCGACGATGTCAAGACCACCTACGAGGCGTCTGAGAGGTCGCTCCGGGTGGCGTCCACCCTGTTCATCTGTGTTAACGAGTAAGCGGGTATCCAGAGTACCCAATTGAGCGGGTACTGAATCGTAGCAGTTATCGGACGACGCTCAACCAGCGGGAAGCCATCACAGATCCTGACGAGAGCGAGCGGCTCCTAAAGGCGTGCCACCAGCGATGCGCCGACCGCACGTTGAAAGTGCTGGAGAAGAATGGGGGCATCTTCATTAAGCTGGGGCAGCATTTGGTATGGCCTTTTTCCCCTATCCCCAAGAAGTAGGGGCACACTGCTGATCTGCTTCCTAGAGCGCCATGAACTACCTACTCCCCACCGAATGGACAAGGACCTTCATACCCCTCCAGGACAAGTGCCCGGTCTCGTCGTTCGAATCAATTAAAGATATGTTTAGGAGGGACACTGGCGAGGAATTATGGGACTACTTTTCAGAGTTCGCACCACTGCCCATCGGCGCCGCCTCGCTAGCCCAGGTCCACCTTGCGACGATCAAAGAGACGGACCAGAAAGTGGCAGTCAAGGTGCAACACCCCGGTCTTCAGCAATGGGCACCGCTCGACATGAAACTCACAAAGTTTGCATTCTCAACCGTCAAGAGATTCTTCCCGGAATACGACCTGGAATGGTTGTCAGCCGAAATCGAATCCTCACTGCCCCTAGAGCTCGACTTTCAGTGTGAAGCTCAGAACGCATTGCGGACAAAGGAGCACTTTTCACGTATTCCAGAGCTTCCATTGCTTATTCCTGATGTCATCTGGGCGAAAAAGCGCATCTTGGTGATGGCTTGCGAGAGTGGACATCGTCTAGACGACCTCGAGTACATTGACTCCAACGGGATCGACCGCGACGAGGTCTCGGCCACTCTGGCGCACATCTTCAACGAGATGATATTTGGCGACGGGGCACCGTTGCATTGTGATCCCCACGGCGGCAACATTGCAATCCGGAAGAACAACTCTCGGCGCCATCACAACTTTGACATCATTCTGTACGACCATGGCCTGTACCGGGACATCCCTCAGGACCTGCGTCGCTCATACGCAAAGATGTGGCTGGCCATCATCGACGGCGACATGGAGCGCACGAAAAAGTACGTTGTCGAAGTCTCGGGGATCGACGAGGACATGTTCCCCCTCTTCGCCTCGGCCATTACCGGTCGAGACTTCTCGATTGTGGAATCGTCGATTACCAAGCCCCGAGAGGCCAGCGAGCAGAAGACAGTGAGTACGGCTCTGCAAGAAGGCCTCATCGTTGACCTGGTCCAGATGCTTGGCAAAGTGCCACGCATCATCCTTCTCATCCTCAAGACCAACGATCTCACACGCAGCTTGGACGAGAGTCTGCAGACCACGCTAGGGCCGGCGCGGCAGTTTCTTATCCTAGCGAGGTACTGCATGCGCACTGTCTTCCACGAGCAGCTGGAGGAGATCCAAAAGCAGGGATCTTTGCTCTGGCCGCAAAATGCGCTGCGGTTGTTGACAGCGTGGCTGGGGTTTGTAAGAGTGGAACTGAAGCTGGAGGCCTTTGAACTCTGGCTCAGTGTGAAGCGCATGTTGGGATATCGAAACACGTTAGAGCTGAGCGGCATGCCGGCACCGGCATCATAGAGTAATTACATAGATTCGGACACTTCGAGTGCTATAAATTTATGGATTTGTAACTGACGTGGGCGAGATAGTGTCGTCTCATGTGTTGCTCTGAAATGCCAGATCTCCGGTTGGTGGTATGCGCGTGGTGGTGACGCCACTCACCATACCACTTACACCTCGTAACCTGTGATCTGTTCTTTTACTGATGGATAGCGCGTCCTACGCATCGATCGGCTTGACTCACCGAGGTCAAGTATTCCTAGGTGTCCTTTGAATTCATGCCACGCGCGCCTGCAGGGGCAACTGCAGCCTGTCAGTTCGGTACCGGGGCCCGCTGCAGGGCCGTTTCCAGTGCCGGGGCACAGGGACCAATTGGCTTCTCGGCCAGGCAACCATCGCGGGAGGCGAAGCAGGGCTGAAGCACGGCCTCCTGGATAGTACACTACGTTTCAATACGCACATCGGTATGAAGTCCTACCGCTCGGTATTCAGACCTAGATAGATTCCCTCAATTCTCACACCTCAACAACTCTTCCTGTACTTCTACCACCAAACCTATCACCTCAATCAGAACCACGCATTGTCACTGACCATGTTCCGCCGCCTCCTCAACACCTTCACCTCCACCCCTCCACCCCCCTCCCAAAAAGACCACGACGACCTCGTCCGCCGCATCAAAGCCAACAAACCCGTCCAAGTCCTCTACGAATCTCTCCCCATCACCATTCCCCCCAACTTCCTAACCGTCGACCCCCCCGACGCCAAACCCATCACCATCAACCGCATCGATTTCGCCAACTCCGCCCTCCCAGAGTACACCGACCACCACGCCTACATCCTCGACTACGTCCTCTCCCCCTCAGAATGTGCCGAGCTCCTCGCGCTCGCTGAATCCTCCGTCGCGGACGCGTCTAAGGCGGAGGACGGCTCGCCGTGGAGACGGGCTATGGTGGCTGTTGGCGTGGGGTATGAGGTGTTTACGCCGAACTATCGGAATAGCGATAGGCTTATTTGGGATCAGCAGGAGGTGATTGATCGCATTTGGGAGAGGTGTTTGCGGGCCGATGGGTTGAGGGAGAGGATGGCAGAGGTGAAGCGGGAGCCGGTGATTACGAGGGGGTGCAAGTTGGAGAGGAGGAGGGAGGAGGGGAGCTGGTTTCGGTTTGTGAGGGTGAATGAGAGGATGAGGTTTTTGAAGTATAGCGGGGGGGGGTTTTTCCAAGGTGAGTTTATGTTTTTTTACTCTTTAGGGGGGTTGATTGCTAACGGTTTCTCAGCTCATCGCGATGCGTCGTTTGGGGAAGAGAGGGATGGGAAGATGCAGGAGTCGTTGTTCACGCTGCATCTGTATCTGAATGATTCCAAGGCGGCGGCTGGAGAGAGTGCAGAGCTGGTTGGGGGAGCGACGCCGTTCTTGTCGAACGATTATAAGAGGAGGATTGATGTTGACCCGAAGGCAGGGAGGGTTCTCATTTTCCAGCAACGAGGATTGCTGCACTCGGGAGACGACGTCAAGGAAGGGATGAAGTACACGATGCGAACAGATATCATGTACGAGGTTGTCGATGAGAAATGAAGGTCGGCAGGAAAGGGGGTTTTTGGAAGTGAAAAAGAAGGCGAGGCAGCAAAAATATCGATCCACCCAGGGGTCGAACCTGGAACCTCCTGATTCGTAGTCAGACGCTCTGCCATTGAGCCAGCGGACCTGATTTGTTATATGTCCACCGACGGCAAAGTTCCTCACAGTGCGCTGCGGTTTACCCTTTCCATGCTGCAGCCGCTCCGGTTATGTCCGCTGTGTGCAAATACAAGCTACAAGTACCTCGTTCATTTCGTGTATAGTTTTGGGTCTGGGCACTCCGCGGGAAAAGCTCCCAGTCCCCTGCCTCACTTGGTCAGTCTCAACCCCTTGCGACGGAAATGCTCCAATGGCAAGGGCAGCATGAGACTTGAGCTTGAATGGCAAGCGCACCTGCCGGGGCTGTCCATCGCCACCGGCCGGCCAGTAACTCTTCGCATTCATAGATGTTCGCCAATCTCCCTTCTTTCTCCAGGAACCGACTGCTCTCCATGAACAGCTTGGCTTTGAATCCAGATACTTGGGCTTTTGGCTACAACCCCAACCCGTCCACCAGCTTCCTCTGGTACGAGCCAGTCCTGCAAATACTGTGCCGCCCCTTTCTCAGCATCCCGTGCTGTAAACACCCTCACGCCGCCCACTTCAGGATACCCAATCCCCAGAGCCAACCAGCCTTCTCAACAATGCATCCTCCCCCCATCCCTACCCACCTCCACTCACTCCTCCGCCGCCCAAATCCCTTTAATCGCCTTGATAATCGCACACTCCTCCTTATGCCTCCCCTCACTCCACCCCTTAACCTGGCATTCCTGCTCCCCCCAAACAAGCCAAATTAGCCCACACCCATCTCCCTCACCCTCATCTCACTGTGCTCAAAAAAACCACTCACCTTGCCACAATACCTAACCCCCTTACACCCCGTACAGCTCCTCAACTTCCCACCCCCCTCTCCCTCCACCGCATCACAAACCTCACATCTCTCCCCCTCCCCCTCCCTCCCCCTCATCCTCCCCGCCACATCCACCACCTTCTCCAACGCACCCGGAATAGCCCTCACCTCCCCCGCCCTCGCCCCCTCGACGCTCACAAAACCCCTCTTCCCCTCCTCCTTGGGCGGAACCTTCCTCCCGTTGGGTATCACAGCCGTATGGCCCTTCTTCAGGCCGACTTTGTTGAAGTTCACCCCGTCGCGGTCGAGGCCGTCGAACACTAGAGCAAAAGGGGAGGATTCGCGGTCCAAGAGAACGAGGGTGGGTTTTGTGATGGTCATGTCATCTTTGATTTGGCCGAGGAGGAAGTAGGGGTTTGTAGCGTGTGCGGAGGGGTCTTCGGGGCAGGTGGCGAAGGTGGGGAAGAGAGCGAGGTTGGAGAAGTCGGGGGTGGGCATTTTGGTGTGGTGTGTTACCTGTGTGGACTGGTGATTGGATCGGTGGGTTTGTGGATGTTGGCTTGTGGGAGGGAGTATCGTGGGGATGGGGGACGGTGGTGTTCAGTGGTTGGGCTGTGGAGGGTTGGGGTATCAGGTCGGCCAAGACTTCAGTATACGGGGGCGGCCCGGCAACGCGGAGGGGGGGCTTGGCGGTGGAGTTGAAGGTGCATGGAAGGTTCCCACCACTTACACGCAGCTCTCCACTCGAGTTTTGCATGCATCACCTAGCGCTGACAAAACACCCCGTTGTTTGTTTTGACCCTGCACGATACGATCATAGGTCAACGTCTGAGACCCGGCCCCAATCCCGTCAGCACCTTATGACAACCATCTTCAACCCGCGGAGTACACACCACCGCAACATCTCAGCCAGTCCAGAAGGTCATGATCTCTCATAAACCGAAAATACAATATATACACACACACCAGCTCCTGCAAACAGAAGCTACAAATATGTGCAACGGTCCATCGGACGAGGACCAAGAAAGCAATCTAAAAGATTCTACGCAGTACATTCCACTCCAGGGGAATCACAAAGCAGCCGGTAAACCAACGCCGTAAAAGCACCATGAATCCCCATTCGTGTTCATCCATCATCCATCATCCATCCATCCATCCGTCGTTTACCCATCTTTCCCAAAACGCCATATCATCCGTGGGGAAGAGTAACAGCACAGCAGGCAGGCAAGGAAACCATTATTAGGGGTAATACCGGCTCATCCCCGAAAGCTATCCTTATACGCCCACGCTCATCCACCCAAACGTGCCTATTGCCGTCCCGAGAATGACAAATGTAAGGATACCAGCGCCCGCCTTATCTGCTGTCGTTGGTGGCGCCACTTTGCCGTCAAACGTGTTCGATCCACTCCCAGCGTTGAAGTCACCCCTGCTCGTGCCACCGGTGACGTTCGTGTATGGCGGACGAACTTGGTCAATGAGAAGCGACGATACCGCCCCCAAGACGTTCATTTGTTGTCCCGCGCCCGTCCGTCCGTCGTACGCCTTGGTATTCCACTTGAAGCCGCACGCCCGTCCTGTGGCCTCCCCGCTACATGTGGACAGGCCAGCCTCGGCGGAGACGCGGAGAACGGGGAGAATCTTGTCGCGGGTGAAGGGTGCGACTTGAGTAACGACTGACATCCAGCGGTGAACGTAGCCCTTGAAGCTGAGCATGTCAGTTGTGCAAGACATGTGCTCCTCGCAGGCGAGCTCGTAGGCGATGTTATCGGGGAAGAAGGTCTTGAGAGTTGCGTCGGTGAGCTTGTCGACGCGATCCCTCCATACCTCGTTTCCGTTTGTCTAAATAAGGTTAGCAGTTCAACCGTTGGAATTACAGTGGGGTTGACATACGTAGTTGTACATGTAGGCGGCGCCGAGGAGGAAGACGCCGTTGTTGTAGGAGAACTGGGCCCTGTTGATGTCGGTGCAGTTGTGCTCGACATGGCCACCGTCGTAGATGTTGTATTCGGCGTCCATAAACCCAACCCCTACCATCCAGTCCCAAGTCTTCTCGGCCCAGTCGGCATATGTCTGGTTGTCGGTATATCGCGCAAGCCGTGCGCCCAGGTTGAAAAAACAGCCGTTTGCAATACCTATGACCGTGTTAGAACCGCGCTTATTCCGCGCAAACAGGAGCGCTCACTGTTCTTGTAGTTGTATCCTTGGTTGGATAGGGGAATCTGCCACCTCAAACCACCGTTGCACGTCGTATCATGTCGGTCGGGATTCGCCTGAGTGTGGAATACCGCTTGAGCGAGCGCGAGCCATTGAGGCTTGTCTGGCGGAGGATCCGGAAACCCGTTTTCGGCAGCGAGCATGGCGGTCATTCCCCAGAAGCCCTGATCATCGTTCCCCAGCGACACTGTGACGTTTGGCGGCATGTAGTCCTCGCCCGGTCCGGTCTGCCAAAGCATGGCCTCGGTAATAACCTCGTTGTAGGAATTGTCTCCTGTCAGTTTCCAGTAGTCAATGAGCGTTCCCCACATTGCGCCCGCCTCCCACCAGTAGTAATCGCCTGCAGGGGGAGGACCTGGCAGGATGCCTGGGGTTTGGCCCGTCAGATTCCCCTTATAGTACTGCATCAGGTCCCAAGCAAGCTGCGCCGATGTCGTTCTTATTTCGGCTGCGTCGGGTTAGCATTGTCGCGAACGCGCGCGCATGTTCGAGTCGGAGGGCGAAGTGAACGTACAGGATGAGCCGATGCTGTAGGCGGCGTTGACGTGGGCGGCTCCGACCAAGGTGGCCGCCGCAAGCCGCGATATCGACAGCATGGCGGAAAGAGTGCTTTGCGGTAGCGAGCGACTAAACTGCAACGAACAACAACCAAGTCCCCTCGAGCAAATGTTGATTAAATAACGGCCATGAAAGAAGGGAGGGTAACGTCGAAGGGCCAGCGGAGAATGCTGGGTGAATGGATATCACGGAGGGTTGGGTGAACAAGAGGGAGAACGAAAACATGCAGAAGGGAGTATTGAAGCTGGGGAGGGGGTCCCGTATTGCAGCGCAGCGCAGCCCGCTGACGGAGTGTCCGCGCGGGTGGGGTGGTAATCAGGTTTTTTTGGGGGGATTGTTGCAGGTTCGTGTACGATCTGACTGGCGGCGGCAGTTAAGGAAATGCAAGCTAATCTATGAAGACGGCTAACTCCTGGCGAGGACAACCTGGTTCAGATCTCTCGTTCCCAGGAGCGGGAGGTGGGAGGGTGGGCGCATATCGCTGCATATGACCCTCCATTACAAAGTACCAGCCCATCCGCGGGTGCCACGGACAAACAAACCGAGCGCGACCTCGTGCTTTTCTCCCCGGCCGAAAACGTCCTAGGCTTTTCTGATCAGGCGCAAACAACATGTAAACTGGACGACATGCGTTTCTTTTTGCTTAACCCGTCTTTAAGAGTGGATACACCGCTTACGTCGTTGCGCCATCCCCTGTTCCAAACCACGTTGATTCTCACCAGGACCGATACTTGGCTTTTCTGGAAAGTCTGGGCGCGAAGCTTGAGAGCGCCATGGCGACGCTTACAAGGCCCCGAACAGGGGCAGAGGCAGCGTAGACCTTGGCGATTCCCCGCCAAGCCGGCAATGGCAGCCACCAAGAAACGTGCTCCCGTTGGCGGGGTCGGAGTGGAGGGGAGGACCCCGTAATTTCATCTCGAATTTCACAAGGACGACAAACCGATGGATCGAGTTTCGCCAATTCACCCTCCCGAAACGAAGCACCAGGTTGGCAAGGTTCGACAGACGACAAGTTACAGATCCAGAAGTGCATGTCAATCTTGGCTCCTTATCGCGTCAGCATCCGATAGTATCGCGTGTGCCATGGCCCGACACGGCTACCATTCCGGCTCAATTTTAGATCACGTCTTTTGCCGGCCCGACCGACATCGATTTTGATTGTAAAATGTAGCTCAGCGGGAGGGCTGTTCGTCCCACCGGTGCAGCCAAACTGACTATTACGTATAGCCGTTGGCTGCAGGTACAGGGTACCATTCGTAGGTTGGCCAACAGTTACGCGGGGATGGTTAGCACAATCCAGATTCCCCCGTCGCGAGTAATTCCCGTTCCTCTGATGAAGCCGATCAGAAGGAGGGAGCTATCGCCTGGCACGACAAATGGGACATGGATGTGTATAAGTCAGTGCTTCTGGAACACCAGTGCCCCTCTCATGTTCTCTGCGAAGGCAAACCTTGGGGTGGTGAGGGGATGTAAGCAGAACCCCGCGTTGTGCCTTCGGTGCTGCAGCTGGCAGTGAGACAACATGATGTGATGCGGCGTCGGGCTAGCCTCGACCGTTGCGCAATTCAGCCATCATTGCCATCTCGTCACAACAAACTTTCCAGAGTCCGCAACTCGACCGCGTGTTTGCAGCCGGGTGGTGCCCAGAAGAGACTCGCACGGCGTAGCAGCAGCAGCAGCGGCGGCATCAGCGACAACAAAACCGAGAAAATGACTTCCTGGGTGGGGGTCAAGGCCTCTGTTACGCCGTCACAGGTCGATGCCGTGGCCAGAGCCATCCGCAGTACCCCAATCGTGGACAATCATGCGCACCCACTGCTCAAGCTCGAGTCCCTGGGCAAGCATCCTCTTCTGGCCATCACGACTGAGGCATCAGGCGATGCCATCCACGCAGCAACCACCTCGCTCCCTCACCTCCGAGCTGTCCGTCAGTTGGCAACGGTTCTCGGATGCGGCTTCACCTGGGAATCTGTCGTTGCAGCGATCGAACAACGTCGGATTGACTCGTTTGAGGACTGGGCAGCGCAGTGTCTTTCGGGCATCGAGACGGTCCTGGTTGATGACGGGCTCGATGGAGATGATGCCGAGGACTACTCTTGGTACGACGACTATACGCGCAGCAAGTGCAAGCGTATCGTGCGCATCGAGAAGGTCGCCGCTGATATCATTGTAAGTGCAAATCAGAGCGGTTTTCTTCCCATTTTGCCCTTTCCTGTTGTCTCAGGGGCAAAAACTCTCTTTCGACTCCCGAGACAACGGAAAATATCCCAAAAAGGAGATAATGAGCTGATATTTGCCACAGAACCGCCTCGGCAAGACATGCGATGCATCTACCCAAACCGGAGACGATGTGATCGACGACGCCTTCGATGTATGGATTCAGGAATTTGATGCTCACATCAAGACAGCTATCGAAGATCCCGAAGTGGTGGCTTTCAAGTCTGGTATGTGCATTGCATTGAATAAACCCCTTTTCGGTCGATTGTGACAGCTCGGGCGGGACCTAATACCACTAACATTGACAAGTCATCTGCTACCGCACTGGTCTTGATGTACTCAGCACGGATGAGGAGGCTGCGCGTCGGGCTTTTGGCGAAATCATCTCCAATTTCGCCCTACTGGATTTCGATCGCTTGCAACAAGTCAGCCTGAACGACTTGGTTGTCCACCGAACGGCTACGCTGATCCGGGATTCCGCTTCCCGGCACAAGAAGCCTATTCAGTTCCACACTGGGCTCGGAGACAACGACATCACCCTCTCCAAGTCGTCCCCCTCCCACCTACAGGACTTCATCCGCACATACCCCACCGTTCCCATCGTCTTGTTGCATGCCTCATACCCATTCACTCGCGAGGCGGGATATTTGGCCTCGGTGTACGAGAATGTGTACGTCGATATTGGAGAGGTGTTTCCTGCCGTCAGTCAGGACGGCCAGGAGAGGATATTGCGCCAGGTTCTAGAACTGTGCCCCTGGTCCAAGGTCATCTGGAGCTCCGATGGTCACTGGTTTCCTGAGACCTATCTTCTCGCCAACATGCAGATGCGCGAGGTCTTTGAGACGGTGCTCTGCGAATATGTGCGCAAGGGCCATATCGGGTGGAAGGCTGCCATCGAACTCGTGCGCGACATGCTGTTCAGGACTTCAAACAAACTGTATCGGCTCGGGCTCGAGTTCTCCGAGCTGGAAGAAGCCTCGGATGTTGAAATTGGCGCATATCTCACAGACGCTGAGCTCTTCCAGAACTACCTCAAGAACCAAGACAGACCCGACTTCATCAGGATCTGCTGGAACGACTTTACGGCCCAACCAAGGATGCGCATGGTCCCCTTCCGGAAATTTGCGTCCCTCCTTGAGGACGGGAGATCCACAGATATCGGCATCACGAAGGCTGTCTTTAGCATGATCCAAAATGACTGGCTGATACCCGGCGCTGTGGCCACGGGCGAGTACCGACTTCACCCTGACTTTTCATCTTTGAAGAAGGGTCCGATTGAAGGTCACGTCAGCATGTATGCCGACTTTCGGGAGAAGTCAGGCGCAAGCGTTCCTCTCTGTCCTCGATCTCTGCTTCAACGTGCAGTTGAGTTCGGCGCCGAAAATAACCTCACATTTCTCCTCGGCTTCGAGATTGAATTCCTGCTCGTCGAACGTACGGAAAAGTCTTCTGGCACGAGTTCAGCGACTACCAACGGGGCTAGCAATGGCCGCTTCACCACTCTCACAACCGATGGCCATGCTTGGTCGGTGTCTCGCTACTTCGCCGACCCCAAAATCTCCAAGCTGCTTCATGACATTGTGTCCAGCCTCGAAGATATAGGCATCTTTGTCGAGCAACTCCACGCCGAAAGCGCGACCGGCCAATTCGAGCTCATCCTGCCCCCTTATCCTCCCATCGAAGCCGTCGACACCCTCCTCCACACGCGCGATGTCATGGGTGCCCTCGCTACTGCCGCAGGCTTCCGCATCACCTTACACCCCAAGCCCTTCGCCCACGCCTGTGGCACCGCAGCCCACACTCACATGTCCATCTCCTCCCCTGGAGGGTCTCGCCCGGATGTCTATGAATCGTTCTACGCCGGCGTCCTCAAACACATGCGCGCCATCATCGCTTTCACGTATTCCAACCCTGCGTCCTTCGAGCGTCTCGCCGACGGTGCCTGGGCTGGAGGTCGCTGGGTGACGTGGGGCACTCAGAACCGGGAGACGGCCCTGCGCAAAATCGAAGACAGCCACTGGGAGTTGAAATGCATGGATGGCCTGGCAAATCCCTACTTTGCCATGGCCGCCGTGCTGTTCTGCGGGACTCACGGGGTTTTGGGCCGTGAGAAATTGACCTGGGGAGATTGTGAGATTGATCCAGCCAACTTGACTGAAAATGACAGAAAGGAGATGGGCGTGGAGAAGATGCTGCCTGCGAGTGTGGAGGAAGCGTTAGCGGCGCTGAAGGAGGATGAGGAGCTGGTAGAGTGGATGGGGGCTGAGCTGGTCGAGAAGTATGTTGCCTTGAAGGAATTTGAGGGCACTGTCTTGGTGAGAATGGGAGACGAAGAGCGGAGACAGTGGCTGATGGAGAGATATTGAGCATTGTAAAGGCTTCAGCTATGGGCCTGAGAATCACAATAAAGAAGAAAGTTGCTTGGCCTTGACCACCTGCACCCAGTCCCTGGAACCTGATTGACGCCCAGGAAACAAGCTTGCGATGACATTAACAACCCTCGTGGCTTATTGTCAACGAAGATTCTTTTGTACATTCGTGTTGCTACATCTCATAGGCCGTACCGAAGTTGCCTATCCTCCCCGTTGTTGGTACTGGGGCGTCCAGCCCACTGACATCTAGACCGCTGATAGACAAACATTCTGCGCCGAGGGAACAGGGTCTCTTGCCCGTTTCTAAACTCGGACAGGCCGTGCTGGTGGAAAGATCAGCGGTTGGTCCAGCCATGCAAGGAGTTATCTAACCAACCCTGCAGAGGCAGCTACGTCTTGTGGAGTGAGTCCGCCGCTGCGATATTTCACGCCGAGCAGACAAGATGCCGATTATCTCCCTGGCAAGCTGGTGCTCTGCGTTTGTATTGGATCCAGAATCAGCGACCTCTTTCGGGGACCTGGTTCGTTCCCCTTCGCGTTGACAAAATGCTAACGCCGTCCCTAACGCCGATGCATCCCATTCGGTGCTGGCGGTGGTGGGGCTCCGAAACCTGGAGGTGGCACACCACCAGGTGGTGGCATGAATCCAGGCGGCAGCGGAGGAGGCGCACCCGGAAACCCACCTGGAACAGGCATCCCGTACATTGGTTGTGGCACAGGTGGTACTGGAGGGCCGCCGCGGAAAGGCGGGCCTTGTGAGTGAAAGTCGCCGACCGGACCCCCGAAGCCGGCCTGGCTGGGTGGTGGGCGTGCTGGGAGCCCTGACGGCGCAGGCGGGAGTCCCATGCGACTGCTGCCTAGGGGCGCCGGCGGGACGTACGGCGCAGGGGGGGCACGACCCATGGCGGGCCCGGGAGGGGGGATGCCGTAGCCGGTGGCTGCGATTGGAGGGGGAACACCAATTGGTAAGCCCATGGGCGGGGCGATAGGGGTAACGGGCGAAGGAGTGATGGGCGTGATGATCGCGGATGGGTCGACCATCGGTGGGACTGTAGCGGCGGGACCAACAGGGACACCTGCGGGTCCCGTCATATGATAAGCTGCTGGGAGAGGTTGATGCTCTGGAACGATGTTGTGCTTCTTGCCCTCCGCCGCCAGCTTGCGCTCTGCCTCATCGCCGTGGCGCTCGCCCTTTCCATCCTTCTTGTAGGCATATTCGACGGTAATCGATTTGCTGAGGAGGTATTGGCCGTTCATGGTCGCCTTGGCCGCATCGCTGGCCTCGAAGGAGTCAAAACTAACGAATCCATAGCCCTTGGAAATATTGTTGTCGTCGCGGATGATACTCGGCTGGCGCAGGATGCCGCCGAACTGACTGAATGTGTCGTAGAGAATCTTCTCGTCAACCTGAGGATCGAGATTGTTGATGAAAAGTTCGGCACCAATATCCACCGTCTTTTGTTTGTCGGCGCTCGCTTTATTGACACGGATAGGCTTTCCCCAGATACGAACGCCGTTGAGGACTTTCGCGGCATACTCGGCGGATGCAGGGGTGTCGAATTCGACAAAACCATAACCTTGGTGAGTTTGCGACACTCTGTCTTGTGGCATATGCACCTGTCGCACGGGGCCAACCTGTGTCATCAGCTCGGAGAGCAAGTCCTGGGTGAAGCGCTCATCGATGTTGCCGACGTAGACCGTCGCATCTTTATTCTGCTCCCTGTTTCTTGTCAGCGCAGTGTTCAGCGTGTCGGAGAATTAGACTCACCAGTGCTTCGACATTGCGAAGCTATATCCCTGATATATTTTCGATATGTATGGTCAATGGACGTAGCAGATCGTGGTGCACTCGGAGCGCCGCGGCGAGTTTTGATTCCTGTCGCCGGTTTGTTTGGACTGGAGATGGAACTTTCTTGCAGGGGTCTAAACACTGAGCTTGGAGCTTGTGGGGTAGCTAGCGACCCAGTCATTAGCGCCGAAGTTTGGCGACGACTCACCAGCCCCATTGTGGCTGAATCTGCAGTCGCCAAAAAGTTCTGGCATCGCATCCCAGCAGCTCCAACTCAATCAACATCAAACAGCCGCACCCATCATCTCGAGACAGTGTCGCCCTCCACGAAACCCTCGGTAGGTGATTCCGCAGATTGGAGTTCAACCATAATACTGACATCTCTAAGTAACCACCAAGATGTTCGCCCTCTCCGAAGAGTCCAAGGTTCGCATTCATTTGCTCTCTCTCCCCTCTGCGCCAGCATCTGACAACTACGCATAGGAGCGCATCAGCAAGATCATTGAGATCTCTCGCGTCGCCATTCACTAGTACGTACACACCTGCTTGATTCTCGTATGGCAAAGGCTAATCGACCGTAGTGGCTACCTTCCCCTGATCCTCTATCTCGGTACGCATACCACGATGAAGCCTCCCGACCATCACTGCGAGCGCGAAACTAACAAGCTCACAGGCTACACACGAAGCGACCCTCGTCCCTCCATGATCCGGTAAGTCGATGTGTCGTTTACGCGCCAGGCAATCGCTAACATACACCATAGTCTTCTCTCGCCGCTCTCCGGTTAAGCGATCAGGGGGTAGCAAAACTTGGTAGATGTGGTATTGTACGATCACGAATGGTGTGCTGGCTCAGAGGGGGCAAGACAGACAGTGAATGGCATGCATAGACCGGGACTCTGGGGCATTTATTGAGACACGATTCAGAAGCGTGTTGTGACACGAGCGCGAGGCGTAGGATACTCATGACTCTGTAATATAATAACGACAACTCCTTTAAACAAGAAACGAACGGTTCACATGTGTTTCAGCAACTAAAACTAGAAGGTGTGGTGGCCTTGGTCGGTGCCAAAAAAGGTAACGAGTCCTGGTGAGAAGCGACGACTGGCCGAGCGCCGGGTTGCTTCGGCCTTGATCCACCAATTGATCCGACCTTTTTTTCGGCTTTCCTCGCAACTTCAACCCCGACCGTGTGGTCATCCCAGCGCGTTGCACAAGTTCGCTCAACCCCAACGGCCAGAGACGACGCGGCGGCGCACTACAATGTAACGGCTGCAAGCAAACGTCTCTATGACGAAATCCAACGATGCGGGCCGCTCTCCCGCCCTCGTCGAGACGGTCGCGGGGCTCTCGGCCGGGACCATGGCCACCCTGATTGTCCATCCGCTTGATATTGTCAAGACGCGCATGCAAAGTGAGCCTCCGAGCCAATTCCAAAAATCCCATGCGAAATTATATCTCCGGCACCAACTGACAATCGCCAGTCCACCGGTCCATCACCTCCCCCAACGCAACCCTCACCACCGTCTCGGTGATCCGCTCCCTCGCGCGAACCGACCGTCCCCTTGCCGCACTCTACCGCGGCCTCACCCCCAACCTCCTCGGCAACGCCACCAGCTGGGCCTCCTTCTTCTTCTTCAAGTCCCTCGCCGAACGCGCCCTCATCTTCGCCCACGCCCGCTACGCCGCCCCGTCTTCTTCCAACCCGCACAGTGGCACAACAACCCCCCACCGCCTCACACCCACCGACTTCTTTTTCGCCTCCCTAGCCGCCGGCACCGCGACCCAAATCATCACCAACCCCATCTGGGTCCTCAAAACCCGCATGCTCGCATCCGACTCGTCCGCCGTCGGCGCCTACCCCTCCATGTGGACCGGCGCCGCCCGCCTCTACCGCGCAGAAGGCATCAAGGGCTTCTACCGCGGCCTCGGCGTCGGCATGCTCGCGGTTTCCCACGGGGCCGTGCAGTTTGCAGTGTACGATCCGGCGAGACGGATGTACCTCGCGCGGAGGAAGAGGCAGTCCGGCGTGGAGGAGGCGGGACACATGGAGAATGAGGCGACGGTGGTGCTGTCGACGGTGGCGAAGCTGGTGGCGGGGGCGACGACGTACCCGTTGCAGGTGCTGAGGAGTCGGTTGCAGCACTACGAGGCGGATGAGATGTTTGGGAGGGGGGTGGTTGGGGTGGTGAGGAGGTTGTGGAAGGAGGAGGGGGTTAGGGGTTTTTACAGGGGGGTGATGCCCGGGGTGGTGAGGGTGTTGCCAGCGACGTGGGTGACGTTTTTGGTGTATGAAAATGTGAAGTTCTATCTGCCTAGGTGGATGTAGGGTGTGGGCGAGTGGACTCAGGACCAGGCTGTTTGATGGGATGCAAACCAGGGTTGTATGAGCAGACGGGCCGGTGTTTTGGTTAGAATGATATTATTTATGTCTACGTGTGTAGTTTGTTTGTGATTGGAGATCTGGTAAGTACTTTGGAGTCGGGGCCTCGGGAATATACTTGTTGTCCAACTTGAAGTCAGCGACGGTGTCACAGGGTTCTCTCGGGCAGCTCTTCTTTCGTTGTGGCGGCTGCCATACCAACGCCAGGTACCTCGTCGCGTAGTACTTCCCCAGGTATTCTCTCACAGTGTTGCACCGACGTTTATGGCTGTGTCACCGGGCTTTAAGGCCTTTGATCCGAAATGTTGACGAAGGGCATGCGATAGACTATTGGGACTGAGGCTATAGGATAAGTTGAGTAAGGCGGGTAGCATACACATGAAGTCGGTCAGAGTCACTGACCGTAGCACTTTAACTATCTAGGTAAGGTAGGTTGATTGTATCATTGGGTACGTAGGCGGGTGCTTCGACCTTTCTGCGAAGGGCATAGAAGTGGCTGAGATGTTATTCT
Organism: Podospora aff. communis PSN243; assembly: GCA_033296975.1. Taxonomy (NCBI): domain Eukaryota; kingdom Fungi; phylum Ascomycota; class Sordariomycetes; order Sordariales; family Podosporaceae; genus Podospora; species Podospora aff. communis PSN243. The sequence continues at coordinate 716,530 of MU865919.1, read as the reverse complement.
TCTGAGAAAATATGGACGTAGTTGGGATATCGTCCTGCCACACTTGTTTCCAAATGCACTCACCTCATCAACATCGATTCCACAACATCCCCCAGATTGAACAATGCCTATCTTCCTCTCCCGCAACTAATCCCCACAGTGGAATCACCTGCTTGGGGTAGGTAACTGAAGGTCAAACTGAACCATGCACTCATCAGCAACACCGTGTGGTGCCCAGGGCCAACTCACCAGCCCATGGTTCCCCCATCACATGCAACCACACTTCGAACCAGCCAGGAACACTCGCCTCGTTCGTTCTGGTACCAACACCAGGTTCACTGGCCTCTACAACAAGGTATCCCCCTTCCCCGGATTGTTCCCGTGCTTGGGGTATCTGCGGGAGGCAGACGTAAGATTTTCAAACTGCCCCTAACAGAGCCCAACACTTTCAAATGGAAAAAAACAAGCAACCTCACATGGTCTCCATACGGCCTGGGCCACATGGAGACAGAAGAACCAAGCATAGCGATCCCCAACATTGAATCTCATCGCGGTTTGCCGAGGTGTACCCAAGTACGATTCCATCAATAGCTCGCGTTCAGTCTTGACACAGTGTGACGCCATCATCATCAACATCACACAACAGACTGCATCGTAGTCGGCCGAAACAGCCAAGTCGCCATTCAGCCGGCACAATCCCACGGCCGCAGCCCTTACCCCTTACCAAGACCCGAAGCAAGTAAACAAAGCAAGCCTCTGCCATCCTCCGGGTAGCACACCGCCTGGTTGACTCCTGTGCAGACCCCAAACCCACCTGGACATGCGCCCCAAAACTGGACCGGTAATAGGTAACAGCACAAAACAGCGCCGTACAGTAGTACTCACCGCCAGGACCCAAACCTCGGACCTTCAATCCGCCGCCCGGGCACGGCTCCCTACCTGAGTAGCAGCAAGTTCCAGCTCCTGCACAGCAAAGACAGCATCCTCGTGCGTGAGACACGCATACACCCATTCCCAGTGAGTGTCTCATGAACCCCCCTCTCCACCGCTGTGGCCACCACCCAATTGCCCAGCTTGTAGGCGGGACTTGTGGGTAGTGTACAATGTGTAATCCAAACCCGCTGACTCGGTGCTCTGCCTCGATCTAGATCGCGGACAGTAGGTCTGGCCACTCGGCTGAGCTCCCACTCACCTGCCTAGAGCCCTCTGGAACAGTCCTACTCCCTTGCGTGGGTACCTACTGTGTAAGTAGGGGGCTCTGACCGCCGTCTGTAGCCACTGCAATGTAGGTAGGCTACGGCAGCCGGTAACTGCTGCCGCGAGTAGGCACAGTGCCGATGTATAGCTGTCGTGGTACCTATGCCGTCCGAGCCGTGGGCACTGTGTACCTACATACCTTGGGGTGGTCAGCGTTGCCAGCCAGCCAGCCACCCGTGCGAGTCTCGCCGATGACCCGTAGACGGCCGCCGCAACCTCCGTCAGTGACCCCCCCGTGTCCGTCGCCCCGTACTCGCCTCCCCTAAGAGTTTGAAATGACACTCCGCCCTACAAGATGATTGCGAGATTATACCACCGCTTGGGATCTAGGTACTACCTAGCTCCCTAGGCAAGGTAGGTGTTCACGATGCTCACCTCAACCCCACATACTGACAGCACCCTTGTGTACAATGATCCATCCCCATCTGCGCAACAAAAAGGCCCAGGTCTCCCCCTGCTCTGAACGTGCCAGCGTCGATCCCTATTGTCATCTGCCCCTCACTGGTCTTGCTCCCCCACCAAGGCACTAACACGGCCCAACTTTGCCTCGACCGAGCCAAGAGCGGGAGGCTGACCGCTGGCCGCCTTGGATTCCCCGTCCGCCAGGAATCCAGGGGGCAATGACGTCCAAGACAAGACATGACAGGAAACGGCAAGCCCTTTTTTTCTTCTTTCCCACCCTGCAGTATCGTTGTCTCTTCCATCTTACCAAGATCAGTCTGGCTGCAGAGGGCTCCGCCGCGGGCTGGTAGACGAGGCGTTTTGTGCCAGTTCATCCAAGACAGACAGACACCAAACTGGTCATGGGCCGTGTCGATCATTCGGAGAAATTAAGAAACTCGACTCGATGCCCCGCGGCCACCAACCTAAACGACCGTGGTCCGCCGCCGTATGTGCCGGCCGATGGCGCTGTGGCCTGCGGCCTGCGACGCTGCGCTGCACCGCGGCCGTGCCCAGTGTCCGCCCGGCAGCCCGTCCTGTCCTGTCACGAGCAGCGAAACAGACGCCAGAGACATGGGCGGCTGTGGGAAAAAGGGAAAACGCAAGGGAGAGGATATCTTGATAGGATGACACGCCGCCGCGGAACTGCTAAGACAACTGAGAGAGAGGACCCTGTAGATCTCTTGCTGCATTCAGAAGCTGGGCGGGAGCCACCGGCTTATACTTTTTTTTGGCCGACTTTCACGAGCTTTGCGATGCATGTCGCGATCGACGCGCCTCAACCGCCCGCTTCCAGGTGTCTACCAGTATCCATCGAGATCGATATCAGGACCCCACGTGGGCTGCTAGGTAGTTATTCCAGGTCCACCGAGCAAAATGGTCTCTCCGGAGAAGCCGCCTCGGTCCTTCACTAGAGGGCAACGTGGACATTGCGGGTGGGGTCAACAATAGGTACGGAGAAGGGGGAGGAGGCCGCAAAGCAGGCCCAAACGAATAAAAGAAGAAAAAACATGGCCGTAAAACGACGCCAGTGAAGGCGAATGCGTGTCAGTTTTCAGCCGACGCTACGGACCGGCACGCTCCCCGGAGGCGACGGAGCGAGTCGTGATCGTCGCCGTCGCCGTCGCTAGCCAGACGGGTGTTTGTAACTGCGTCGAGAAAACTAGCCGCAAGCTTGCTTCAGGGCTCGGGGGGGGGGGGACAAGATGACTTGCGCAATCTGATTCGCCCTACACCCGCAGGTCTAGACCAGATGCCATCAAGGATCATCCCTCCTCCGGACTGTCTCCACGATATCGGTTTAAGTAAGTATTAGCGGCGACGCCGTCACACGCATTTTGCTAACGGAGGACCGATGATGACTGATGGCCCCTTTCAAGACGCATACGGAGACCGAGGGGTAGAAGAGCAGCGCTTGCGACGACGACGACGACGACGACGACGGCGGCGGCGGCGGCGGCAACAACAGTAAGCGGGCCTTAGTGCTCGACTGATGGGCGTCCCCCCACAGAGTGACCCAGGAAACATCTCGGCAGCTCCATCATGCAAAATCCAGGGGCAAGGCGTGACGTCGCGAGGTCTGGCCTTGCGAGCCACCATTTTTTGTGGTCAAGGGTACGGCGGAAAAGGTGTTGCGTACGAAGTGCCGGCTGAGCTATTATCTCGGAATTCTATTATCGCGGCTGCTGCGCACATGACGTCTCCCCTTGCGTGTTCCGCCCACGTTGTGAAGTCGGTACGCTGCGCCTCGACTCTCGCAACCAAACACCGATATGGATGGGCCGTTGAGAGGCTACCGGTTCCTGGGATGGGATGCAGGTACCGAAAACAAAACAATATGCCGCGCTTGGTCATTAATATATGATACGCGCGGTAGCAAACCCCCCCCCCCCCCCACCTGGCTGCAGAGTTTCCAGTGTCTGAAACGCTCTTGATCCTCTTGCCAACCACTCACTCGTTGACGGGAGAGCAGCAAAAGATGCAGTGCGATGTCGGATTGCGTTCCGGCCATCCACGGAACCCCCGCGCAATGTACGGCGAGCAGCATCATCACGGCCTACAGCCACGGCTGGTCGTCATTCATTGTCTCGCCTGTCAACGTCAATGCCGTCGTCGTTATTTTCGTGGTACCCCGTTGGTCAAATCTCGACCCTGCGCTATCGCCCTTCGTTCTCTTGCTCGCCCGTGATGGACACCTCCCCTGTCTCAGCCTTCCTTGATTGTCGGCACTCGAAAACGCCCCCGACGCGTGCGCCCGAAGCGCTTCACCCCGAAGGTTCCGTCTCCGGCCAGGAGGAGAGCTCCGGGTCGCCGCTTTAAGCGCACACCGGGACGAGTTGAAGTCAGAGGTTCAGCCCCGAGACCGCCATGAGGGTACACAGCAGTGTACACGACAGACAGCACAGGCGTGACCGGAAACAGGTGCAGGAACCCAGTCCGTGACGTGCTGCAAGGCCGATTTCCTTTCCGGGACCGTGTGCAATGCCATGTTGTTTCTTCTTCCCTTTTTTTTTCCCGCTCCACACGAGTTGCGACGCTATATCGAGCCCCGTCTTTGACTCGGGTCTTGCAGCGTCTCATTTTTTTTTCTCTTTGGGGCCCCTGGGAGCCCGCAATCTCGCCACAGAGGGAAGAAGGTCGCCGCAGCCAGTTCGGGGTCGCAATCCGACATGGCGCGCGAAGCGCCGCGTCCCTCCCTAGTTCCCCAACTAATAATGTATGGCGTAACGGTAGGTTTACCAGGCATCCCCGGCGCTGTCGACGACCATACCTGTCCGCATCATGTCGATGACGGCGCTGATCAAGTTTCGTGAGCTGAACACCGCTTGCACACCCGATGCCGGTCGCGGATGTTCCCAGGACGTTGGTTGTTTTGTTGCGCGGGTTTTCCAAATCAGGCAAAGCCTGGATGCATGGATACGGATGTGGTCACTGCTTGTCCCCAATGCCCCGATCCCAGCAGACCGACGCGGATTCCGATCTGGCGCTGCCCCGTGCCTTGCTGTTTGCTTGTCCACTCGGTGGGGGAGGCACTGGGAGCTTCAGGCGAGGGAGCCAGCCACCACGGCGAGATACCTATGCGGGACCCCAGCGCTCAGCACCCTGATCCTCTGTAGGCCAAACACGCAAGAGACGAGTGTGTGGGGCCAGGGGTGATGGGCAAATCACTTCCCAAGGTGATGAAAACATGCGTCGACGCCAACGAGCAGAAATCACGGGAAAAAGTGATATCTGATAGACGCTTGGTTTCATCCCCAGAATCGGCGACAAACAGGGCTCGCCCCGTCGATGGTTGGAGTGTAACCGTCCTGTCAGCATCGCCTCGCTATGATTTGGCCGATCATCCTCGCAGCAGGATCTTGCATTCAGAATTCGATGAGATGAGTCTGCATCCTCTCCCGGTAAGTTGTTCCCAGTCGAGTGGCCGATGCTCACATGACCTCACCGAGGGCACCTTGTTGGTGCTGTGTGTCTTATCTGGAGTAATCCGTAGTGCCGCATCCACCGCCGGTTGCAACCGAGAGATCCCGTGGATACCAACTTGGCCCATATCGCGAGGTAAAAGTTCGTCCGTACTCGAAGTGACACTGATTCCGGCCTTCAGGGATGGTCCTTGATGGTCGTGAACTCGTGGCGATAGTACCAGGCTCGAGTGGCTCAAGTGTGTGCCGTAACGCTTTTTTCTGATGCTACTGTTGTGCTTGGCGCCCGTCGGTAGCGCAAATGGTGCATTATCTGGTCCAGTTCGACCTGGGATCTCATTTGTGGCTCTCACTGTGGCACGATACGCATCCGTTGATGTGTCGATCGAAGCCGTCCGCGTCCCATTGCGAATGGGTGATGTCGGAAAGGGCGCAGAGACGTCTGAGCGCCCATCAGCCGCAATATCAGATCTCATGCTTGCGCTCGGTCAAATTTACAGCCTTTGAAGGTTTCATGACTGGCGACTATTTTCGCCGCCTGCAAACAATATTGCCTGCTTTAGCTGTTGCGCGGGAGAGCCGTCCAGTCATATCTTGACTTGTCTCCGTCGTGAGCTGAGTGGTCGGAAGCCGGGAGGTGATGGACCACTGCCTCCGCCAGATCGGTCTGGTGGTCGAGCCGCTCTCGATGCGATCACGATAGATGCCGGCGGCGAAATGTGGCACTTGGGCAAGTGGGAGGCTATTCTTGACCAATTCGCCAGTTACCTGGAGAATTCTGCACAGAAATGGAACCAGCAATCAAGCCGTTTTGTGTTTCATGTCGTGGCAAGGCCCTCCCCGCGGAGGACCCTAACTTAGCCGGTCTGATAAGACACCGAGCCGCCATCCCGCCCTCCCGCCCGCAAACCCGCCGCCGCTTCAGCGGTGTACAGCGACTGAACGGGCCAGGACTAGGGGCCACGGGTCCCGCCGTCGCTGTCGGGAGACGAGATCTAGTGCGAAAAGCAAAAGCCAGCCCGATATTCCGAGTTCTCGATTGCGTGCTGATTGCAACCCCGCCTACCGGAGGAACCTGCTGGAAGCGAGCGAACCGGCTCGACGCTGTGGGCATTGTCTGTTCTCAACCACGCGAGTCCATCGATATTGGTCCATTGTGTAGTGTAGACGCAAAAGTGGATTACGAACTTTGGGACACGCCTTTCCCCCCCCACGAAATAGCTGTTAGTCACCGCCGGGATTCCAATGACGAGCCAGTATCGTAGCCGCAAGTGGTTGTTTGGGAGGTGGGGGGTACGGGACCGGAGTTACCATCGCGCTCCTCCACTGCAGACCGTCACCGCCTTCTGCCGTGGTCCAAGTCGACGTAATCAGTACCAACTATGGGGAATTCTGGTTTTGCTGCAGACAGGTGCAGTAGGATGACGAAGTCCATCCCAAGACAATCAGTGGATTGGGCGAATTGCTCTCCGCTGAGGGCCATCTTGACTTTCTGTCTGTCTGGAGCACGTGCATCTCGCTTGCCATTTGTGAGACACCCGTTGGCGTACGTTGATTCGAGCGTCGGTAGGCGGAAGGGTGAAAGAGCCCTGTTCTTGTCCTGTTGGGCTGCGTGAAAATTTTCAAGACTTCCCCGCGATCCCCCAGATTAGGCGAAAGCCTGAACTCAGGTGTTCACGGTGTTTTGTGCGCACCCAGTGACTGCTCGTTTCTCTCCTGGTCGGGCCATTGATGTGTGTAGCGAATGAACGGGCCTTGCCGGGGGATCTGCCATCAACCAGTCCTCTGGGAATGAGTGTCAACAGGGGTTATCTGCAGACAAGGGTCTGCTGCGGCAGGTTAAACCCGAAGCGGCAAATTGGCTGGTTTTAGTCCCAAGCCCCGGTCTGGGGTAGTCGTCCTGCGTCAAAGTTCGCGATTTGGCACTGTATCCACCATCTCGCGAAGCGAGCTCGAGTCGCCGGGCTGGGATCCAGGGCGTCATTTAGTTATTCTACAGGGACGCGGCTCACAAGCGCTAACGGACACTAGTGTGCTTCCCCGGGACCACGAGGGTGGTTTGAGCGGCGGGGACCGGTAGAGTGCCGTCTCCTTGGGCCCTCCCTGCACCTCGTGCTGTTCCAGCTCACTGCTCTGAATGCGCCGGTGTCCCCCTGTGATGCACGACCAGCAGTCCAGCGTTTGTTGTTTGATGCCTCGCAAGCAGATGGGTTTTTGAGGAAACGTAGAATGCTGACTGAGCCACCCGGTTGCGCTGCCTTCGTTGCGATAGTAGGCCAGCCTCAAGGATGCCGAAACAGCTCTCTGCTCTGTCGGTTGTGTGGGGACAGGTCTCTTCCAAGTTACCGGTATCAGCAGTTGTTCGCATCAGGTAGTCATCGCTTGTCCACGCTACGAGCCAGATTTAGCCGCTGAAGCGACGTTGCTACTACCCTACGGTGCTCTGCAAGAGAAGGCAGCTGAGTATCACCGAGCTCGTTGAAGGTCCTCGTTTTTCACCCTGGCATCGTCCAGCCTGGCGAGGGCTGGTCAAGGCTTGCTGGGCGCTGACGTCTTACCGGAGAGTTGGGTCATCCGTTGAAACGCCATCATACCCGACAATCAGGTTGGTCTTGCGATCCTGCCCTTCCGGCTTTGGCTCGATGCACTGGGTGTCGGGTTTTGCACCATGTTGAGTTAGCGGCGGAGCGGAGACCAGTGTGTCTGCTAAGAGCCAGGGGAAGGGGAGCTGTGCTAGCCTCCCCGCCTGGGAAGTTCACAGAAGACGGTGCTAGAATCATCCTTGACCTTGGTGAGGGGCTGTATTTTGTTGTTTCTGGGGCGAGGGGGAGGGGTAAGACGAGCTGAAAGCTTCGCCACCACCAATCCAGGTCGTCGCACGAACTGTGGGGTTTCCGGGAACCTCGCTTGTCTGATTTTTTTGGTGCTAGGACTGTACGTAGAAGGTTGCGTTTGGTGGGGGAGACCTTGAGCGACAGGTGAGAAACATGATATGTCAGATCAAAAGCGTCCCAAGGAATCAGTAATGGCTGTCCGGAGGCAGGTCCGCTGCGCGATCTCACAAACCCGTGGGATTGGGGCCGCCTGATGACCACTCGCGTCGCTTTCCGGCTGGTTGCTTGCTGCGACCGTGCAATTTAGCGTTCAAGCTCCAGCGGTGGACCGCTAGTAAGAACGCCAGGAACCCTGCGTGCCGTGGGAGGATGTCAGCTGGTTGACGAGTGACGACCTGGGAACTGGCAAGTTACGACTGTAGAATGTGCTCGCAAACTTGAAAGAAAGAAAGAGATTCTAGGCCTCCAGAAGAGCAGAGCAGGTACTTTTCCGACAAGGCTCTGGCGGGACGAGACGGAAGCAACACCAAGTTGCACGTGTTGCTGATGGTCAGTATGCCGTGATGCGGTGGAGAAATGGCTCGACGTCCAATTCAACTCTGCACAGTGTACTGCACTGTCCGAGGCCTGAGCTTCGACGCCAGTGGGTTTGCTGGGTCGCCGGGTGCATTCCGGACACTCGCGCCAAGATGCCCCGACTCCTGTTTGGCAGAAATAGGCGGTAGATGTGACCCCCACGGAAGTTTGGCTGGTTGCTGCCATGGTCAACTGGACCGTGCCCAATCACGGGACACGAGCAAGAATCGGTTCCTACCCAAGGTTTTTATCTTGACGACGTCCCATCGAAGGCGGAGAAACCCCTTGCGTTAGTCAGAGATGCGCTAGGGCGCCAAGCTCCAAAAAGTGATAGCTGCATCTTTTGGAGCGGTGGGACAGAGCGACCTTGATAGTTTTCAGAGGCCAATGTCACACCTATTGCCATCTGTATTTCCTCAGACCTTGGGAGTTGCTTCGTTGACAAGCGTGGTTGCAGGTGAGGATGAAATGTGAGGCAGAGTTTCTTGCAACTGCCCCATCTTCGAGGTGATATTTGCTGGAGCTTGTGATATTTCTCGCCGTTACCTCCAGTCCTGTTTGCCCAAGGCCTTTCTCGCTCGTGATTGCACAGGAGCAAGATGCCTGATCCTTGTTGCAGGGCCCTCGAGATCGTCGGGGCCAATCCCGCCCTGACGTTTGTGCGCCCCTGTCTTCGCACGGCTTCGGGGAATTTTGCGCCGTTCCTCTCGCTGTGCTCTCCCCCATCCGTGCTGCTACTTTCACAGTTGTCACCAGCATTTTGGCCCGTCACCTTGAGGCTTTGGTCACCTGTTGACCTCAGATCAGAATCGACTGGACTCACCGGTCAATCTAGGAATACCGGCACATCGGAACCTGGTGCCCAGGCTGGCTGAACGGTTAGAGTACCGCGGCGTCGAAGCTAGATGGAGTTGCAGCCCTAAACATAAGATCAGCATGCCAACCTTCTCCAACAGGAGTTCGATCGACGGCAAACGGCTTCAAACCAGTGCTCGAGTTTCCTCAATTGACCGCGTCTGCTCCGCAGTGTCCCCCAGTCATTGCACCAGGACAGCCACATGAGTGAGAGCAAGGCACGAAACCATAGCAATAATAACTGACGTCGCATTCACAACGGTGGTTTTTTATAGCACCTATACTGGGCTCCAATATTATCGCAGGGCTCGGAAGCGGGAGTAATAGGGTCTGAAACGGGTGATTCTCGCCTGTCACCTGGTCAGCCCACAAGTCAGCTCCTGAAAACCAAACCAAGGTGCTGATTAGCACGAACTGCAACTCGGGACCCCTGTCACAGCACGGACTGTATCTCTTCCGACACTGTGAGGCTTTGGCTTCAGCTATCGGATACAGTCCGTTGCAAGCTTGCGAGTGTCATCGATGGCGGCGCTGGTTCTACCCGGTTGCGAGCGGGCCAAGGCAGACAGACGGTGCCCGGAAAGGGGACTAACAAACAGTCCGAGGTGAGGGGGTCTGGGTTCCGGGCGGGCTCATCGGGGCTGCACGTCCACCAGATGCGTCTCTGGCGCCACCGCGCTGCAGCCGCCGTCCATGGTATTGGGAATCGACCGCTCATTCTCGGGTGCAATGACCTGTTGTCGCCATTGGAGATGGGTGCTCAGGAGACGGCGGCATCGTGCGGGAAGCCTTTCGCATGCCGCCAGTGCCGAGGCGGGCTGATGCTCGACATTGGCGATGTTGGACAACCGCAAGCTTTGCCAAAGCAGGAGCTGAAGCCATCCCGACGATGGGTGTGGCGCTTCACTTCCATCGCGCACGCATCGACACTGTACCTCACTGTGGGCTGCGGGCTGCGGGCCACGGGTACCTACGGGTCGAAGGGAACTGCCGTGCTGGAGACCAAACAGAGCCCATAGATTTCGACCCAACCAAGATGTACCCAACCTTGCCCAGTGCCGTGTAGGCCGTGTAGCAAATAGACAGGAAGCGAGCTCTCACTGCCATCTTTGCATTGCGCAGGCAAGGAACATGATGTGGATGGAGTTGATGCTCACACCCGCCCACCTTGGCTCGACCCAACTGGGCAGCTCTCCACTCATCGCCTGCTGTGAGTCCATTGAACAGAAGAGGGCTGTCTCTCGATTGTCGCTGCCCTGAGCAGCTAGCGTCGCCAGCCCTGGCACTAACACCCTTGTCACTGTGCCGCCCCGGTTGCCACACCACTTTTTGGACTCATGTTTTTTTCGCTGGGTCGCAGCTTCTCTATTTTCACTTCGCACGAGCTCCACGGTCCTCCACGAAAAAGAGCAGCAGCCGTCTTGACGTCAGGAAGGGACGGTCGTGCTTGCCGCGGAAACCGCAAAATAATAGATGCCCTGAAATGAGATGAGCTTTTTCGTCAGGTAGTATTCCGCAAAACGGCGGCCGGTCTCGGTGACCAGACGCAGAGCCTCCCGTCCGCCAGCGTAGATGCCAAGGCATCTGTTGATTTGCATTTCATACGCCGTCTTTGTCGTTTTTGTTTTTCCCCTTCCGCCTTTCGCTTCCGCCTCCCGCTGACAGTCACTGTCTTACTCTGAGCCTTAGCTCCCGGGGAGCCTAACAGGCCCTCACAGTCCCTAAAGCCGCCAGGACCACCAGTTAGCGCGCCGCAGGGTCCAGTGCGGGCTCTCTCGACAATGAAGAGTTGACGAGCACGTTCCATTTTCCCAGTCTGGGGCAGACCAGGATGAATGCGGAGGATGTTGGCGACGAGAGGGGCACCGAGGGCGGGGGGATCTCTCACCCATGATGTCTCATTCCACCAGGACCCTTTTGAGGACTGCTGCTGGAGGATCGACCAGGCCGCTGGCCGCTGCAAGGCGGGCCTGGGTGACCGCTCTACCCCCTCTCCCCCAACAAGAGCAGCACGAACAGTTTGCAAATCTGCCCCAGACAACCCCATGTCGGTCGACTCCAAGGCCAAGTGCCAAGCACTCCGGGCTACGCAGTACGAAGTACACGGCACCCCGGCACCTCTCTCTTTCTCTTGTCACCCCCCGGTCTGCCTGGCGTGTGCCCCGTCGCGGTGGGGGTCTGATAAGTTACCAGCCTGGGAGTCACGAACAGGGGGGCACGAGGACATGTTTTCTGGGCCGTCGAGGTACCTTTTCCCACGGTGCGTCCAACTGCCAGGTACCTCGATGTGAGCCCCAGAGACCTGGCCTGCCTTGTTGCCCTCAGAATGGAGAACTACTGACTACCAGCAGCGGTAGTCTTGACCCATCCATGTCGACGCCTCATTCGAACAAGATCTCCGAGCAACATGGTATCCCAATCGATTGGCTCTTCAGATCCAGCACGCCGAGTGGCCACACCCTCTCCACCCAGGACCGTGAAGCATTGATATACCAGGCCTCGCTCCCAGACCCCCTCCATCCGGTCATGTCTGTCTAAATAGTCACTACAAACCTAACGATTCCTACGCTCTCACCTCAGCCCACAGTACCAAGTCAACGTCTCTTGCTTCTTGTTCTCGGTGGGCTTCTGTTTTACAATCCTCCTCGTTCTCGTTTATCCTGCTGGTCTGCCCACTGCGGAAACCATCGTCCTCGCTCTCAGGCTTACACGAGAGCAACAACCATCCCGGGGACTCTCCTCTCGCATCAGCTACCACGGCACCATCTTCATCATCCAAGGGTCTTGCTCCGTGAGAGCAAGACACCCACCCGCAAAATGGCTCTCACAGCCCAACCTACAACGCCTGCCAGCTGGGCGCGCTGGCCCCAACACCATCCCAACACCGATTATGTCATCCTGGAACCGGGCATGATGCCCTTCGACGTGCGGTCGATGGCTTCACACCCACTTCGATCGGCTTCGCAATATTATTCGAACCCACCGCTCACCGCAGCTCCCATGCCCAACATCGCCGCCCCCGCTTACCAACCACCAGTTCCCTACAGTCCCTATTCTCCCTTCACGGCTCCCTCCAGTCTGGATTCGTTCAAGCAGGAGTCCCAACAGTACCACCAGCCACTTGAGAGGACCAACCTGCGACTCGTCTCTACCGAGCCCGAGCACGACCATGTGCGGCCTACTCAGGAGCTGAGGGATACCCGCCTGTCCGTAGGCGGCAGTCGGAGTCCCTCGGTGAAAAGTGAGACTCGAAGATCCTCGGTATCTGAAGCTAGCAGTCGGAGGGGTTCAAGAAGCATCACTAGCAACTTCTCGGTTACCAGCTCGATCGATTTCAACACTGGCGTTGATACGCTCATGAAGGCCATCCAAGCGAAGCCAGATGCTACACTGAGAAGCTCGGAGGCAGGTTCTGCTTCGCCCGAGGCTGAGATCCAGCCGGAGCAGGTACGTATAGAGACGCCATGTCAGATTCACAGTAGCTGACCCGTCCAGAGCACGCGGACACACTCGTCGTCTGAACAAAAGGGAGGCGACGGACAGACGAAAGAACGAAAGATCTTCCACTGTGACATGCCTGGATGCTCCAAGACATTCTCCCAGAAGACCCATCTCAGCATCCACAGGCGAGCACACACAGGAGACAAGCCTTATGTAGGTTCATTGGACCTTATCAACACCGCCCTTTCTAACCAACTCGACAGACATGCAAACTGCCAGGTTGTGGCCATCGGTTCTCTCAGCTCGGCAACTTGAGAACACATGAACGCCGTCACACCGGAGAGAAGCCGTACTCCTGCCCGAAGTGTGACAAGCATTTTGCGCAGAAGGGCAACGTCAGGGCTCATCTCAAGACGCACAATCCGACCAAGCCATTCGAGTGCAGGCTTGACAACTGCAACAAAAACTTCACTCAGCTCGGCAACCTCAAGGTGAGTCTCGATCATCTAAGTTTCAGGTGGTCGCCACGTTGACACCGGGCATAGTCACATCAGAACAAATTTCACATCGAGACTTTGAAGTCCCTGACGGCGAAGTTTGCCTCCATCAGCGACCTCAGCAACGTGTCGAAGGCCGATAAGGAATTGTGGGAGTATTTTGCAACACTCTACAAGAACAGCAACAAGGGCATCAAGGGTCGTGGGAAGCACCGGAAAGTGGGCTGCATCACGGCCCATTCATCTCCTCAGGCGTCTCCAGTAAGCCCGACAAGCACGATGGCGCACCAGTTCCCACCTACACTGGCACATGCCCTCCCTCAGCTCCAGACGCCTCACCCTACCCACCACGGGCTCCCTTACCAAGGCCTGAGCCACCCTGCCGCCTACAGCATGAGCCGCCCCAACATGCTCGTCAACCTGAACCGCGAGCCTCACCACGGTTACGATCTGTACGATGCCGAAGAGGTCAGCAATGCACCCTCTTCTAGCTCCACCGGTCCTCTCTACGGGGACGACCACGGACGGGAGCTTGCCTTTGGTGACCGGATGTATTGAGCTGGTAGGACGATGATTTGTTTTTCCTTTTCACGATGCTAATGGGATGATGAGACCTTTTCTTTTATACTCTTGGGCGGCTACGTTGCACTGCATTTTATGGTTTGGCTATCTGAATACTTGCCTTCGTCATTGGTCTTTTCCGATATCAGGATAATAAGTTGCTCCCATGTGTGCGATCTACTGTTGTTTCTCTGTCTCTGTTTACGTCTATCACATAATGTTGACGCATGGTAGCTTAGGCTGCCTTGTAGTTTTACTTCTATACTACGGCAGTACTGAGCGGAGGATGGGAGGTTGGCAATCTGGATCGAAATCGGCATTTTTAGAGAAAGGGGTTGGTCGGTTGTGTGGTTCGGCTATCTGCTCTTTTTGCGTTGCGGTTTTCCTTTTACGGGGCTTGGTTCATGTTTACGGTTGCTGTCTGCTTTTTGTTGCGGCGCTGTCGCTCATTGTAAACATACTCTGATCCCTGGATCGAGATTTGTGACAAAGTGGAAAAGAAGGGGGGGCCGAACTGGTCTGGCTGTCGTGGAAGCGAAAGGGGTGAATCGCGGGGGGTTTTGGAAGCGCAGGGGATACAAGTCCCTCCGTCGCGTGACGAGGAGCGGTGAGGGAGCATCGACAAGCATACAGCATTCTTTCAAGAGGGCGTTTCGTGAAGGTGGGCAGGACAAGGGGCGGGCATGAAGCATGGAAAGATACACACATTAGCATGTGGAGAGGAGAGTGCGCTGAAAACTTGAACGGTTCGGGCGGCTTGGCGGGGGATGACACCCATGGCAGCATAGCAACGTGTGAAGTTGACTGGTTAGGGGAAGTACAGCTAGAGAGAGGAAGACCTAAAATCCTAAAAGCAAATATTGTTATGAACAAATCGAGTGTGTGGTGGCCTGGGTAATGTGAAGTGACAGGCGTGGTTGGTGTTGAGGGAGACGAGGGAGGGCGTGTCCGCAGCAATGGGGAGATCCAACGTGGTGGGCTGACCAAAATCCCGCATTTCCGGTAGATCTCTTGGTCAAATCAAGATCTTGTCAAACACACAGTACGCACCAAAAAAATAGGTTGGGCTATTTTGTAGGATGAGCTTTGTTAACCCTATGGTGGGGGTCCGTTTCCATGTAGGCAATGGCAGAATCTCCTGTAGGTACAGAGGATTCACCGGTCGTAGGTCTCTGGCAGCGGTCTGGATGTCACTGCTGTACGACCGCTGGGCGTGGCGGCCCACATTGCAGGCAATTACCTCATTACTTGGCGGGTTGATGTACAGACACATGCATCATATATGATTTGATTGGGAAAGAAGAGAGGGTCGTGGGAGATTAGCTCGTAGAGGCTCGCCTCCTAGAGGGGGTTCCATTGGTATGTATTGAGCCTCGTGGGCTGAGAGTGAGCTGGCAGAACATGGCATGAACAGGTTTGCTGTGAGGTTTGTTGTTGTTGATCGAGAGGAGAGCGGGAGCGGGAGCAAGGCATGCTGCTTGGGCTTTGTGTCGTCTCTCTTTGGTTGCATAAAACCCCACCTTGCCTCTTTTTCTGACCGAATTGTGTATGGGATTGATGGCCCACATGACCTGGGGAGACACGTGCTTCCAGGAGGTTGAGACAGCGTACAATTCGAGGAGGGTCGAGATGGGAGGTGGTGATGCCCTTTGGGCTGCGGTGCCCACGTGGAGGGACAATGTCAATTGTTTTGCGAATGCCGCCGTTGCCTCTGTTGGGCGTAATTCTCCGGGGTATGCTATGTGAGGTATGATATGATCGTGACAGACCTGGTGGAGGGCTCGTGTAACGGAGGACGGAACGGCCAAGGGTTCCTCGGCGGTCAAGAGGAAGGCCTTGTGGCCGAGTCTCGCGACGAGATAATTGTTTGCTATGGCGGGGAACGCTGAGGTGGTATGGATTTAACCACCGTGAAGAGTTGAGACGAAGAGGATGTTGTCGCCGGCTTTGAGCTCATATTCTTCTTCGCCCTCGAGCTCCCAGTCGGCGTCGTTGACGAGGACCAAGATTCCGGGACGACTGGTTGTAGATTGTTAGTCAATGGGAGATGGTCGTGGGAATCCCGCGCAAACTCACATGTGGCCGTCCAAGACGAAAAGTTCAGAACGGGGGTCTTTCATGAGGTTCTTGCAGAGATGGTCAATGAGGAAGGCGATGGTGGACGGGTTGCCGTCTTTGTCGTTGGCTGCAATCGATATGGAATGTCGCCTTTGGTTGGAGAAGAGCATCTCGAGTCCTCCACTAGAGTGGCTCGTTAGTAACTGAGCTGGACAGTCTTGTCCAGCAACGAGGCCTGAGTGAGGAGGCCTGACGCCTGACACACCGAGGTAGGGGAGAACTCACGAAAAGTCCACCGAAATGGGGATCTGGGGCCACTGTTCTGGATTGGCCATGTTGAATGAAGCGTGCGCGGCCAAGGGTCCAACAAATCTAATGATTGCAAGCTTGATTTACGGTTGAGAGCTGAGTGGAAGGTAGGTTGGGGTGAGTGAGCGAAGGCTGTTTAAAGACGGCCCACTTTTTTCCTTCGGAACTCTCCAACCGCCAGGGTTTGCTGGACCAAAAATCTTCCCATCTTGGAATTCCAGCCAATCAGGGGCAGTGACTCATTCTGGAGATGCTCTCACCCGTTTCATGCTGCTTTGCGCCAGGACATGAACCGACACAAAAAATGACAGAGGCAAAGGTCGACACACGCTACCTCTCCGCAGGCGCTAACAGGTATGCTGCCGCGTCCGACTGGTGTGAAAATGGGCTGGTTGCGTTTGGCGCAGACTGCAACGTCTGCCTCTGGGATCCCCGCGACTCAAACGGCATCACTCGCATTCTGAGCGGCCATACCGCCCACGTACGGGCTGTGAAGTTCTTACCAAAGTTTTCTGATGAGAAGACCACCTACATCGTCACGGGGGGTGACGACCATGGCCTCAGAATATGGGCGCTGGACACAGAGACTGGCGATGCATCATGCATCCACACCCTGGGCGCGCACACAGCACCGATCAACTGCATAGCTACTCTCAAAGGTCAAGCGGCAGGTGCAGATGTCGGGAAACGGTTTTTCGTCACCGGAGCGGCCGATGCCACCGTCAAGGTGTGGTCGCTGTCGTCAGGGGGCGAGGCAAAGCTCGTTCAAACCATCAAAACCACTAAAGGATACTTCCCACTTGCGCTGGCCCTAAACCCCCTCGGCAATGCCGGAAAATCAGTTATTATGGCGGTGGCTGGAACCACAAGCAATATCCAGATCTTCACAGCTGTGCTGGAAGATACAGGGCTAGAGTTTACACTCCAAGCAACTCTCACCGGCCACGAAAACTGGGTGCGGTCCCTCGACTTTGTGCGTGAGAAGGCCGATACTCCCGGAAGCGACTTGCTCCTTGCCTCCGCAAGTCAGGACAAGTACATTCGTCTCTGGCGCATCCACCAAGGCACGGCGCTGTCGGCTTTGGGCTCAGTTGGTGTCGACATGGCCGCCACCGCCTTGATGCCCGGGAACAAGATCCATAAGCTCAACGCCGGCGGCGAGAAGCACTGTGTCATGTTCGAGGCCCTCCTTCTCGGACACGAGGACTGGATCTACAGCGCCCGGTGGTCACGCGCGGCCGGTGACGCCAGGCTTCAGCTCCTGTCTGCATCTGCCGACAATTCCTTGTCCATCTGGGAGTCTGACGCAGAGTCTGGCATTTGGATCACCGTGGCCCGTCTTGGTGAGGTCAGCAGAGAGAAGGGCGCAACCACGGCAACAGGCAGCATTGGCGGCTTCTGGACCGGTCACTGGTCGCCCGACGGCAGCGCTGTCATCACACTCGGCCGAACCGGCAGCTGGCGCCTCTGGGCATATGACGCCGTCGAAGACCGCTGGGGGCAAAACATTGCTGTTTCGGGCCACACCCGTCCCGTCACAGGTATCTCGTGGTCCCGCAATGGCGGCTACCTCCTCTCAACCAGCTCCGACCAAACGACACGCCTTCACGCCGAATGGGCCGCCGGCGACGGCACCTGGCACGAGATGTCCCGCCCTCAAATCCACGGCTACGACCTCAACTGTATCGACTCCCTCGGTCCCTCCTCCTTCGTCTCTGGCGCCGATGAAAAGCTCATGCGCGTCTTTACCGAGCCCAAAGCCGTCGCCCACATGCTCCACCGTCTCACCGGCAGCTCTCTCCCCCTTCCGCCCTCCTCCCTCCCCGACGCAGCCAACATGCCCGTCCTCGGCCTCTCCAACAAAGCCATCGACGTCATTGACGACTCCCGCCCCTCCGAAGACCCTTCGTCCGCTCCTTCAGACAACCACCTCACCGACCGCGACGCCCTCGACCCAGCCTCCATGGTCCACAAATCCGCCCTCGAAATCGACCACCCCCCCTTCGAAGAGTCTCTCAGCCGCCACACCCTGTGGCCCGAGGTCGAAAAGCTCTACGGCCACGGCTACGAGCTCTCCTGCCTCGCCGCAAACCACGCAGGCACCCTCATCGCCTCGGCGTGTCGCGCTAGCTCCCTCAACCACGCCGTCATCCGGCTTTTCGAGACCGCTCCAAAGTGGACGGAGCTTCGACCCCCGCTGGCAGCACACACGCTTACTGTTACCCGGCTGCGCTTCTCCCCCGACGACAAGTACATCCTGAGCGTGGGGCGTGATAGGCAATGGGCGGTCTTCATTCGGGATACAGACAGTGGTGCGGAGGATCAGGAGAAGGGCTATACCCTGCGCCAGTCGAACGCGAAGGGGCATACTAGGATGATACTAGATGCAGCGTGGGCGCCGAGGGGGGAGGTGTTTGCTACGGCGGGGAGGGATAAGATGGTTAAGATTTGGGTTGGCGGGAAAGATGGATTTGGGCTGGGCTTGGGTGTGGCGATGGATCACGCGGCGACGGCGTTGGATTTCGCTGAGGGGGTCAAGGAGGATGGAACGATGTTTTTGGCGGTGGGGACCGAGGCGGGGAGGTTGTTGGTGCTGGAAGTGAGGGTTAGAGAAGATGGAGTGGTTCAGGAGGTGGAGAGGGCGGTGTTGAGGGAAGAGTTGTGGCTGCCGAGGGCGGTGATGCAGCTTGCTTGGAGGCCGGCGAGAGAGGGCAGTAAGGCGAGGGAGCTGGCTGTTGCTGGGGAGGATGGTTCGTTGAGAATATATGGCATTTCGCTGCAGTGAGCGGTTGCCAAAAATTGGGGTAGATGAACAGTAAAGGTGACGCGGCGGCTGATCGGGAGACGATGTGCCCCCTCATTATTAAAGATATTACTTCATTGCCTGAATATGTTGGCTCTATGTTTATGTCTTCTCACACGTCCGTGCCATTGCTTTCCCAAAACGCCAATCCCCATATGCAGATGTCAACCGATTAACAACCATTACCTGCCTCCCCGTCAACCAGTTACAGTCCCTTCATAGATATGCACCAATCCGCCCTTTGTACACCCTCTTCCCCTATCCCGAATTAAAGCTCCCTAACCACACTAGCCGTCGCCTCTGCAACTTTCCCTGCCACCGCCGTCGCAGCCGTCACCACGCTCTGCTTTCCCAGCTCAGCCGGCGCATCGCCATGCATGTAGAACCACGCGCGGCTAGCGATGAACTGCACATGGTGTGGGAGGTACAGAACCGTCGCGATGAACGTCAGGCTGAAGAGAAGGAAGAGCACCGAGTCTATGCAAGAAGGGTTAGCACTGTGGAATGATCAGGGGCAGGAGGAGGGAAGAGTGTACAAAAGATGAACTTCTCGATCGGGGTGAAGATGTAGACACTGTATGTCACCTCGAGCTGGTAAATCTTGAGCTGGATCCATTTGCTGAGGGACTCGAGGTAGGAAGACATGGTTGCGGCCTTTGGTCGTTGGCAGCGGCGGCTCTCGCGATTGACTTTGATCGGCTTCGGGGGGGGGGGGGGGGGTGTGGGTGGGCGGTCGCTGTTCCTGTATCGGCTTTCGGTATTGCGCGCGTGCGGTTTCGTTGCTTCGCTTCGTTCTCAAAAGTGCAAAACCAGCAATCAGTCTTCGCTGCTCTTCGTCTTTCTTCCTTCACTCGTGGTCGTTGTCGTATTGCACCCTGGTTAGTTGCCGACTTGGAATTCCTGCGTCGCTGTCGGGGCTGCGGTTTTTTGAATGGTCGAATTTGGCCCGTGCGCTGACACACCCCGCCCAATCAGAATCCTGCCTCCGGGGCCGATTTGTTCCTCCGCCAGAGACGGCACGTACTTGTTCTTGGTTCACGATGTCAATTGTTCTTGATAAATACTCCATGCCCACACCCTCGAATGCCCAATCCATTTTCCTTCATTTTCTTCCGGTTCTGCCGCACCGTATCCTAGCCAATGGAAAAACTGGCGCACACGAGCTCAGACATGCAACGCGCCGTCCACATGGGCATTTTGGGACCGACATGAGACCCTTCATTCCCCACGCTCTTGTCTAGACACTGAACCGACTGAACTACAGGGACGCCTTACTTCTTCGCATTTTGAGAAGGCTCGATTCTAGTCACCCAGCTGTGTGCAAAAGGCCCTAGATGAGTGCACGAAAGTGCACTTGCAGGTCTACAGCGAGCTTGGTTTCTCAACGGCCAGAAGGAGGGGGTCATCTTCTGTATAATTGATTTACTTCATTCATTTCAGCCTCAGGCAGCCACGCGAGCGCATCAAGTTCAAAGCGGCTAGCCCATTTGTATGCGGTCCCAGCCGCAGCCGGTTTTGGAGCTGACTTGTACAGTCTAACCTGTACATAACGATTCGAGACATGACGATATTTTGGCTAGAGCGATAGGAGTTATGTTTCCCGCCAAATTTGTATGGGGCATAAGAATAAAATTGGCTCTTGGAATAATCGTTACGTGGCCGGCTGGGAGGTTTGATTAGTTGGTTAGCTGTGGGTTGGAAAGGTACATTGGCGCTTGGCAACACCGCACGAATGGGTCTGAGCTTGCTGAGATAAAGATACTCACGGACCAGGGAGTGCGGGGCTGTCGATAAGACATTGTTTTAAACTCTTTCGCGAACAGATTGCGTTTCACGTGGCCACGCTTGACGTGGCTCGGCTGTCACCTGTGGGTGCGTCAAATGGTCGCTAAGAAATTACCCCAGCGCAGCCGCTTGGCAGGAAATCCCAGGCCATGTATACGTACCAGTACAAAGTCAGAGCCCCGACGCGAGTGTTGGGGACAAGGGTTCAGCCCTGGTGCTCGTCAGCGCGGGTACAGCACGAAAAGTGTTTTTTTTTTTTGCGCGTGCATTGAGTGAATTAGCTCACCGAGGGGCACGTACAGTGTGTTACACCGTGTGAAAAGTTATTTATACGGTCTCGCCCACTCCCACGTAAAAATCTTCCCCGCACAAGCAACAACGATGGCTCCAATAATCGTTTGCCTGAAGCTTCTAGCTTCTCCACCTCCTCTAGTGTTTCCAATCCAGTGCATTGGAACAATGACAGAGATGGCAGAGGTATTTTCCCCATCTTCGTCTTTGCTTTGCCGCCGCTGATTGTTATAGCCCTCGGAGGAGGAAAAAACTCTCTACTACTATGGCCTCCCTAGCAGACCTCGACTTGTTGCCAGAAGCAATTTCGCAACGTTGTGGACCCAAGAGTGGGCAGACAACCACCTCGTTTCCAAGCTCATTAGCCCCATCGGAAAGCCGGAAGTTGTTCAAGACATTCGCCTCAAGTACGACCCCGACAAGATCATTGCGTGCCTCGTCGACATCGACTGGACAACTATCGATATGGTTAGAATTGGCACACAGGTCGACACCTCTGACCCTCTTATCTTATGGATAGGTGTCACACCGGGCTCTCTGTCCTGGAAGCAGGGCGTTGAGATTGCGTGCTGCTGCCGCAAGGTGCTCTTAGAGGCCGGGCTGGACATTCACTGCGAGATCCGGGAGTCCATCGTCAAGCGGACAGCCTCGGTCATCCCTTTCCATGAGGGAAACGATCTATCTCTTCGATCTCTTAGCGCAGCACTTGGTGGCCAAGCCATTGCTGGCGAGAATACACTTACTAAAGAGGGGACTTTAGGTCTATACCTTTTGGTTGGTGGTGTCACATGTGCCTTGGTGTCGCGCCATGCCGTTGGTAATGACGACCATGGCTCTCTTAACGGCCAGCACGTTATTATGCCTGGTCAGACAACTTACCAAGCGATCTGCGACGACACAGAGGCCAATTTAGCGACAGCTACAACCCAAAACGACAAGGTAGCCTGCCACAAGCTTCTTACCCATCTGAACCTACTACAAGAACCGACCTCCCGCCGTATTGGCCGCATCATCTTCTCTCCTCCCCGTGTACCTGCAGCACGCCTGGGATACAACAGCCCCTGGCTGCCGGACTATGCCTTGGTGGCACTGGATAAGGACCGACTTGATAAAGGCCTTTGCAATACCATACAAATCAACACCACCATTTCGAGTCGACAGCTTATGAGAAAATACCATCCAAACCTACACCTGCCTATTGGGCCGCTACGACTCAAAGGTACCTTTCTACCTGGGGACCAAAAGGTGGTGGGAAAGCAGGGGAGATCAACTGGCCTGACGTAGGGTGTCAGCCATGAGATCCAAAGCGTTGAGCGGGCAGGCAAAGGCTTTATCCTACATTGGGTCATCATGTCGATAGACCGGACTGCATTCTTCTCCCAGGAAGGTGACTCTGGGTCTGCCATATTCGACTTGGACGGCCAGGTTGGTGGCATTCTTGATGCAGGTTCCGGGACTTGCTACCCGTCACTTGACCTCACCTATCTAACACCAATTGCTTGGATCATGGAAGATATCGAGGCTAAGGTTGGGCCTGCTGCTTTCCTCTAGCAGCTTTAACCCAAACTGGGCGATGATTGACAATATCGAGGCCAAGGTTAATCCCGCGGCAGCGATTTAGGCCGCCTTTAACGCGGGTCTCGCCTGCCTGTCCTCTAAACAGAGCAGTTGACGGACACGACGTGGTCGCCTGGGTCCGCTACCCCCTCTAACGTTACTCCCCTCTAGTAATAGCATACTCCCCTTTAGCAATAGCATACAGTAACTCCTCTTAACAATATCATCCTGCAGTGTGATGATATGATGATATCTAAGTCTAAATTACTAAGTACAAAGCATGGCTGCCGATATTATAGGAGATATCTAAAACTCTCCGAGAGTAGAGGTAGCTAGAATTGGCAGCCAGGACGGTAAAACGTGAACTTTAATGTGTTCCTGTCGAGGCTTCCGTGTTCTGACTAGTCAGCCGATACTTACCATGCTGCGTTGGTGAATCGGGGGCTGGGGCCGGCTTGGACACGGTAATGGGTAACTAGATGTGTCTTTAAAGAATTACATGACCTGTGGTGCGTAACTTTCGTGCACATATTGTTCAGGGTTTTCGAGGGAAGATTATGGGACGTCTCGATGTAGGTGTGTAAAGTATCCATCAACGTGATTTTAATCATTACCGGCAACGCCAGCATTCGGAACGAGGGTAATCTCCCGTTCACCAACTTTAAGTCCCTGACTGAGGGTGTTACAGTTAACCCAGTGCTGTAACGGGCAAGGTAGTGTGTTGCAACTAGCTAGGCCTACTCAACGAAGACGCAGAACATGAGGAAAAGGAAGAAAGAGAGGAGAGGCCTCGTGAGAGGCCTCTTTCATATATACATGACCTCATTGTTTCGACCAGAGGGAGATAGAAGATTCCAGAGCCGTCGCATGCCTCGCTAAAGTTTAGTGTTGTGGTCTGTGTGCGCACATCGGCATTTCTGGGAATGGCTTCGTTCGAGGGTCAGGGGGTGGTTGCCGGTGGGGCTCCGCCCCACCTCCGGCTCCGCGGGCCCGGCGCCACGGCCGAGAGTCGCCGAGGCTGCACCAGGGCTCAGCCCGTCACAAGTGCCGGATTTCTTCGACGGGGGCACAGCCGGGAGATATCGATAAGTCGGTGGGGGAGGACCTGAGCTAGATGATGATTCCCATAAAGCACGTCGGTCTGATATCTTAGCGCTTGACGAACCAGAGGCAGTAGAAGCACGGCCTTATAGAGACTCTGGTTCTGACGATTTTATGGACTGCGAGGAGTATGTCGTATTAAGGGGCGTTATTACTGAGGTCTCTGCTCTTCCCCAGTATCTCCCTGCCGAGGACGAAGAGCACAGCTAGGAGTCTACGTCTCTTGGCGCCGTGGAACCAGTTATGAGCTTCGACACGCACTAGCCACACTGGCAGATATCTAGTATACCTGGAATAATATGGGTTACGCATCTGGGAATGCGGGATTGAGGGACTGAAAATTGGTGTTTTCCTGCTACTGTTGTCTTCTTGCTCCTTTAGCTACTTCTTTTGCGCTCGGGCCTGGTGTTCGATAGACCGCGAGACTGCCCTTTCTTGTAACAACTATCTGTCAGATGCACTGCACTTCTGGAATCGGTGGAATTGATCAGGCCGCCAGAGGCTTCGTCTTTGTGACTGTGACTGTCTAGCCCTCTAATCACAGCAAGATGAGCGTGGCCCCAAATTTTAGAAAGTCAACTAGCTCTGTGGATTACGTTGGGCGTGTTACTAGAGCACGACGGAGTGAAAACCTACCCTCACAACCAATGCTCCAACACGGAAGCAGCTGCAGCGCGCCCTCTTGCTATAGCGGAGCAGGGTGTGTAGTTTTGCCTTGTGTTTGCTCGTCGGACCACGATGGCTCTGGTTCCTTGGCCAGCTCAACCCACGAGCTCAGACCCTGCTTCCACATCATCATATTTAAGTCCTTCCATTTTCGGTTGAGATTGTGCTGGTTAACAGAACGTTCACGCCTCCACGGAAGCAGATGGGCGTCGACTTTGGCAAAGCCGCGTTTGGCTAGCTCGTCCCATAGATGATGGGACCAAATGTACTGTGTGAGTGCTGTAGACTTCGAGAGGTACCAATGCCCCGCCAAAAATGTACTTATCGAGGGTGTTTTGGGGTGCCGAAATTGGCGGGTCCAAGCTGCCAAAAACGGCATCCCAAACCGCGACACAGACACTCACGTTGGAAATTTCCACGAGGCCCCTTTGTCTCGCTACCCGTCGCGGCCGCGATTCTCCCTGTCCCGAGCCCCATCTCGCGAGATTTGCCAACCCCAACCCCGGAATTGCCGGACTGCGCTATGATAGGCCAATTTACTATTCAATGCCCCACTCAGCAACCGCATCAAACAGTGACCATGATGTGCACTTCAAACTTTGAGGGAAACTCGTACTGTCAGCGTACCACAGCGAGATGACATGAGCAGCACATTTCTCCATGGCCTCAGGGGCGCCCTCTCCGGCGCTGCCTTCGTCCGAAATGCCGGTCCCCGGCTGCATTCCGCACTGGGACCTGGCCGCAGTGTCGCACCGTTCACCACGACGTCACCTCTCCCGGTGAACCAGATGCCATCGCGACCCAAGCATCCACCAGAAAGCGAGATTGAAGAGGCCTTCCTCAAGGGCAGCGGTCCTGGCGGTCAAAAGATTGTATGCTATGGCCCTCGTCATACTATGTCGAATTTCTTACGCTCTTTGCTAACTGCCCATGACCGACGCTCAGAATAAAACCAGCTCTGCCGTACAGCTCAAACATATCCCCACCGGCATCGTTGTGAAATCCCAGGCCACCCGCTCCCGAGAACAAAATCGAAAAATAGCACGGGACCTCCTCGCTGCTAGGTTAGATGAGCTTGTGAACGGCGATCAGAGTCGAACCGCCATCGTTGGCAGCTACAAGAAGAAGCGATCCGACAGCGCCGCTAAGAAGAGTCGTAGAAAGTATCGGAAACTTGAGGAAGAGAAGGCGGCTCAGGCAGCAACAGAAGCAGTAGAGGGAGCAGAGGCTACAGAGAAAACCACAGAGTCTGCATAGTTCATGCCTACAGCTCGTGGAAACTTACATCGGGCGGCATAACATCCTCTGTGTTATTCCTGGGAAGCTCTAAAACACACGACGGACCACCGTCAAGCTACGAAAGGGGAGACCAACTCATCCACGAAGGCTAGGGGTGCAGAAAAATGTGTAAAAAGTGTATGATCAACCTCGCCCTACTTGTTCCGCGCCAACCCACGCATCCGCCCGCCTAGGAAACACAAACAGGCCTTCTCTCGCCCGAACGGAGAGTAGACGCCCGCCAATCCTTGACCAGGGTCAAAACTTTTCGTAAAAATGAGACTCCATCACGAGATACATGCGCGATGCCAAAGTCGTCCCATGATGTGACTGATATAGTCGAAGGCGGTATTGGCTCGTGACGATTGCGTTTTCGCCCAATCAACACGCTAGATGGCGCCAAGTTAGCTGCATTCGCCACAGAATAGAACTACCTGGCGAAACCCACCTTAGAAGCACTTGCGGTGCACGATCGAAGGACCGCTCTCGTCGTACTCTTGCTTCGAGATCCACATCTGCTGGAAGGTAGAGAGCGAGGCCAAGATGGAACCACCGATCCAGACGGAGTACTTTCGCTCAGGAGGAGCGATGATCTTGACCTTCATCGACGAGGGTGCAAGGGCAGTGATCTCCTTCTGCATACGGTCCGAGAGACCAGGGTACATGGTGGTACCACCAGACTAGAATGCGCATCAGCATATCTCAACCTACCAACCAACACAGTCTCGTAAAACGTACCATGACGATGTTGCCATAGAGATCCTTCCTGACATCGACGTCGCACTTCATGATGGAGTTGAAGGTGGTGACGTGGATACCGCCGCTCTCGAGACCAAGAACGGAGGGCTGGAAGAGAGCTTCGGGGGCACGGAAACGCTCGTTGCCGATGGTGATGACCTGTCCGTCGGGAAGCTCGTACGACTTCTCGAGGCTGGAGCTCTGGGCCGCGGTCTGGATCTCCTGCTCGAAGTCAAGGGCGACGTAACAGAGCTTCTCCTTGATGTCACGGACGATTTCACGCTCGGCAGTGGTGGAGAAGGTATAGCCGCGCTCAGCCAGGATCTTCATGAGGTAGTCGGTCAAGTCGCGACCAGCCATGTCGACACGGGCAATGGCGTGGGGGAGGGCGAAACCCTCGTAGATGGGGACGACGTGAGTGACACCATCACCAGAGTCGAGCACGATACCAGTGGTACGACCGGAGGCGTACAGCGAAAGAACGGCCTGGATGGATACGTAGAAGGCAGGGGCGTTGAAGGTCTCGAAGACGATCTGGGTCATCTTCTCACGGTTGCTCTTGGGGTTGATGGGCGCCTCGGTGAGGAGGACGGGGTGCTCCTCGGGGGCGACACGGAGCTCGTTGTAGAAGGTGTGATGCCAGATCTTCTCCATGTCGTCCCAGTTGGTGACGACACCGTGCTCGATGGGGTACCGGAGAGTGAGGATACCACGCTTGGACTGTGCCTCATCACCGACATACGAGTCCTTCTGGCCCATACCAATCATGATGCTGGTGGGGATGTCAGCCGAAAATGTCTCTGGGCGCGCGGGGACGGGCGAGTTATCTACAACTTACCCATGATGGCGGGGACGACCGACGATAGACGCTAGATTTGTGTGTTAGTTGAGCTTCTATTCTCCGCCGTGGCCGGCCCCGTGGGCGCCGGTCGGGACATCTTCATATTTGCCAAGACTTACGGAAGACAGCACGGGGAGCATCATCACCGGCGAAACCGGCCTTGCACATGCCGGATCTAACTAGCTGTCAGCGACGATTTTCCCAATTTTGTTTTTGTGTTCAAGAGCCGAGTGCTATCGCGGGGAACTCGGAGTACCAACGGCGGCAGCTTCCGAAGGTGCTCCGCCCGGTAGTCGGTGAGATAGATGAGGGGGCGCCGGCTTACCCATTGTCGATAACGAGGGCAGCAACTTCCTCTGCGGGCAGAAACTTCGGTCAGCGTTCGATCAAGACGACGCGGGCGATGGACAGAGAGGCAGGGCGCTTGGCTGGTGTCCTGAGTGCAAGGTTGTAACTTACCCTCCATTGTGAATGATTAGAAGATTGTTGGGGGACGAGCGTTACGATAAGTCCGTTCTGAAAAGCGAAGCAAAGATCCGGCTCGTGCGATTCCCAGATCGTCAGAGCGAGAGTGAGACAGGCGGAGGGGGAAGAAAAAAATTGGGGGATTGCTTTTGGCGCAAGGTTGAAAGGGGGAGGTGGATTTAAGGTAGGTCTTTTAGGTAGACGTGGGCTTGAGAGGGGGAGGGATTGTGCGGAGGAAGGAGGAAGGAAAGGCTGGGTCCCTGCGGCGATGTCACAAGAAGCAGAAGCCAGCCGGTGCTCAGTGAGCGACAGCGGGCAGCAGTTGGGGCGGTGGGCTTCGGCGGGTTGGTGGGCTGGTGGGGTTCTCAAGTGGGCAGGCGAGACCGCTTAATTTGGCTAGAAACAAGGGATCTGCTTGCCGCTTGAACTAATCGGGTCGCTTTTTCCTCACCAAACTTCAGCGAATCCTCAAAATCCCACCCTCGGACGACGAGGTTGGTGTGTGTGTTTGGCCACAGCTTCGTCACTGAGTGTGGCTGGGACACCGACAATGTTTCCCTTGCCCTGAGTCCGCGGGCTATCAGTTCGCGAATGCCCGCATTGGCACGCTCCCAGGCAGTTGGCGACATCCCAGCAGCAAATCGGCCCATCGTGGCCCTCCCCATGAATCTCGCCAACAGCGAGGACAAGGCACCCGCGACAGCACCTCGGGCCGAGCAACAGCTGACGTATCTCCTTTTCTAGGCTCAACAGGAGGCTTTTGCGGCCTTGTTGATGTTGACAAAGATCATCGACCCTGCCAAGCAGGCATCTCACCAGGTGCCCAGACTCCGGTATCTGGAAAGCGAGGTGTACGTACGCATAACAAGGCACGGGATATTTTCTGGCAGCCTTCTCGACGAACTCTATTTCGAAACAGCATCCCAGACATCGGAACACCAATAGTGGCAGCCCTATTATAGCGAACAATCACTATTTGTAGTGAACTTGGCCTCCATCGCGGCGTAGGAAGCCCAGACTAATCTATACAGCCATAGCCAACCCAGCTGACCGTGAGCCAAGCGCTGGGAATGGAGTCGAGATAGGCGCTTACTAGCGCACATTGCCGATGCGGGATGGAGACGAGCCCTGGTGTCAGTTTCCGGGCGGAAATGGAGTCTAATGCAAGCTGAGAGGTATCCTCCAGCTGCCAAATGTATAGCCTTCGGTGCCCCCGACGGTCTCCCGCATGTTGGGACTCACTTTGATGAAGCTACACAACTTCTATCCCCAAAGTTCCCAGTTCGACGAGGGGCATGGCGGGGCGGGGTACCCTCGAAGCTTTTCCACTTTTTTTCTGTGGCGCTGGAGGGGTAACTGTGACGCACAGACCACCAAAAACTGTTGAATCCGTTTACCTGGCTCTGGACGGAATATCAAAAGATGTCTCCGACAACGCTTGCGGATTGAACCGAGGATCGTGTTATCTCTCCGGTGATCCCTCGTGACCTCATGGTGCACGCAGTACCGGGGCCGGATGAAGGCAAAAGCGTAGATGTCTGGAGTTGCAGAAATACAAGCCAAATCAAACTTCACCATTATTTTGGAGGCACGCTTAGCCTAATCGGGATAGAAACTTTCTGAACTGTGAAGAATGCGGCAGAACTCCAAAGTCGCGATTTTGAAGCAGCCCGTTACAACGGGCAAGAGAACCAGATATCACCACAAAAAAACAAGCTTGACAATTTTTCAGGAACTAAACTTTCAATTTCTCCTGTCTTGATAATTGAAGTTGAGTCTTCCTGCAACTAAGACACCCTGGTCCAACCAAACCTCGAATTTTTCCAAGACCGGGCAGTAAAGACATCCCACTTGCAACCACCAAACAACCCCGCCATGGACAAGAACCTCAACGAGCTCCTCCGATGGGGCATCGAAAACTCCGTCCCCAAGGAATCCACGCCCGGCTCTGAAACTACCGCCTTCCGCGCTCTTCCCAATTCTGAAGATGCACCCTCCAACGGGGCCGCAGCGGCGGCAGCAGCAGCAGTCCCGCCTCCCAAAAGCGACCTCACCCCCGAGGTCATGGCCGCCCTCTTCGGCGGGCCCTCCGAAGCAGACCTGATGAAAGCAGCCATCGAGCTCATCACCGACAGAACAGACACCTCCATCACCCTCGAAGACCGCCTCACGGCCTTTGACAACTTCGAGCAGCTCATCGAGTCCCTCGACAACGCCAACAACCTCGAGAAGCTCTCCCTCTGGACGCCGCTCCTCGACCTCCTCAAGCACGAGGAGCAAGAACTTCGGCGCATGGCGGCATGGTGCGTCGGCACCGCAGTCCAGAACAACGTAAAGACGCAAGAGAGGCTTCTCGCGATGGGGGGGATTCCGCACCTCGTACACCTGGCGACGCACGATGACGAGCACGAGGCGGTGCGGCGCAAGGCGGTGTATGCGCTTAGCTCGGCGGTGAGGAACTACCAGCCGGCGATGGATGTGGCGCACGAGGAGCTCAAGAAGAAGGGACACGCGGTGGAGGGAGACAAGATCGACGCGGCGAATATGGATGCGGTGGATGGTGTAATGAACGGGCTCAAGGAGAAGGCAGCGAAGGGGAGGAAGAACTGAAGGGCCTTATTGGTGGTGTTGGATAGGTTGAGGGAAGGGGAACACAAAAAAAGGAGGTCTGGGAATGCATCTGCATCGGCGGCGTTCGGGCACGGGATATATCATGATCTGGGTGGCTGGGTGGTTCGGATAGGGTTCAATAGATATGGTTCATGAGATAAAGTGAACTTGGCTGGGAGATTTGGACCCATGATGCTTTCTGATCTGCGAGACTTGCTGAGACGTGCTGGTCGTAATGTGCATGGTAGCAATACAACTCGAGTGTACAGCCGAGCCATTCTCATGGTCCCATTGCTTTGCTGGACGACCTTACCCCTGATCTAGACCAGGCTTTGCCGCAAGCTCACAATTAATACGCATGTCATTAACGCAAAGGCCAAGACAAGTTAAAAGCTTTGCAACCACCATCAGAAAATGATGCAGGATCTATATGTGATAATACAACAGGATATACATGTGGTTTATCGTACACGCCGTCTAAATCTTGCCCCAAAACGGAATGCCCATACACTGAAGAAGCAGTCTTGCCTGTCTGTCCGAAGTAGCCGTGGTCTTTATGAAGATTCTGCAACCAGGGATCATCCTGGTGGGATACATCTGTGAAACGGGTCAGCACAGGCCTATTCGTCATGGAATAGCACCAAAGACTCACGTCGTAATTAACCTCAATCTCAGGGAATTGCGCAACCTCTTGAGGCCCAAGACCAAACGACAAGTTACCAGAGCCATCACCTGTGCTGGCCTTGACACCCTTCCAGTCTTTGATGCGCGGCAAGACAATGTGTATCAGCCGATCGAGGAACTCATAGGCGTCGTTGCTGTAGATGGTGGTTTTGACACCGGCGCGCTTGTTCCTGATGATCCCCCATTGAACAACGCTGGTCTTTGTCCGTGTGATGTCGGGCAGGGCGCCGGTCATGGCGAGAATGACAGATCTGGTCACGACCAAGTGGTTGGGATCTTCGACGGCCTCGGGCGAGTAGGCTGCGATGGTGATCTCCTTGATCTCGGGAATATTGTTGAAAGTGATATCTCGCTCTCTCAGGGGTAGCACGGGGGCTCCGCGAGGCGCCCGCTTGGGGCGGTTCTTGTGGTATGGGGAGGAGCCATCCCACTCGCGCAAACGCTCGACAGACGGCTCCTTGGGCGTTCCTGGGGGGACGTGGTTGTATGCGAGTGTCATGATGTCGGAGCTGACAGTGGATTGGAAGGTCTGGCGTAACCTGGGAAGGCTGAATGGGCCGGGCACGAAGTCTCTCGCGATGGGGTCCGACTGGTTGGGCGACTGGATGGGGTGCAGCGGACCGCGGTCGTACTTTGGCGGGTGGTACTGGTACCTGCTACCGGGCAGGGGAAGCTTCCTGTCGGCCGCGCGCTTCCATGGCCGAAAGTCCTTCTTCTCGTCGGGGGACAATTGGGGCGCGCCGACGCTCGAATCGGTCTCGAGGTCGAGCAGGACGGGCGACGCCGATTCGGCCGCTTGAGTCGAGGCGCTCCTCCGCGAACATGTCGCGTATCCCGGGCGTGTTAATTGCTGCAGAGGGAGGCCGCAGCCCGATCTGGAGACGCCACGTAGCGCGGCCATCGTGGGTAGACGGTAACGAAGGTGAATGCAGCACGCGCAACCCAGCCAGGAGCTCGTCTGCAATTGTGAGAGTTTTGGAAATTTTCGGGGTCCGAGCGCCTGGCTGGGTACCTTGGTGATTAAAGGGTTAGGGTTGATAACTTCCCCTGAGAATGTCAACAACACAGATCGTCGACAGGGGTCGAATGGCCTCACCAACAAGAAGGGTAAAAATCATTCTTGACAGCGGAAAATGCTCAGTATTGGACGGCATTTACTTTTCATAAACGACTGAATCTAGCACTCGGCCGTTGTTGCTGTTGATGAATGTACGGAGTGACTTGACTACGTCTGTGAGTCGCTGATTTCGACAGTACTTCTAAACATGGTCAACATAATGATAGAGGCCGATCAGGGCAGCACTGCAAGATAAGCTGGAGCAAGGTGAGCTAGCTATCATAGAAAGAGAGAGGCAACCTGGTTGGCAAAATAAAGTGCGGACGAAGGCCGAATCGAACGTTGCGTCTCTACCTACTCAGAAGCACCGCAGCGCAAACCAACTGCCACTCGGCTACGGAAGAGTTACATCGCCCACGGACCTGGGACGGAATCGGCCACGGGCGGGGTCGGCCGGGTGGATCGACACGGCGGCTGGACAGCGGGCGACACAGAAGGTATAACCATCCCGGAGAGAATCACCATCAGCTTCCAAACGCCGCACCATCAAATAACAAAAAATAGGAATGCATAGCCTATACTTTGCAAAAAAGCAAAAGAGTGGCGCCAGTCAGTTAGAGAGCTTGAGATCTGTATTCTACTGGTTGAATCACCGGAAAATGAGTTTGTTCGTCGTCAGAAACTGCAGCTGGGAGTCACCCCTTCGGTAGTTGATACTTGTCCGAGGACAATGTAACGAAACCCCTCGCACGCAGCATAGACAAGAACGCCCGCGTCCGGCGCTCCTGCTCTGGTGCGAGGATCAAAGTTAGTTGGTGCCCATATACCCCCAGCGCGCAGCCCTAGGTCCGACAAGACCTGGCATTGGGAAGGAACGACCCCCAGTTTGCACATCACTTCATCCCATTTTGTACGGAAGTCGCGTTTTATTCGAGATTCATGTCTTTTTGTGCAGCATCGAGTTATTTCAATCCTATCAATTCATAATCCTATCCACCATTTTTGCAATTTACGCCTGCTCGGCATCTCCCTGCCTCGCAACATCGTCACCCATCCAAGACAAACCCCGGTATTTACGTTTCAACATCCTCGTCCCCAGGGTTCGGGCCGGTAAGGTAGTACTGTTCCTCCAGGTAGTAAATATAGCTCCTCCCAATGGTGTACACATTCCCCACGCTGTCAACCTGTCCCCTGTTGGTCGCCTCGAGGGGTCCCCAGACCCGAGAGTAA
Source organism: Podospora aff. communis PSN243 (assembly GCA_033296975.1). Classification (NCBI taxonomy): domain Eukaryota; kingdom Fungi; phylum Ascomycota; class Sordariomycetes; order Sordariales; family Podosporaceae; genus Podospora; species Podospora aff. communis PSN243. Next base: position 683,194 of record MU865919.1, on the reverse strand, counting down.
TACGCGCAGGTGAAGAGCGCCTCACCACCATTCTTGTGCAGCATAAAGGCATTGAACGAGATGCACTGGTCCGTCACCGTACCGGTCGCGGTGTCGTGGACAAAGTTCTCATCGCACGAATCCGCGCACAGGTCGGGGTCGAACGCAGAACCGGGGAAGGTCTCGTGGCCGAGATAGCCCGTGGGGGCGTGGATGGTCGCGTCCTCGAGAGACAAGGGGCCGTAGAAGCCCGAGACGGTGGGAGCCTCCCACTTGAAGTAGGCGTTGGAGCCGGCGAAGACGACCTCAAAATGGCCTTGGAATTGGCCGTAGTTGGTGGCCGTGTCGGCGGTCAGGGCGCTGCTGTAAAAGGCGCACTTGATGAGAGTAGCCGAAGGGGAGGTAGACTTTCCGGGGCAGACCTCGGGGTCGGGGATGTGCGTCTCGGTGTTGACGATCAGGGGGACGCGCTCGTAGACTGGGGGATTGTCAGCCAATACGCCGCGAGAACTAAACTGCAAGGGGAGGAGAGTTACAGATGTTGAACGAGGTGCAGCCGGGCTCCCCGTTACAGTGGGCGGCGCACTCTTCGGGGTCGTAGCTATTGGGCTCAATCGAGAAGAGGTAGTCGGGGGCCTGGGCGGCGGCATTCAGGTTCACGAAGCCGGGCACGGTAGCATAGGTTTCGGGCGTGTTCTGGTCGGCGGCAAACAGGTTGGCGATCTTGCTGAACCGTTCATAGGCCTTAAATGCGCTCGCGGTATCGGGGTTCGTCACCAGGGGCCCGTTGTATGGACGAGCCTTGCACTCAACATCGCTCGAGGGCAGCTCGACGGGGATCCTCGCTGCCGTGGCGAGGCCGGCGAGGAAAGCGAAAGCAGCAGCCGTCTTCATGGAATAAGATCCTCGTTCTAAACACTCGCTGGGTATTCAATAAAACTGAACAGCAACGGCTGGGAAGGCTCAGAGGAGATATGTTGATGGTGGACAAAAAGAACAGACCGACGCTGCTGGGAGAGTCCATATATGTGTCAAGGAGTGTGTGGCTTTCACGAGTTACCGAAATACGAGCTCTCGACTTGTCACTGGATCTACACGAGTTAAGGTTACAGGGCTTTGCAAACCCCGATGTGGAGGCTGCGATGATGCTTATGATTCCAGTGGCTGCTTGCCAGTCCGGGAATGGTGGCGAGGAATATGGTAGATGTATTGGTCTAGTACGCAGGGATGCACTACCGCCCGATATATCGTTCGTCATTGAGTTTGGGTACCCGTCTGTGAAAGAAGGTTCGGGATGCGGGCCGAGATGCGCCCACAGGTAAGCAAGCCACCCGCATTCTGGGAGCCGGGACTTCACCACGGCCTTGGCAGTTCGGACTTCAGACAGTTTCGATGGGGGCTCCCCCTTGATCCTCGTGAGCATCGAAACCGGCGGGCGGGACCTCTAGCGCTTACTCCCATACATGACCGGCGTCAAAGGACATCTCAGCGAAGATTCTCCGCGAATGACTTGCGAGTGGTCCCGGAGTGAGGACTGAGTGCGATCCTAGAGTTCCCGACGGCGGGACCAGCCACGGAGCGCCCGTGGCTTGATTTCTATGGAGAGGTGGAGACTGCATCTCGGACAAGAATGCAAAACAATGTGATGCAAGCTTCATGTTATGATCTATGTATGTCCCCCAGACAAAGGTCGTTCAGTCATCATCCTCCTGCTTGTTATTGTTCCCCGTTCTGAGCTTCCCTCTTGGCTTCTTGCCCCCCTTGAAGTGCTTCTTCCCCGTTCCCATGACAACATCCTTTGGATCAACTCCCTGCTCGGCCGCGATGAGCATCCGCATTTTTCTCTGACTCAACGGCTTCCCCGTCCCAATTGTCTGCTGGCCTTGCTCAGAGTACTTATGGTTGAATGGCCTGCTTAGGTGACCGGCATTCCGCGCTGGGGCCTTGAAGAAGGCCTTGTCGAGTTTGGTGGACTTGGGCCCTTGCGGGAGAGCGACAAAGTCTGGGAGGGATACGTCGTCGTCGGCAGCTGCCTCAAGGGCGAGGCTCTCCATCCTCGCAGCAAAGGCCTCCTGCCTGTTCTCGGGAAGATGAGAAACATCATATAGCTCGCTGTTGAAGTCCTTGCCATCAATGTCGCCCGGCGGTGGTTCACAGTATAAAAGTTTGCCGTTGACATAGTCTTTAAGAACGTAACGAGCCGCCCTGGACTGATCGGGTTGGCCCACGCCTGCGGTCATGAAACCTCTATGACGAGCATAGGCATAAAGAAGCTCGTCAGCAGTAGGAATGCCTGTGCCACCCTCCTCGAGCGGTCGAGTACGGATCTTGATGCCATAGATAGCCTCAAGGAAAGGTTGCGGAATTCTACGAGCCACCAAGCTGGTAGGACCAGTATACTCACGCAGCTGGTCGATTGGGAGGACGCCATTGCAGACGAGCTCGGCCTTGGTGTTGGCGAAGTTGGGGAACACCAGACCCGGGCAATCGCACAAGATGACCTTGTCGCTCAAGTGAATTGTCTGGAAATGCTTTGTCTTGCCGGGAGTCGCAGACACCGAAACCTTCGTGGCACCAATGAGCGCGTTGATAGTCGAGGACTTTCCGACGTTGGGATACCCGACCAGACCGACCTGGAGCTTGCGATCCGGGCCTAATAAGTCAGAAATGAACAATCAGTCGTTGGGCTGCGGCTAACTCACCAGCGTCTTTGGGCATATATCGAAGAAGTATTTTCTCCAACTCTTCGCAAGTGAGGATTTGTGTGTCGACGTCCTCATCATCATCTCCCTCCTCGGATTCCTCGTCGGAAGACTCCTCTTCAGACGAAGACCCGGCTTCTTCGGCGATTTCGGCCGAAGGCCTTCGCCCTGGAGAAGCTGTAGATCCATCGCCTCCCTCCGCAGCAAGCTCTTCGGCTTCGATCTGTTCTTTTGCCAAATGCGCAGAGAAGAACTTGTATGGGATGCCAGCACCCTTGAGGTAGCTGGCCCAGGTCTTCCTTTGTCGGTACGTCATCATATCGGCCTTGTTGATGAGGAGCAAGTTCTCCTTCTTTGGGTCAACATCCTTGACGTAAATCTCCAAATCTTCGGACCGGAATAGCAAAGGATTCCGGGCATCCACGATCTGAACAACCACGTCAGACCGCTCAATGACTCTCCACAACTGTCGCCACACTTCCAAGTTTCTCTCAAACGGCGTCATCAACAGGTCTTGTGTTTCCTGGACCTCAGCAAGGCCCCTCCTCCAGTTCAGAAAACTCTCGCGCTCAAGACGATCCAGCTCCTCGGGGGTTGTGTTGGAGTCCCAATGCGGCCTGCGCGGCACCGTCAACTTCGCCTTATTCTCCCGCTGCTTCCCAAGCACTGCCCCCTCCTCGGCCGCGGACAGAAGATAGGGGTTTCGTTGGTCCGTGTGGATGATCTTGACGCTGTTCATCTTCTCAGCCGTGAAGTCCGTACCAGCCAGCTCTGCCGTTGCCAGAAACTCGTCCAGGGCGCCCTGCTCGGTCACGGAGCGCATCTTGACCCACGATGCCTCCTGCCTGTCATTGGTAATGTACTCCTCGCCAGTATCGTGGTTGACGCGGACAACCCCCGTGGTCTTCTTGCGATCAGAGCCTTTGCCTTTGCCGAACCGATCGTTCATCAGCGTGTTGCCGAGCCCCACGCTCTTCTTCGACTTTGCGTGCACCATCTTGGAAATTTGTTGACAGCGACGCAATGGGTGTTTTCTGGAATTTCGGTAAGGCGCAACCCCAGCGCTTCGTGCTGAAGAACGAAGACGAGCAGGGTCGTGATTGTCGCAGAAAATAACCCCAAAGGCGGGGTGTCCTGCGTTCCTGGACGATCGATTGCTGATAAATGATTATTGGAGGGGCAAATTTGCGCCCGGGGAGTCCAGAACAGTGGCGGTACGGAATTACGTTGAAAAGAGTGAAATGGTACTTTGACCTGCATCTTGGCTTGTTCTCAAGAGCGCCTATTCGCCACCCGACAATTTCTCAGGGCATCAAGATCTGAAATTGTCCTCAAGCATGTGCTATACGACGCCGAATCCGTGGATTCATATCTATTAGATACTGATAAATGATGAAAGAATCATCGTCTTCGACGTCAGTTTTGGCTCCATGTATCGCTGTGACATGATACCGAAATGTGATATCGATAAGATAAGATAAACCCCGCCAAAAAAAATCACAGCCCTGCCCAACGTCTGTGTTGCTGCCAACCCCCACCACAGCACCTAGTTCCATTTCACACCGGCCCTGCTTCTCTGTTTGCGCCTGGAATCACCAACACACCACAGATCTAACTTCTTCATAAAACAGCCGCCAAGATGCCCAAAGGAAAGTGGATGTAAGTTCGCCCTCATCATCACATACCTCCTGTCCCAGCTGACCCCCCTCCAGCGACAAGAAGACCGCGACGCACTTCACGCTCGTCCACCGCCCTCAAAATGACCCTCTCATCCACGACGAGTCGGCCCCCTCCATGGTCCTCAACCCAACCCAACTCCCGAACGTCGCATCCTCCTCCGCCGCCTCCGTCAAATCCAAGCGCCTGAACGACCTCGCCTCCGAGTTGGGGTCCGACGCCCTCAGCATCCGCGCCAATGAGGGCGAAGCCGCCAACTATGGCGTCTACTTCGACGACACCGAATACGACTACATGCAACACATGCGTGACCTCGGCACGGGTTCAGGCGAGGCGATCTTCATTGAGGCCAACACCAAGCCCAAGGGGAAAGGCAAGCAGCCGTCGTTGGAAGAATCGTTGCGCAAGTTGGACCTGCAGAATGCGTCAGAGGATCTGTTTGATGAGGAAATCTTGCCGTCGAAGAATCTGCAGAGGCTGACGTACCAGGCGCAGCAGAACGTACCGGATGCGATTGCGGGGTTCCAGCCAGACATGGACCCGCGGTTGCGGGAGGTTCTCGAGGCGTTGGATGACGACGCCTATGTGGACGATGATGAAGATATTTTCCAGGAGTTGGCCAAGGATGCGAAAGAAATCAGCACACACGAGTTTGAGGGGGAGTATGACGATTATGATGATGACGAGGGGTGGGAGTCAGACGGGACAGTAAAGCCTGAAGGGGAGTACAGGAAAGCTAGAGAGGATGAGGTGCCGCAGCTTGTGGACACCTCTAAGTTGCAAGATGGACCGTCGGAGGATTGGATGGAGGACTTCAAGAAGTTCAAGAGCGATCAAAAGGCAGAGAAAAAACCGCGGGCGACAGCTCCTGGTGCACCTTCTGAGGTGGAGTCGTCCATATGGACAACAACGACGAACGGAGGCCGCAGGAAAAAGAGGAATGGTGCGATGACAAACCCGTCGGCATACTCGATGACGTCGTCCTCGCTTCTGCGAACGGAACAACTTGGTATCCTGGACGCTCGCTTTGAGAAGATCGAAGAGGAGTACAACGCCGACATGGATGATCTGGGGTCCATCTCAGGGGTTTCAGGGGTATCAAGCGTTCAGGGGAATGTGCGACAAGACTTTGACGGTGCGCTGGACGAGTTCTTGGAAGGATACTCGCTCCACGGCAAGAAGCGTGTGAAGAAGGGCAAGTGGAAGAATGGAATCGAGCAGCTGGACGAGATCAGGAGAGAGCTCGGGCCAGCGAGAGTCCGCCCTCAGTTTCTTTAGAGGGTGAGGATCGTGAATTGAACGAAACAGTGAATTCCACTCTGGGTAACCAGGCCTTCCCAACATTATACCCAAAGCCTATTTGATCCCTGGTCTTTCACTGTCACTCAAAGTGTTCTGGGAATTTGTCAATACGACAGTATCTGTCGTAACCGTTGTCTCTTGGTGTCGTCAAAGCCGATGCCGTCGAGATAGCCGTTGATCCCGTTGTACCTGCTCTCGAGGTGCTGTACTGTGCGGAAAACTAATACTTTCGACGTCTCTCCCCAGTTGTCTGTCAACCCAATCTCTCTTATCTCGGCCAGCCTCGACTCCTTTTCAGGGTCTGCGAGGAGCGCTTGGTCGGATAAGCGGTAGTCGTAGTCAATTACGTCAAGGGGGACGCCAAGTATCAGAAGAACGAGGATGACTATTATGCCGGTCCGATCCTTTCCTTGTGTGCAGTGGACGAGCGAAGGCAGTGCTCCGGGCTCAAGGTAGGAGTTTAAGGCCTGGGCGTCGGTTAGCTGGGTCTTGTGTGGCCTGGAGGCGAGGGGCTTGACCCACCTGGACAATCTCAGGTCCTGACTTGTCGAGAGTATCGAGACCCAAGCCGACCAGCCCGCGGGGTAGCATCACCTCACGGCCGAGAATCCTGATGGCGCGCATGCGAAACCCCAGGATGAAGAGAACGAAAAATTTGCTGGGATGGGCGTGAGAAAGGGCTCTTGATGGGGCCAAATGGGGTGAGTTACACAAAGTTCCAGACTGATAGCTGGCTAAGCAGGAATAGCTCAAAGCGGCGACCTGTGAGCTTTATTTCATGGTATCTAATACCCGGAATCTGAATAGACTCGGCTATGGCGGCGTTGGATTTCCCAAAGGTTTGAAAGTCGGCTTGTCGCTTCTTCGCGGCGTTCATGTGTTCAGTTCTACTCAATAGTCAGAGTTGCCAACAGACGGGCTATGGAGTGACTGTGTTACTTGGTGCGGAGGTCAATAACAGTCTTGATACCGTAGAAATCCTTTAGGAGTATCCTGTCTCTTTGGGTCGCCTCATCGGGCCTTGCGGAACGGAAGAGCAACCCATCTCGGACAAGCCTCTGACCTGAGTACCCGTTGATCGTCTTCCCGATGTCGCGAAAATTGAGGATGCTGTCGAATACGTTCTCGCCGCTCAGTCTGCTGACGGAGGATGAGTCGGAGGATGCATCAGATTTCATGGCGCTTGCACCAGGGTCATTTTTCCACAGCTACCGGCCTGTAGTACCTATCATAGGCGCTGCATTGGTCCAAAGCTTTTTGTGAGCCAGAACCGGATGAGTGCCTCCCGATGCCGCGGTTGAGACTGAAAAGCCTCTTTTAGGTGGCAGATCGAAGAGGATCAGATTTTGGCTATCCGATGCGTGCCAGAGTCTTCCGGGAGCGTAATGATAGATACCTGATATGTGTGGCGGCGCTTTGTTTGCATGTGTATTCATAAGCCTCCCCAGAAGAGGAAGTCCCGTGGAAATTTTAGGGCGCTTGGGGTTGGTGAACTCCCGGTTCCCGGGGTACCCCACTAAAACCACGCTCATCCGTGCGGGTCGCGCTTGCACTGCCAATCGCGATGGTTACTACCGATCGGATTCGTCCAGACGATGCGCTTCCCGACACTGCAACCTGGTCAACAAACACGACCTAGTTGCACCGTGGTATTTAAGGATTGATCGGTAGGTAGGCGTGGTAGGTTGCAATTGAGAAGCTCAACAGACGTAGCCCTCAGGATGGCTACGCAAGATGTCGGTGTTACCTCACAGTCTCAAGGGGGGCTCAAAGGCTTCAACATTCGGGATAAGTTAGCCATCGGTGGGCGGCAAGACATCGTAGCTGAGACCTGAGACCGTTGCCCGGGTCGCTGGTTCGATGCGGCTGCCGGCGATGTTAAGGTTGCACTGCACTAGCGACGCCCCGAAGGCGCCGAGGAACAATGACGTCGACACGCCGATGACGATGCGCCATCTTCGCCCAGGCCGTCATTGTACATGTTGTAGTGTTCGGCCTCAAAGAGCGTTCGGGCCCCTTTGGGTGCAACAAACGACACGAGTTGGATTTTTTTTCCTGTCCTATCATTCAAATTCGGGGGCTCTCTCCTGTGTCTGTCCTACTGAGCCTGCTTCTCGAAGTCTCTCGTCAGCTCGTGTTTGCCCTGCCTCACGCTAGCCTACCCCGTGACCTGCTGTTCCTCGACCCAACTGCAATCCCAAATACTTGCCGTTATCCCAGCGACCCTTTTCTTACCTGTCCTAAAGCACTTGCATAGGTACCTATGACCCTTTTCCTATATTGTTACACTCCGAACCTCATCATCGATCAGCATATTTACTCAAGAGGAAGTCTCAAAGGTTCTAGACCCTGGCCTCGACAAGGACAAGGGCGCCCTTTGTCACGGAAACGCCCCCCGCGCTGCCCCGCTCTTCTGGCGTGGTCAACGATGGGTTCAACTGCACTGGCGCAAACGCCCGCTGCACCGTTCCGATTCGATGCATCCAGTAAGAACACCACCTTCTTTCCGGTCCGCCGCAGCTCTCCGGGCGCTTTCATGCAGGATACAGCTCACATACTCTCTTGCTAGACCGTTCGGGAAGGCTCAAATACGCAACTGCGCGCGATCTACCGAGCTTCCCGTCATCGGGCCTGAAGAAAGACGGTGCAGCTGCCAGCGCTGCTGCATCGCTCGGCTGGGCAAACACAAAGCCCTTTGAGCCCTGGACACCCACCTCCTTGCTCGGTCAGGACAGCAAGATGGATTCGGGTACGCAGTCCCGGCGGAGCAACGCAGGCTCTCAAGCTGCAGCCCTCGCTGTCGGCTCAGCAAATGCGCAGCGGCAACGTCAGCAGAGTCAGTCGTCACCCGAGTCAGCATCAAACTCGGCTGCCCTCCTGGCCTTCAACAAGTCCAGCATGGCAACACCAGATGCCAAGGGCTCCCCGGATCTTGCCCGTCAGGGCTCCATGCGCGCGGCGAAAGGCGCAATGGCCGGTATCCGCCCGAGGGCCAAGTCGTCTCCGATGCCCAAGGAGACGTATCCCGACCAGGCCAATGCTGCATCAAACGCACTCAGTGCCGCGACAATTGCCCACCGCCCGTCTATACGATCTTCAAACATTCCTATCGAGGAAGCAGGTGCCGTTCCGTTCACGACCATGGATAGGCAAATGTTCACCTCCCGGCCGCCTGTCAAGCCCGAGGTTGACGAGCAACGACGGCACGATGTAATTCATGCATCAGCTGTCGCCATGGCCAAGAAGATGTACGACCAGCAGCAATCTGTGATCAACACGGACCGAGCAAACGCCCACGCACGGTCATCTTCGTTCACTCGTCACCGCTCCGGAAGCATCGTAGATGATGACGATCAGCGAGCAGGATTCGGCAACCTTCAGGAGGCCGCATATAAACTCGCTCAAGAACGGCTGGCAAAGCTTCAGGACGAACACCAAAAGACTCGAGGCCTTGAGGAGTATTATGGAGCATCCGCTCAGCCTCAACGTACAAAGTTGGGAACGATCCGGAACAAGCTGGCCAGGAGACGGTCCGCAAGTGATGGGGCACTGGTTGAGGACAAGAGAAAGTCGATGCAGATCCGCAAGCAAATGTCTCTCTTCGACACCAAGTTGGCCGAGGTGGATGAGCCTCAGCGTGCGCGCGATCGGGAGGCGCTCCTCGCAGCTGCCCAGCGAAATGTTCAAGCACGTCTACAGAGCATGGAGGAGAAGATCCAGGAAGAGACTGGCTGGGTGGCGCCTCCGAGGGATGACTGGGAGTGGAAAGCTCGAGCGGCAGCGCAGGCCAGGTTCGAAGCCTCGAGGCTTGAGGATCAGCGAAAGGTCGATATCGGTGGTGGCAAGTTCATGGATCGGGAAGCTGTCGAGGCCATCGCCGCCAAAAGAGTTCAACCTCTCCTAGACGAGATCAACGAGAAGGCCGAACGCGAACGAGAGAGAAAAGCCCAACTGAAGGCTGAGGAGGATAAGAAGAAGGAAGAAGCAGAATTGAAGAAGCTTAGGGAGAGGGAGATCCAGGAGATCCACCAACAAATAAAGGGTAAGCATTCTCATACCGTACTAATTCGCAGTATAGGCCTTTATTATCACCCATACACGCCTTGAATGTTATATTAGCAGGCCTGCACAAAGCCGGGAACTGTTTGTGTTGGCAGCCTGACTAGCACAGCCCTCATAAGAGGCACCTATGGCTTTGTGTGAGCCCGCTTATATGGTCTTCGAGGCCTGCCCGGGGCAAGAGTAACGGCCATTATTGCCAGTCAATACGGCAGAACATTGCGGCCAACTTGGCTAATGAAAGTTTAGACCAGCAGAAGGACCAAGACAAGGCTAGAAAAGCTGAGATAAAGCAAGAAGAGAAGGCAAGGAAGGAAGAGGGGAGAGCCGCACGGATGGAGCAAAAGAGAATGACGAAGGACGTGAAACAGAAGGGGAAAGAAGCCATTCCTCCTGTGGCCTCTCCCGTCATCGAGCCTGTCCAGCAACAAGAGACCGAGAAAAAACCGGAAGTCGAACCCACAGGTACCAACAACCGACATTCTAGGGTGATGTCTATCAACTTCACCAAACGCGCCTCGAAACAGAAATCCTCCAAGGACTTGGGAGAAAGCGAAGCTACCCCCTCTCCAGCTCGCAAAGTCAAATCTTGGCTGAAGAGCCACTTCCCGCGACCTCGGTCCGCCTCTTCGCCAACAGACGTCAACGAGGCTAACAAGAAGAAGTTTATCGGGGGCGTAGCTCTCACAAAACTTGGCACAGGACAGAACAGCAGCTCGCCATCCATTGACGATCGCAGGAGTGCAAGTATGCAAGAGGTAGCCATGGCCGGAAGAGAGGGCAGTGACGCTTTTAGCAGTCCGCCTCCCAAAGTGGGGGATGAGCCTGGTGAGAGCAGCGGCGCGGTTCTCTCGAATCTAAACGGGGCTCGAGTTTGCAGTATGGGAGGAAAGAACGAGGACGATAGTACCAGTTTGGACACACGGTCGGTGAGTAGCATGGGGAGCAGCGACAAGTTCGAGGAGGCGCAGACGACGCTGAGCGAGGTTCCTGTCACGCCGCCGAAATTTGTGGTGGCGGCACCAGAGACAGGCCGCGCGAGCCCGGTCAGGGGCTCGAGGTTTTCAGAGCTTCTGGAGTAGTGGATTGCCGGTTTGCTCTTGTGTTTGGCCAAAGAGCCTGTGTATCGGCGTTTGTGGTGTTTAGTTCTCGTTTTGTATGTCATCGTTGGGGTGTATCAGCATGCACAAGGGCGCCGGGGGGAGGGAATTCGGAGTCTAGTGTGACATTTTCACGGCGCCCTGGATGTCATGTGTACAAGCCAGACTGGTTCACCGTAACAACTCATAAACGGGGGCTGTAAAGCAATCTGTAAATCTGTATTAGGAAACTATTAACGGCATGGAATATTTGACCTCCGAACGCCTTGCAAACCGAGCTATGCTAAACAAAATGAAAGTAAATCCTCACTTCTAGGACTCGCTTTCCAAGATAATCCCCCATCTCGGTTGCATCTCGCGCCAAAGGGTTCTTGAACATTGATCTCATCTAGAAATTATGGGGCACTGGTTCTCCATACCTCAGCGGTGGCGGATGTGCAGCTGGCGTCGTCGCTGGCGTCCCATATTCCCTCCCAATTCGGCTGTCCTCCACGTCGCGCTGCAGCGCAGTCATTCCGATACTGTCATCGGTGTCCACTGGCGGCGTGTACCGCGGTACCTGCTGCTTGTCGGGATCGACGCTGGCCATGTTCTTGGTCTTGACGGCCGGGTAAAGGTCGACATAAAAGGAAAATACGTAGAACGAGAAGATGAAGGCGATGACCCACTCGAGTACGGCGCCAGGGTTGTAGTTTCCTGTGAAAGTGCAGGCGACGAAGGCGATGGCGAGGAGGATTTCGACAACGACAAAGATGAGCTTAATCCAGAAGGAGATGCGCAGGACTCGGTGGTCACGGTAGCCTAGAGAAGTTAGTTTGGTTTATTCATCTTGGGGAAAGGCTGCCGGGGAAGGGGGGCTTACGAGTGCCGAGACGTTGGTATTCCCAGCAGATGAAAATGGCTGAGAAGACGTAGCCGGCGATGAAGAAGAGGAGGAAGACATCGTGGAGCTTGGGCTCGCGGGCTGTGTCAAAAATGGAAAGGAGGATCAGACCGACTGTGCCGATCACGGCGAAGAAGATGGTCAGGCCGGAGAGGACCTTCTCAGTTGTCGAGGCATTGGGAACGAGTCGGCCCTTGTGTCGGAGGTAGCGGTCGGCGCCAAAGGAAATATCGAGTAGGATGGTGGTGAGCACGCAGCCCGTTACGAAGAGCGGCTTGAGTCGGTCCGCGCCGACATCGCTGATGTATGCGATGTGTTGATCTGGGGACATGGAGGAATATTTCATGCCGCCAGTCTCGACCGACCAGTAAAGGAGGAGCCCCAAGAGAGTGCCCAGCCAGACAACGCCAGCGATAATTGGGAAGACCTTCAGGGGTATCAGCAATCAGCATGGACGTGATTCTGCGGCGCGGGAAACAAACCCAGTATGAAAGGCGTAACATTGTGTGCGGCGATGGTATCGTTTGGATTTGCCGTGAAGTTTACTTCAGCTTTTCCCAGTCTGTGTAAGACAAGAAACGACGGCAGGGTGTACGATGCAACGGAGAACGAGCGTGGGAAGGAGACAATCTGATTCAAGACGCCAATCTGGTAGCGGCGCTCGTCGCAAGGACAGTCGAAATAGAAATTGAGCGAGCGGTGATGTGATGCAACATGCGATCCTTGGCCCGCAATATGCAAAGCGCAACAACAGGCGTTGCCCTTCTGCCTCGTTCCACGGCCAAATCGATCACTGGACGGACACGGGAAGTAGCTCATGCATCAAGGGGTACAAGCCACTGTTGATGCGTAACCTAGCGGGATTGGGACTTTGGCCTTTGGATGAAGCCGACTCGGCCGATGTCGTGTTGCCCAGAGCTGCCAGTTTTATTCTCTGTTCGGGCTGTACCTTGAGCCCGATTGGGGGCATGAAGTGGTGTGGTGGGTTGTCGACCATGACGTCAGGCACGCGACGACAGGGGCCCTAGCCAAGCATTCTGGCCGCTGTCAGAAAGTGGGGAGCCGCTGAGCTTGCGGAGTTTAGCGGGACATGGCGCCGATTGGTGCAATCTTTTTCTTGACCCTGTCGCTGATCGATTTCCGCCGAACCCTGACGACAAAGCCCACCATTACGAACCAAACAGCCCGTCGCAGCATCCGACCACCTAATCAACGTGAGGATACGGTGGTGCTCGTCAAGCGGCCCTGCGCGAGGCTGTCTCATACCAACCACCCACTTCGAGGCTGCAAGGCTGAGAAGGCGCGAATGCGGAGGAAATCGATTGCGAACAACCCTTCGTGAACTCCCCGCCTCCCCACCCATCCGTCTCTCCTCGATAAGACACCATGGCCGTGTCGCCTCTCGTCGCACCTCCAGCCGACGCGCTGCACCCGCATCCGCACAAGACGGCGCCGTCTCCGCTCAAGAGGCAGACGTCTGCAGTCCCCTCATCAAATGGCACACCCGCGCTCGTGCGCCCGCCGGGGCAAGACATCCAGACGGGCCTCAGCATGTCGCTGGACCGAGTGGAGCAGATGAACGAGCAGGAAAAGCGCAAATACATCAAAGACAGGAAGCTGGGAGAGGGAACATATGCCATCGTCTACCTCGGCAGGTCGCGGCAGGATCCAACCCAGCACGTGGCCATCAAGAAGATCAAGAAGCAGAAGGAGTTCCGAGACGGCATGGCCCCTGACGCCGTGCGTGAGCTCAAGTACCTCCAAGAGCTTCACCACCCCAACATCATCAGCTTAATCTCCGCCTTCAGCTCCAAAGACCAAAACCTCAACCTGGTGCTCGAATTCCTCCCGTACGGCGATCTCGAGGCCCTCATTCGCGACGTCACCCATGTCCGCTACGGCGCCGCCGACATCAAAGCCTGGATGGGCATGCTCAGCCGCGCCATCTGGTTCTGCCACGAGAACCGTGTCCTCCACCGTGATATCAAACCCAACAACTTGCTCATCGCAGCCGACGGCGAGGTTAAGCTTGCCGATTTCGGTCTTGCTCGGTCATTCGCGGAACCCGGCCACCGCATGACAGCCAACGTCATCACCCGCTGGTACCGCCCCCCAGAGCTCCTCTTCGGCGCACGCCACTACTCGGGCGCCGTCGACATCTGGGCCGTCGGCCTCGTCTTCGCCGAGCTCATCATTCGCGCCCCCTTCCTCCCAGCCGAGAACGAGGTCGAGCAAGTCTTTCTCATCTGTAAGCAAATCGGTACCCCAACCGAGGAGAACTGGCCGGGCGTGACCAGGCTCAGCCAGTACGTAGTCCCTGGCGAGGTGACACCCGTGTGGGAGCGGTCCGCATACATGGGCCGCTTCGGCGCGGTAGGTGTTGACGGGGTCGACCTCCTGGTTCGCACCCTTGCGCTGGATCCCCGAAAGCGCATCACAGCGCATGAGATTCTCGAGCACAAGTGGTGGCGGATGGATCCTAAGCCCACGCGCAAGGAGGATCTACCGCGCGGCGGCGGCGGTGAGGAGAAGATGGGTTCTGACCTCAAGAGGCGGCCCGGTCTTGATGACGAGAGCAACCCGCGTGGTGCAAAGGTTGCACGAAAGTTGGATTTCGGCGCTGCTAAATAAAAAAGACATACGCCCAAGTACGAAGGCACTGTACGGTGGGGGATGGATACCAAGTCTAGCGGCGTTGGGAGTTGCAGGTGATTTTCAAAAATTTCTGGAGCTGTGATACTGTAGTTTACCGTCTGGCGAGAGTACTCGTAAAGACTTCATGTCTTCGTTATAATACGTAGCTGCCTACTACGTATTCGGTGACGCTCTAATCTGTCTACTGCCCCTTTTCTTCACATGATCATGCACTCCAACCCGTACATGGCCCTCTCGACCTCCCTCTTGACTTGATACCAATCTGCCCTCCGCTCGGCATACTCGTAAACCTCCTCAGCGCGGAAGATACCTCCGAAGCGATCCGAGTCGGCAATAATGGTCGCCATCTCCTTGGCGTGGTGTTTCGCGTCAATCAGATAAATCTGGCTCAGCTCCCGTAGCGCCTTGAAGTAGGCCAGCAAGTCCTGATTCTTAAGCGTGCGGACGTACTCAAAGTAGAGATTCATGTCTGCGATGAGCTTTATGGCGCCTTCGGTGCTTACGCGCTGGCGCTTGAGATGCTTGCACACAGCCGTGAAGAGACGGAGCCCGACTTCGCCATTGAAGACGTCGAGCATGGACTTGTCAGTGCTGCCGACCAACATGCTGGTGTGGGAGGCCACGAGGTCGCGGATGCGCTGCGCCGTGGGGGTTGGGCCGATGTCGAAGTTGGAGGGGGGAACGCTGGGGGTTGGAGGACCTCCTGTGGTCTTTTCGACGGTGAGCGTGTCGGCGGTGGTGGAAGAGGGATTGTAGTCAGTTGGGAGCTGAGTTGTGGCGCAAAGGTATTCAACTTCGTCCATGAGCACGTCGATGCCCTTGTTAAGGCCAGCGGCGACGCTCTCGTCGAGCATCTGCTCGAACTTCTTCTTGGCCAGCCCGGCTGGGTCGAGGAAGTCGTTGCGGTCGACAATCTTGGGCCCTGCGAGTTGCTGCTCGTAGAAGACGTCGATCATCTGGGAGATGAGGTCGCCCACGTTGACCAGTTCGATAAAGGTCACCAGCGGCGCCACCCCCTTGTCGTGCTGGCTGACCTCGCGTGGGTTGTATTGTGATAGATGGGCCACTGCCTTGTCAAAGCCGGGCTTGACGTGCCGCCCGCCCAGAATGCGCAGAAGAGTGACGAAGATGGTCTCGCATTGTTCACGAGCCTCGCCGCCAGCTTGCCCGCCAAGGGAGATGAAGACGGCCATGCGTCCCAGGCTTGCCTTGGCGCTATGCACAAGACTGAGCGCCACCTCGATGCTGAAGAGTGACCTGATGCCTTCCAGCCGGGACGTCATCAGGGCTGCCTTGGCCGCGAGCTCGTCCGTCGGGGCCTTTCCGGGCAAGGGACTAGCGCTCCGTTCCGTGGGGTTGGTTGACGTCAAGCTGGGCGAGTGCGGCCGGGAGGGGTGCGGACTTGACGCCTGCAGAGAGCCATTTGCTGACGAGGTCGCTTTGGAACTCGCAAATGGAGACCCTATGGGTAAACTGAGACTCGTGGGCAGTACTGATACGGGCATCATGACGACCTTCTTGAACGACGTCAGGAAGTCTGTCTTGTCCGCCTGCCGATTGGCGAAGCTGGCCATGTAAAAGGATTCGGCGCTCGCGTCCTGCGCGGAGAGCTTCTTCTCCCAGTCGCCCACCTCTCGCTCTGCCCGCTGCGTGAAGTCGTCGAGCTCGTCCTGCAGATAGAGATCGAGATGGGGCTCAAACACCTTGAGCGCAAACTCCTTGGCCTTCTCTTCCTTCTGCGCTGCAGCCCCTTTTGGTGGACGGAGGGACCGAAAGAACTGCATCGTCTGCTCAAAGAGCCCCGAGATGGTCTTGAGATACGCCGGAATGCTCCTCTCATGCGTCTCGTCGAACAGCGGCGTGGCGTACTCCATGACGATATCCTCCCGAACTTTGTCGAGAAAAGTCCAAAACACCGGCCCCGGGTCGGGAAAAATCCTCGCAATGATATCCACCTGCTCGTTGACCTTGAGCGTCAGCGTCTCAAAGAACCTCCTCGACGGCTCCAAGGTTACAGTATCCGCCGACGCTTGGTTGATGCAGTCCATCGAGTTCGCCAGCACCTCCTTGTCCGTGAACATTGGGTGCTTGTGAACAAACAGCTCCACGCCAGCACCGCCCCCATTCAGCGTGTTCAGCACCGTCGCATACTTCTTCATCCGCCCATCCACATCCCAAAACTCATAGCCCTGCTCAAACTCCCTCAGCACCGCGCTCTCAAAGATGCTCACCATGCTCGTCAACTTCTCCTCCCTCTGGTGCCACCCCTGCGCCCAATCGCTCCTCGCAAACACCACCAAGTTCGCCAGCATCTGCGCCTGCCTCTCTGGATCGCGAAACACCTTGAACACAATCGGATCCGTATGCGTCTTCGCGCTCGCCAGATCAAAATAAAACGGCGCCAACGCCCCGTAGATCCTCCCAAACTCCTGCCTCGCATGCCCCCTCACGCTCTGCGCCGTCTTAATCACCCCCAGCAGCGCCTCCGGGTCCTTGGACGGATCCACCTCCCTCACCACTTGCCTCGGCGAAGTCGGCGTCGTCCCGCCCACCGCCAGCGTCTCAAACCCATCCCTCACCTCCCTCACCCTCCTCCTCTCCTCCTCCGCTGCGGCATCAAACAGCGTCGTCGTCACCACCGCCGGCCTCCCCCCTCCCCTCCCCGCCGCAGCAGCCGCGTTCGCCATATCCCTCCTCCTCTTCATCGCCTCCTCAAACCGCCTCCTTGCTTCGGCCTCATCCCAACACCCCATGCTCCGCAGCCTAGCCACCCACCGCGTATCATCATACACCATCTCTCGCATGCGCCTCGACGTCCTAGCGAAGCGCATCTGGTCGGCGACGGGGAGGTAATCGAGGATCGTGGCGAGGATTTCTACGCACGCACAGCTTCGCATCAGCCCAATCCACATGCGACACGCATTATTGAAAAAGAATGAAAGGGTACGAACCAGCAGGAAGGAAGGGTTTGGTGTCGATCATCTCTGTAGTTTGGAGCGTCTTGAGGATGCTATTATTGGGCGGGGCTCCTCTGCCCGCTGCCGTTCCCATTCCTGTTCCCATTCCTGCGCCGGGAAGCGCTCGTTTGAAGTTGGACATGGTGCCGGTGGCGACTTCGGTTAGGTGTCTGCGAGCGAGGGAATTGCAGTCGCCTTGTCATGGTCCGGAGTGGAAGGCAAGGAAGCTTCTTCACCCAAGTAAGCCTGATTTAAGGCTGGTTCGGATAGGGGTTCAATCGAGCCAGGCACCGCCGTTGGACAGCAGTTCAAGCAACTTACCGTCGCCAAGCCGTGGGGCCCGCCTGGACAACCCTAACCCTGCATCACATTTCACCCTCAATGTTTCGGCGGTCGTCATCGGCAAAGAAAAGGGACCGAGGACTCAGTTATATAATAGGTAGGGATTCTTCATGGTTGACGATGCAAACTCTCAACAAGACTACTACATCTCGCCGCCCCCATTACCGCCAGAGACAGAAGCACGGCATCGGGTTCTGACCATCGCTGATATCCTTCCTCTCCTGCTTCCGTCTCTCGCTCGCCGCTCAGGAGTCTATGCGAAGCCAAGTCCGTTGCTCCCGGCCACCCAAGAAATGCACAGTAGGCTGAAAACACAGGCCTGAATGCTACACGAACCACGGCGACTGCGTGTGAGACTAATCCCAACGAAAACAAAACCAGCTAATAAGAGGCCAATCGACTATTCGTCGACAACCGAAGCAAACTTATCAAGCATTGCTTGCTGGATCGCCTCGTACTGTTGTTTTGTTATGTCAGCGTGCCGCCGCCACAACGGAATACACGGACAGATTGCTCACCTTCTTGCAAATCTTCTCTTGCCCTTCAGTCGGCACCTCAAACTTGAGCTGTCGCAGTTGTCCTTGGAGCTCCTGCGTCGCCTCGCGAACTTTGGCCCACGACTGGCCCTGTGCAATCGCCTTCTGAGCCTCGTCGTGGAAGCCCATCATCAGCTTCATCATCCACTCCGTCTTCCAAATTGGACAGAACTGGTCGTAGTCTGAGTAGCCGTTCTGCTGGAGGAAGTCCTCCTTGATCAGCGTGGCCATGTCGAGCGTAATCTTGTCAGGGTCGGACAGCGCCGACTTGCCAACCAGCTGCACCACCTGGTCGAGCTCCTCGCTGTCCGACAGCAATTGACGGATGCGGTCACGGAGGCGTGGGAACTCGGGGTACTCCTTCTCGTACCACTTGTCCAGCGTCATCAAGTACTTGCTGTAGCTGACCGATGTGTTGATCGACGGGAAATGTTTGCGTTGCGCGAGCTTCTTGTCGAGACCCCAGAACACCTGCACGATGCCCAGAGTGGCAGACGTGACCGGGTCCGAAAAGTCACCACCAGGCGGCGACACGGCTCCGACGATGCTGACACTGCCCTCACGTGCAGGGCTACCAAGCACCTGCACCTTTCCAGCACGCTCGTAGAACGAGGCCAGCTTCGCCGAGAGGTATGCGGGGAAACCCTGGTCAGCAGGCATTTCTCCCAGACGACCCGAAAGTTCTCTCAGCGCCTCGGCCCAGCGCGACGACGAGTCTGCCATCATCGCAACGTTCATGCCTTGATCACGGAAATATTCGGCCACCGTAATTCCAGTGTAGATGGAGGCCTCACGGGCAGCCACGGGCATGTTAGATGTGTTGGCGATGAGGGTTGTGCGCTTCATGATGGGCTCCTTGCGGCCGTCGACATCGATGGTGAGCTCGGGGAAGTCCTTCAAGACTTCGGCCATCTCATTTCCACGCTCGCCGCATCCAACGTAAACGATGACATCGCTGTTGGAGAACTTGGAGACAGACTGACTAATGACAGTCTTGCCGCAGCCGAAAGCACCAGGGATGGCGACGGTGCCACCCTGAACCGAGGGGAAAAGGGCGTCCAGAACGCGCTGTCCGACGAGGAAGGGTTGGTTGGCAGACTGCTTCTCGGTTGTGGGCCGCGGTACACGGACTGGCCAGGTCTGCATCATGCCGAACTCGGTCTTCTTGCCGTCGAATTCGACCTCAAGAATCTTCTCATCCACCGTGTACTCACCCTTGGGGGCGATTTTGGTAATGGTGCCACGGGCACGGGGAGGGAAGAGAATCTTGTGTACCGAGATGAACGAGTTTTCATAGACGGTTCCCCATACATCACCACCAGAGAGGTGGTCGCCGACCTTCGCCGTGGGGGTGAACTCCCACTTCTTCTTCCGGTCGAGGGCGGGAACGGCAATGCCACGAGGGATGTAGATGCTCTGCACAATCTCGGCGATGTTCTGGAGAGGTCGCTGGATACCGTCGTAGATGTTGTTCAGGAGGCCGGGGCCGAGCTCGACAGCCAGGGGCTTGCCGGTTCGTTCTACTGGATCGCCAACAGTAACGCCCGCTGTCAGGGGGTCGCATGTCAGCCTCCACGCTCGCCATGACTAGATTGACCGTGTATCGTACCCGTTTCCTCGTAAACCTGAATGGTTGCTTGATCGCCATTGATGCGAATGACCTCGCCGACGAGCTTGTCATGTCCTACTTTGACCTGTTGCCGCAAACTTAGCCAAGCCCACGAGGCTCTGGTCCGACTCGGGGGCGCGTACCAACTCATACATAGCAACACCAATCATATCCTCGGCGACAACGACGGGGCTGTAGAGTTGTGAGCTATCGGCCATATCAGAAGTCGACAGGTCGGGAGACTAGAACGTACCCTGACACCGAGTAGATCTTGCCTGCATCGAAATATGTTAGCGCATGAGGGTGAAGTAGTAGAACGAGGAGATTTCCATACCCAGATGCACGGCATCCTTGTCGCCGTCCGTTTTGGACTGTCAGGTGTTAGAGCTCTGGCAGGCCCTGGAGCTTCGAATTGGGGCGGGGACCAAGCTTACGGGAGCCATGATGGGCGAGGGAATTGATGCGGGTGCTGATGGCAGAGACGCAGGTATCGCAGGGCTTTCGGGTGATGGGCTTGATTCTGAGATCCGTCTTTGAGGAGAGGCCGCACCGGAATCCAAGGATGGAGCGGGGGGCAAAGGCAGCAACGGCGTCAAAGGTGGTGAAGCTGTGCAGGCTGGTGATGGTGGGAGCGGCGGGAGGTTTGCAGCTGGCTCAAGCTCCTGGTTCAGCAGCGGCGGTGCGGAGAACCGCGCGGCGCCAGCCCGGGACAGTAGAGGTGGAGAGGGTGGGGGCGATGATGCAGTGGCACCTGCAAACGCGGCTTCCTCGTCGCTGCCTTTGAGGTCAAAGTCGACGACCGCCCTGCCGCTGCTCGAGCCTCGGACCAAAAGATCAACGAGAGATGGCCGCGCCTTGAGTCGCGGCCGCAATCCCACTTGCATGTAAATTTATAGCTGCTTTCGCCGCAGTGTTATGAAAGGCGCTTGAGGTGTTGTGTTAAATTGATCGCGTTGGGCGATGTTGTCTGCGGGAGGAATCAGCACCACGCCCTGCTTGGCCAGCTGGCTTATAGGCAATGAACCCCTAGATGGTCTCCCGCTTGATGAAACTGCCAACAACCTGGGCACCGAGATTCTTCGCCTGAGTCCGCCACCAGTAAATGTCACCTTAAGAGAATAACCAAAAGGTGGGGCAAACTCCCGTGCATCGTTGAGAGCCGTCTATTGCCAGGTCGCTAGGATTGGAGGCCGACCTTTCATTCAGGAATTCCGATCGTCTGACCTCCGCATGTCTACCTATTTACACAAGATTGGTCTGTTGCGGGCTGTTGTCGCACTCAGGCGTTGAGACCTGCCTCTCAGAAGACCTTCGTCTTGAAGTCCTGCCCCACTCCTGCTTCTTTTGCCGTCCCTTCATGTGGCCTTGGTGGCCCAATGAACCCATGCCTGCTTTGCTTCTCTCATGTAAAACCGAAATCGAGAGAGTTTGCTTGGCTCCTCCCAGAAACGCCTCCCCGAAGTCCCACTCCCAAAAACAAGTCAAACCCGGCTGTGCAATTGCCCTGAGAAAAATGTGAAAGCGCGCCGCAAAAGGTAACCTTTTAATGCCTCTCGATAGGCCGTGGCCTGCCAGCCAACCCGCCCCCCTTGGCAATGCAAAAATGTATAAGAAGGCCGAGCCTCACTTTGTCATCATCGGAAAAGGCCTGATCCAAATGAAGGGCATCGAAAATTAGTTCGCTCTGTAAATGCTGAGTTCGCCGGAAACCGCCCGCCGCCGTTGTCATGAGTTGTGCTATCGCGATGTTGCAGACCAAAGACATTATGGGATTAGTTGAGGAATCCTTTGCAGGCCGCAGTCCCGCAAAGACAGGGGATACGGTCCAGGCTACCAATTTCGCGCTCGAACTTGTAGTCGTAGGTCAACTCCTCGTCTGCCACATCGTCAGCAAATGTCCCGGTTCAGATGAAGTACACCAAAGCCCACTTACTCTGCGCAATGTCTCTGAGGGCATAGATGACGATCCTCTTGCTCCCCTCCACCTTGATAATCTTGGCCGTGCAGTTGGGCATGCAGCTGTGGTTGATAAAGCGAGCAATGCCGCCTTTCTTGGTTGCGTCAATGACTGTGTTATCGTCAATGCGGAAAAGATAGCTGCTGCCAATACCGCTCTTAAGGTATCGGTTCTCGCGAAGCTCAGCAATCTGCTGCCGCACCTCCTCGCCAACATACTCAATGATCATGTCGTCCTTGGGAATGTTTTCCATGGCGTACAATCCCCAGTTGTGGATGGCAGATCGGGCGAACTTCACCGGCTTCTTTCGTTTCTTCAGCTGGTTGAAGCGTAACACGTCCGAGTCCTGGCCCAGTGTCTTCCTTTGATCATTGAGGTCTGCCACGAACCGGCGATTGTTGACACGGTTGGCGCGGGAGTTGCCCTTGGCCACGAGGCTTTCCGCTGCAAGACGAGCAGCCTCTGCAGCAGACGCCGCCGTGTCTTTTGCGTTCTTGCCAGCATTTGCCTGTCGTTCCTCTCTCGCCTTCTTGACCTTAATGTGGTGAGGAAGGTATTTGGACTTCTCCGAGTTCAGAATCTTCTTGACACCCTCGGTTCTAGCGCAACCCGTAGGATTGGGCACGTAATAGCCTTCGATGCCAACCGGTTCGGTCGTCGAGCCGTCGGCTGAGTTCAACTCCCGGACACGATTCCTCCTCCATAGCCAAAGTTCAGGGTCACCAATCTTGCCAGTGCCGAACTTCTTCTTGAGTTTGCTGAATTCCGCATGGTCCTGGGGGCTCAAATCCAACTTCTCCAAAGAATTCACTTCCAACTTGAAGTCAGGCGGAAGGGCGAGGGCGGGTGCCTTGACGGAAGGATAGGTATTCTCATCCAAATCCGGCTTGGTTTCCGGCTCAGGTTCGGCAACCTCTGGGACCTCTGGCTTCTTATGTTCAGGCTCCAGACTGGGAAGAGGCTCCGCCTCTTCAACATCTTCGACCAATGCCTGCTTATCTCTCTCAGCTGCTTGCCGCTCCTCAAACATCTGCTTCTTGGATTTCTTCTTGCCCTTGGCGGGCTTCTTTTTGCCCTTGACGCTGGGGGCCGGGGTAGGCATGCGGGAGCTATCCGTGTCCTTTTCAACAGTGTCAGCATCAAGGAGGAGGATGTCCTCGGGCGAAGGCTCTCGTGACGGAAATGCGCTCTCGATGCGATCAATAGTCACGCCGAAGAGTTCCTCGTCGGTCTTCTTTTGCCGTTTGACAGCCAGATCTGTTGAAGGTCCCAGTTTCCTTTTCTTTGGTACCAGAGAAGTATCGTTCAGAGCAAAGCTAGCCTCAGTCATTGAGTCGTCCTCAGCAGGTCCCCATGGAGTAAAATCGTCCTTGGTAGCCTCGTCATCTGTGCTCATGTGACTCCTCGGCCGAGACTCAGGCTCTTCTGTGTCTCGGCCTAGCGAGTCTCTGTTCTCCGTCTCATCCTCGGACTCGTCGTCACTATCGCTCCTGAGTCGGTGGTGGAGGGATCGGAATGCGCTGCGCCGGGCTGGGGCGCGTTGTCGAGCGAAGGGATCATTGAAGCCATGCTTGCGCGTATTCAGCCCAGTATTCTTGACCTTGCGGATGCGAGGTAACGCAGAGACGTCCAAGCGGGCAGTTCGCCTCTCGATCGGATCCGCCCTTGAATTTGGCGTGCTCACAGGAGATTTATCCTCAGAGTCGTCAAAGGTGATGGGCGGGAGGTTGGAGCCCTGAGGGCCATCGATATTGAGCCTTCGTCGCTTCGCGGCATGGTTGGCAGGGTCGAGGTAGTTGAACAAGGCAGGCGCCGAGATCTTAGTCCGGATCTGCCTGATCAGATGCTCGATCATCTCACGCTTGACCACCTCACAGGCTTCAAGGACAGGATCAAAGTTCTTGGCCCTTTGTTTTTTTTCCTCCTCCAGGTCGCCTTCGTCCTCCCGCCGTCGGCGATCGCGTTCGTCGCGCGGGCGGTGCTCAACGGCAGTCTTGGCGTCGAGAACACGACTGGGTCGTCGGTTTTCACTGGAAGCGCGAGAGCTTTTGCCAACGGTGCCGTATAGATGGAGCTCCATCACCATCATGTATGTGAAAAAGGCCGTGTGGTGGGCTGCACGGTAGCACCTCTCAGCCTCGGACCTCCCGTGGCTATTATCGCGGAACAGAATATAGTAGCCGGTGCGATCGGCGCGAATGTTTTCCACCATGAACGCCTTGAGTCGTTTCTTCATATGCGCAACGGTGGCATTCATCACCGGAACGTGCTCGTGTCCGACGAATATGAAGGGCTCCCGCTTGATGCTGTTCACGACTGGTTCGCTCTCGATCAAGCCTCTTCCCTTCACAGGAGGCCAGGGAGCGTCCGTTGGCCCGGCTGCTCCTCGATGTGCGGCGGGTCCTCTGGGCGCTGTTGGAGGAGGCCCCGGAATTGCGTCCTTGGAGCGGGGACCGGTGGGAATTTTTGCAAGCGCCGGCGTTTGCGAGTGTTCCCTGTCTCGATTGAGCACCTCCTCTAGCATGCGCGAGCTCTTGCGACCATCAGGGTCGTATTCCACGCGAACTACGTTGGCTTCGATCTTCCTGCCATGCATCGCTCGTATCGCTCTCTTCGCGGCGTCGTGTGCGCTGATTGGTACTGGGCGCGAGTGGCTAGGCCTCGAGTCCCTGTACCTGAACGTAGCAAACCCAAGGTAGCTACCGGTCTCAGGATGCATCTTGTTGCTGCTCTCAGCGACATCGCCAAAGGAAGCAAAAACCTGCGCGACCTTGGTGAATGTGATCAAAGGGTTGAAACCGGTCACGACGATTTGTGTCGGTGGTCCAGGGCCACAAGATGTTTTGGGATCATACTTGTATGGCCTCAGATTGTAGGGCGCATCGCGTAACCGAGCCCGGGGATGGTGAAAATCAACGTTGATGTAGTTCAACTTCCCTCCCTTGGAGAGGCGGGGATCCGCGGGGGGGACGTCGTCTTCGCTGGCCTATGCAAACAGGTATTAGCCAAATGTTTCACAGCAAAGACGACGCCCCCTCCCCCTTCAGTGTAGGACTATTCAGTGTACGTACCAATCCGAACTCTTTGTATTGCGGTTTCGCCTTTCGTCGCTCGACACTCGGAATTTTGAGATCCAGCAGAGGATCATATGTACATTTGATGCACTTGATCGAGCGGTGCGAGTCTCGGGCCGGGACGCGTTCGATGCCGCTGGGCAGGCCCGGGGAGGTCTCATGTATGAAGCCGTTGGGGGCGTCGAAATGGAGCGGTGTGGTCGATTGCGCCTTGGTATGCCCCGTGGTGGGGATATTTGCGGAAGGAGAGTCGATTGAGGTGAGAGGGGTCAGGTACGTGTTTGAGTTTCTCACGGCAGCCATAGCGTTCTGCTGCGCCGATGCGCTAAAGAGCGAGGAGGAACTCGTGCTCTCATGAGAGCTCGCCGAGCCGACCGTGTTGAGTGTGTCTCCGATGAGCGACTCGGTATCATCAGTCGGGGGCGGCGCGGCA
Organism: Podospora aff. communis PSN243; assembly: GCA_033296975.1. Taxonomy (NCBI): domain Eukaryota; kingdom Fungi; phylum Ascomycota; class Sordariomycetes; order Sordariales; family Podosporaceae; genus Podospora; species Podospora aff. communis PSN243. Next base: position 657,929 of record MU865919.1, on the reverse strand, counting down.
TCAGCGACCAAGCCATTCAGGTGGGACTTTGAAGTGAGGCCGGAGCCAGAGCTGAAGTCGTTGTCTCCTCGCGACGGCGACCGCCGTGATGGAGTGCGATGGCCGTTGGTGTCGGCCACCCGCGAAGATGGCGGCTCTTGTGCCTTCAAGCGTTCCCTATCGCGCTCCACAGCTCGGTCTCTGGCCGCTCGCGGTGCAGCAGGAAAGAACTGCGCGAAACTCGCACCAGGTGGCCGAGTCATTGCGAGGATGTGTGTGATCTACCGCTCCCTCCGTCCTCCAACCATCATTTCTCGTGCTGCCGATTCTGAAAAAAACCATGCATGTGTGCTGAGAGGTTTGTGGTGAAGCGGGACAGACCTAGGCGCGCATGCCCACGCGACAGAATCGGCGACCGGGGTTGGAATTGGGGCAAGCGACAGGCAATTTTCTCGGAGCGCTGGCAGGCCCAGAATGGCAGCTGCGTAGCAAATCGGTGGTGGAAGGCAATCGCCAGCGAGGATGACGCGAAAGCCGCAGGCAGGACGGAGTCGGATTGCAAAATTTCGGGGAGGCGGGTTGGACGCAGGTCTGAAGGTTTGAAGTGTTGTTCAATGAGTTCCATCAAGCAGATGAATTCGCGAGCGAATGGATTGGCTAGACCAAAACCGGCACTGCATTCTTGGCAAGGCCCGTGCGCCGTCTCAAAGAGAGGTGAGTTGGTGTGGCTTGTGTGGCTGGGAGGCTTTCTGTCTATCCCTTGGCTCACTCCCCTGTTCTGGCGGTTGCAGCAATGCGCAATTTGGCCGACGAGATATCACACGAGTTGAACCAAAGGCAGACAGTGCCTTCATCAAGATCTCATGCAATGCCCCAGAACGTGACTGTTTGATGACGATGGCTGTGGTCAGGCCATTGCTGTTATTGTCCTCCATATTAGTACTGTACCTAGGTAGTCTACACTCGTGAACACAACACCCGATCAAATGAGATCATTCCAACTCTCCATCCAGCGCCCAATTGGCATAGTGCCAACCAACCGCATAAAAGTGCGAACATCGGTAACCCTTTTTTTTGGCGTAAACCCAACAGTGACCGACAAAGCCAATTCCAAGCCTGGCGGCCATGAAAGCATGTAAACATCACTCGTATCCAACGCCTTCCAATCCCACAAACGCCAGCCTATAAGCCAGTTCAATTCGTTGCCCTTCTGAGTAGTTGAGAACAGGTCTAAAAGTCAGTGGAAAGCTGGAAGTCGTCATCCAAGTCTTGGGGCTCCGGAATTCCGCTAATGTGCGCATTGTCTTCCTCGTCGACATCGAATATTGACACAAACTGAGGTTTCTTCAAGTCCTTCGATGCTTGCGTCTGGGCAAACCTCGCCGGAGTGATGGTAGAGTCCGATCCAGATGATGCTGTGCTCGTCGTACTTGCAGTGCGGGTCAGAGCTCGGGGTTTCCGAACCGGAGGCTCAGGTTGACGGGTGGCTGCTGAAAGCGCAGAGCGTCCTTTGCTGTAGCCCAAAGTGCTTCGAGATGCGACCACAGCGGTGACACGATCGCACTGGGCCAGCGTCGGCTGGGCAGGTGCTTGAGCTGGCTTCTGTCGAGGCAAAAGGAACGACTGAACCTTTCCCTTGGTTGCAATGGCGGGCCTGGCAGGCTTGACATGAGCGGTGTTTACAGGCTTATTGGACATGGCAAGAGCCGCAGCCGCCTTCCTCGAATTGATGGTGTTCGGTGCCTTGGGAACAAGGCGGGTTGTCTTCCTGGAGTCCACGGAGGCGGCGGGCTCCATGGGGTCTCGCTTGACCTTGAACAGATCCTTGCTAGCTGGAACGTCGCCAACGCTCCAATCAAACTCCTCCATGTCCCTCATGATTTGTTCATCTCCTCGCTTGAAGTCCCGTTGACGGCGCTCCTCCATCTCCCGTTCCGTGGCTGACATGCCATTCTCATCGATCTGGTTGAAGTAGTAGTCGTAATAGCCTCTAAACAGATTTTCCTTCTTGAGCCCCTCGAACGTCAAGCCGCCGTCGGGGAAAACGTCCGACTCGTAGGGTGTCTCTTTCTGGCGTGGAGGGGCGTACTCAATATCCTCCTCGTCGTCAAGAGGGTTCCGGTCTGTGTGCACCTCCAGCTTTGATGACTCGACCTGTGGGGCTGCCTGCTTTGGCCGAACCGTGGTGGTGGGCTTCAGGGTAGTCTTCTCAAACTCGCGGACGATATCTTTCACTCCCACCGTTTGCTGTGTCGTTCTGGCCTTCGCATTTGTCGTCTTGTTTCCCAATGGCGCTCGACCGGTTCGGGGCTCTGTGACTACCGTTAGTCCAACGCTGTGGCCAACACACCGCTGCGGGGTATGCGACCTACCACCTGGAGTCATCATCGCCCTCCCTGACTTTCCACCTTTGCCAACAGTTGTGATGTTCTCATTGTTTCCTTTGGTGCGCAGCGCGCTTTTCCCACCAAGGCCTTGGTTTGCATTCTCGTCGTTGAGTGAGACCTTCAAGGGTGTCTTTGGAAAGCGGGCACCCGGTGTTTTGGCCTGGAGCTGTTGCTTCGAGGCGCCTGCTTGGTGGGTGTAGACATTCTCTTGTTCGTGGTGAGCTGCCAACATGGTCGCTGATATGTGGGAAGACCTCCCAGATGGCCAACCGTGGGGATTCAGCGGTGAGCTGATGATGATTCGTGTTCCCTCGCAATTGATGAACGCAATTTTGTTGCAGGGGGTGAACTGGCGAACTCCGTCGCGCTTTTGGCGTCGTTCTGGGGAAAAGAAGTGGCGGTTGACACGGCAACGGTCCACAGCTGGCGACGCCCCACCTTTAGCCGGGCCCTTGAAGATCAGACAAGTGACCGCACCCGCCGTAGCAAATGGAAACGCCGATGCTTTGGGGAAGGAGGGGCACCTGTCATTTCCAGCACAACCCACCACTGCCTGCGACCTTTCTGCCTCCTCCTTTCTCACCTCACAGACCTCTTCGCGCCCAGTATTCTGCCTTCATCCAGATTCGATTTCTGCACCGATATTGCCATATTTCAGCCCACTCCCCAAGTCTCGCAAACCCGCCGACACCATGGATCGCATCAAGGAGGTGAGTTAACCATTCTGTCGAGCTAGACCCCTGTTGTACCCCACCATGACGGGCACCCCTCATGAGAGACACGGCAACAAGACAGCCACCACGCAGCCCGCCGGTGTTTGCGGTGTTTTCATTTGGCTCGCAATCATAGTGTCTGGGGCCTCGCTATGTAGAGTGCAGACCGCTAATATGGAACCCCTCTCGCGCAGAAAATGAATTCGCTCCGCCTGGAGGCCGACGAGGCGACTGCCCAGGTCGAGGAACTCAAGGCAAAGGTCAAGGCGCTTGAGCAGGAGAACCTCTCCAAGGAGCAGGAGATCACCTCTTTGAGCCATAAGAACTCGGTACTGGAGAACGAAGTCGAAAAGCTGGAGGGAGTCGTTAAGAGCTTGAAAGCTACTGCCGATGAGGGCCAGCAACATGGAACGCAGAACGAAACTCTGACTCGGAGACTCCAGTTGCTCGAGGAAGAGGCTGAGGAAGCCGATAAGAACCTCCGGGAGGTCAACGAGAAGTAGGTCGACGGATTCCGTGTTATGGTGCACTGTGTTAACCACAAGTATTCCTGCAGGCTCCGACAGACAGACGTCAAGGCGGGTCACTTCGAGCGCAAGGTCCAGGCTCTGGAGGCTGAGCGTGACAACTGGGAGGCCAAGTACGAGGAGATGGCCAAGAAGTACGAGGCGGTGCAAAAGGAACTCAAGGACTTCCAAGATGAGATCGGCAATATTTAGATCTAGTTGGGGTTGGACTTTGTTCGCGTGCTTCATTCCAGCCGCCGCGAGATGGAGCTCAGGTCTAGATTTTGTCGCCTCGTACCTGCGTATGGAGAGGGTCCAGGATGGGCAGCTTGGGAGCACCAGGACTTCAGGTTTCCATTTTGCGAAGCATCTGAGGCCCTGGGTTCGCTCTAACAGTGGTAGTCTTAGCATCCGGCAGGGCCTGTCTATTCTGACTACCTTCTACCTTTCTTGGCCTTTTCTTTCCTTTGGGTTATCCTCCTCTCTTCCTTGGTCTCGTAGCGGAAAGACTTCTTCTTCTTCTTGGGCCACTCCTTCTTTTTTCCTGGTCCATTTTCCGTGCTCTCTTCTTGCTTGAGGTTCTTCTCGGCACACTCGTCGTCTGCCCCGTCCCCTGAAGCTACTCCCGGCTTGTGCAGGCCATCTCGGTCCACACTGACTGCCTCAACTGTAACAGTTGTGTAGCGATCCTCGTCGATGTACTCTTCCTCCATGTCGATCGGTGCAACCGGCACTACGTCGTCCAGCCCATTCCACTCATCAGAGTCGGAGCCGCCTTCCTCCTCCTGACACTCGGTTCCGGCTCTCTGCGCCTCGAGGAGGATTTGATTTACGGATTGCACATGCTCTTCGACCTCTCGCCTTCGTTCTTCTCGAAGCTACAGGGCAATATTAGATCCTGGCCGTCAGCGGGAGGTAAATAAACTCGTGTCTTACTTGTTTCCTCATCTCAATTCTTTCTTCCCGCTCCTTCTTGGCGGCGATTTCCTTGGCCTCTTTGATGCGCGCTTGCTTACGCTTCCGGAAGCCGGAGAGATACTCAGTTCGCGCATCCTTGTCAAAAGTGATCTCCTCGATTTTGTGTGTAATTTTCCTCTTCTTCGGTGGTGGCTGGAGCGCGCTCTTCTTGACTCTTGGTACGGCGAACATTTTTGGTGTATGTCGCAGGAAGACTGCTGTAAAACCTTCTGTAACTTTCCCAATTGGCCCCTCTAGAAGCGAGAACCCAGCATGGCAGTTCTGCCACTCCACACCGCCAATTTAGACTTGTCATCACCCCCATGGCCCATGCATCATTGCGCCGCATTGCCAGAGCTCCCGTCTTTGAGGGAACGTCCTGCATCTCAGCAGCACCAAAGTGCTCGACGTCAAGAAACCATGAAGCTCTCACGAGCAGCCACCCTGGCGGCTTGTACCGCGGCAGTGCAGGCCTTTTCCGACTCCTCGCCCTTCATCCTCTTCTCCACTGCAAAGTTCGTCTGCCTGGCTTCTGTCCGCAATCACGCCGACATGATTGCATTCGTTGCTGACACTGTGTACCCAGACTTGCGCCCTCTTCCAACGATGCGCAGCTTCAAACTAGCTCGAAAGTCATCGCAGCTGCCCAGGGGATACTCTCTTCTTGCCCGACACAGCGCTACATTTTCATCTCCCAGCCGAACATCCATGCCGCCGACATCCGTGACAAGTCCAGTGGATGCAAGATGCCGAACTTGTGCGGCGCCATTGCCAGCAAATCGATCAAGGGGAACTTCAACGTCGCAGAAGTTATAGGCCAGGTCTCGTCGAAGCCGTTGGCTGAGTATGTCACGGGGGCGTGCCTCAAGAAAGGGGTTGCCTCTCAGGTCGAGAGGGTGGAACTGGAACATTTGCCAGGTCTGAAGGAGACAGCTAAACGGGCAGAGATTCTCAGCGACAATGGTACGGGATAACGAGCAATCTCGACATAGTCGGTATCTTTGTTGACGCTGTCTTTAGATCACGAGCTGGGGCGTCTCTTTGACGCGCTGGACGGCGAGTACACGGTTGTCATGTTTTCGGACCCGAACGAGTTCAAGGCTTACGAGCCTGAGTTCATGGAGCCTACGGCTCGCATTGTCGAGGCAGTGCACATGGATCTCAAGCGCGACGATAGCAGCGCTGCGACTCGTAAGAAGAACGCGACCGATAATCGGCCACTGTTCGAGAAGTACCAGTTCTTCACTCCTGGTAAGACTCTTCTGGATGTAGAAGCCTGTCGTTGTGACATCTGTCTAATCTTCTTAGGTATCTTCTCTGGCCTCATCGCCCTTATCGTTATTCTCTCTATCCTTGCTGTTGGACTGAGGTCTCTCGCAAGCCTAGAGGTTTCTTACGGAGCCTTTGACAAGGAGAACGGGCCTGCCGCCCAGAAGAAGCTATAGATTCAGAAAAGACCTGGCTGTGTAAACTACGGTATTAGTGCATCGTGTCGTTTCTACAACGCTGTAGCATATTGTCTAGGCGGCTGGAGTTTAAGGAGGCATGGGCATACTAATGGAGGAATTACTAGAGTAATCTATATTCGCCGGCACTCCGTTTGCTTGAAGAGGCTACCTACCCGTGTTTGTGATAACTGGATGTGCTCTATTTGATGGCGGAACACACATGGAATTGAGACCGTCTTCATAATGTCCTGCAATCGTCCTCACCCCTGCTATGAGAACCTGATGCTTTTCCGATTCCGTGACTCCTTGCCAGTCTACCAAAAAAACGCCGTGACGATAATAAACCAGTCCAACCTCCATTCTCCGCCGCGACCCTGATGCGTAACTTCAGAAATCTCTCATACCAGATGACTGGGCAGGAGGAAGTTCGCGATACCCTCTCTTATCGCATACTCGTGCCCGCAGTGGCCGCAGACCAGCTTCCCCTCCATGATCTGGGTTTCCATGAGAAGCGTATGCAACTCTTGCAGCATCTTCTCGTCCGCCTCCAACTCCTCGGCAGTAGGCGGTTGGTCGGGCAGTGCTGGGAAACCCAACTATGTTGTGTTAGCACAAGGTTGTATTCTTCAAGTGAAAAAAAGATCTAAATTTGATATGAGAGGCTCACGAGCAAATGAAAAAAGAAGAAGTCATAAAAAAAACATACCTCAGTTGACGTCGTCCGCAGCGCAGTCCAATCGATGCGGGGCAGCACGTTGACTAACAGCTGGGGGTTGATCTCGACGTCGTCCTTGGCGAGCTCTGCCTCCTTGGGGTGGAGGGGAAATGAGTCAGACGAGGATTTGCACGTCTTGACCGCGCAGGTCAAAAAGTTGAGAGTGAGAACCTTCATTTTTAACGAATTTCGGGTTGCAATTTGTCTAGTGAGTTTTGCTCCTATTTTTTGGGAGGGCAGCGGCTCGAATCTCAGACGAGAGCTCCGGGGTGGAGGTCTGTATTTTTTTGGGAGCCAAAAATGGGGACCACGTGATGGGCTCTTGAGAGAGCTGCTACTGCAGACAACATAACCCAAACTTCCAGAGGCCAACAAATCTGGGTGAATCAAATTTGAATATGGAGGAAGCTTCATTAAACACTCTGTAACAACAATTAAACAAGTCGCTATATGAAGGGGAAGAATGATGGTACAGCAGAATATCATCGTTCACAGGTTCAGAAGAGAATCGAGCCATCCGAGTACACCTAAGAGTATACCTCAGAGTCGAATGACTATCCGCCAAGAATCCAAGACGCTTCCCGTTATTGCCATGATCTTGGTCCTCTTTGGGGCTGCGGAAGGATAGGGTTTGTGGGACACCGCTTGGCTGCGTTTAAACACGCTCGACTGCGCCCGGTTTGCCTGTGGCAATCGCTCGCTACCTCGCGGCTCAACGCCCAACGCACTCCGAATCAAGGGATAAACGTACGCTCAAACCGCGCCCTTACGCACCAAGAATACCACCCTCTCGAGACTGGCGAAGCTTGGTTGTGCGCAGATACCAGGCTACACCCCCGACGATCACGGCGAAGAAGAAGAACTTGCCCATAAAGTGGGAGCTGCTCTCCTGGGCGCTGATGTCGGCCTCGACTTCAGAGGGCGGCTCCCGCCACTCCGCATTCCCGGTCAGGTTTTCTAAAAAGGGGGGAACGAAAACCACAACGATCAGCACACGAACACATACTTGCGGGTTGAGAATTGCGTGAGCGTCAAAGCGGGACTTCATCTTCGCCCTCGGAAAAATCTTTGAAAGTGCGTATGTTCAGTAATTGGACCCAGATACAACAGACACGATTGCTTTTAGTTTATATCCGTGCACCAAGCCAAAGAACGGGAGGCGGAGGGGGTATGAACACGCGTGCGGGAAAGAGGAATTTCACAGTTCCACGTGAATACCTTCAGGGGGGACCTCCAGCTCGCCGCTCTTGGCGATCTTGACAGCCTTGATGGGCTTGTCACCTCCAGCGGTAGGGTTCTTCTCGACCTTCTCCACGACATCGTAGCCCTCGAGAACCTCGCCAAACACGACGTGCTTGCCATCGAGCCAGCTGTTCGGAAAGCAGGTTAGCCGGACTCCCATATCACTTGACTGCCACGCTTTTTCAAGGACTTACCTGGTGAGGACGGTGGTGATGAAGAACTGGGAGCCGTTGGTGTCCTTGCCGGCGTTGGCCATGGACAGGAGACCCTTCTTGGAGTGCTTGAGCTTGAAGTTCTCATCGGGGAACTTCTCGCCGTAGACTGTGTAATTCGTTAGAGCTGCAACCAGCGCAGCGCTTTGGGAAGATACGTACTGGACTTTCCGCCGGTGCCGTCGCCCTTGGTGAAGTCACCACCCTGGATCATGAAGTTGGGAATGACACGGTGGAAGGTAGACCCCTCGTAGCCGAAGCCCTTCTCGCCGGTGGCGAGAGCCCTGAAGTTCTCAACCGTCTTTGGGACCGTCTTTCCATAGAGACCCATGACAACGCGACCCGCGGGCTCATCGCCAATGGTGATGTCGAAAAAAACCTTGTGGGTGATCTTCGGGCCCTTGGCCGCGGCTACGCCCTGCGAGAACAGAAGCACGCTGGCGCCGAGCAACAGCGTGGCGGTCAGCAAAAGCCGCCTGAAGTTGAACATCTTGAGCGATTGAGATCTCTCTGTTGGGGAAAGGAGAAAAATGCGATTGAGCTGGAGATTGATGCCAGATCAATTGCAAGAAGAAAAGGGAACGGTTCAAAAAGAAAACGCCAGCAAGACGTTAAATGGCACACCGTCTGGTAAAGCTACGTTTCACCTGCGGCTCGTGAACGGGAGCTTCCATCCTGTCGCCCCTTGTTCTGTGGGGGTGGTCAGCGGGGTCACACGGAGCGCAAACGAGTCTGGCCCAATCCGGACGTGAATGCAACCACACCCCGGGGCGTGTGGAGTCGCTCGCTGTCGCAAGGGACAGAACAGCCTCAGATGTCCGGAACCTCTCCGTCTGCCAACGTCATCCACCCGCGCAACACACCACATCGCATCGCAGTGCAGCGCGAGAGGCCACACGGCTCCTCCATGCCGCTATGCGCAGGTCCATTTCCGTTCCTTCCACGACGAGAGCCTTCTTCATAACATCACATCCTCGCAAAATAGTTGGCCAATATGATGTCCTCGAACACCGAGGAGGACCCATTCCTCCAAGTCCAGCAGTAAATCCCCCACATCCCTCACCCACCCAAATGCTAACCCTACGCCAGGGACGTCCTCTCCCAACTGCAATCCACCCGCCCCCTCTTCACCTCATACCTCCGCATCCGTTCCCTCGCCACATCCGCCTCCTCCCCCGAGCTCGCCTCCGCCCGCTCCGACCTCAAGACAGCCCTTTCCGCCCTGGCCGAAGATCTCACCGACCTCGTCGAGTCCGTCAAAGTCGTCGAGTCCAACCCCTCCCAATATGGCCTCTCGGCCGCCGAAGTCACGCGGCGCAAGCGTCTCGTGCAGGAAGTGGGCGGGGAGATTGAAGACATGCACGAGGAGCTGGCCAGCAAAGTAAGCGGGGGAAATCTGCCCGATCCAAAATCATTCGCGATAGGGGAGGGTGAACAGGACGACTATGCGGCAGAATTCGAGGCGCAGCAGCAGGAGGTTATGATGCGCGAACAGGACCAGCATCTCGACGGGGTATTTCAGACGGTGGGCAACCTGAGGCAGCAGGCGGCAGATATGGGGAGGGAACTGGAGGAGCAGAGGGAGATGTTGGAGGTGGTGGATAGCCTTGCGGATCGCGTGGGCGGGCGGCTGCAGACGGGAATGGACAAGTTGAAGTATGTGATGAGGAGGAATGAGGATAGGCTGAGTGGCTGTTGCATTGGGGTGCTGATCGTTGTGTTGATAATACTCTTGATTTTACTCCTAGTTATCTAGCGGTTTCGGTGTAACAGTATAAAGGGCAGGTATTCTTTCACCAGGGAACCACGGCAACGAGAGTTGAAATGGGGGTTTAGCATAGACATGTGGGGAATCGGCTCTCCCAATGCGGCGTTTGGATTGATTGACTGATTCTCCCCGTTGGGTATCTCATCTTGACTTCAGCTGTCTCTATCATGGCAGTCCTTATCCTGAGATCATAAACCATCCTTGTGACGATGCCCCTGCCCACGAGTGTCTTTGACGCTAACAACGCCCTTCTATTTGTGCCTGGGAATCTTGATACCGGTTACACCCCGTTTCTAACTGAGCGCTAACCCGGTCTCCTTCCTCAGCAGTGTTGCCACCACCTCTAGCGAATTGACAGCAGGTGATTTTTGAGGGACCCTTGCCGGGAACTCGATCAAAGCAACTCTTAAAGCCGCCAAAGCGGCGGTGCCGTAAAAATCGATGAATTTTTGCTCGTAGTTCTCGATCATGGCTTTCAGTACCAAACACTGGGTGTTCGACACTTCCGACGGCGGCGTGTTGACAATTTTTGCCATGGCCACCCAGTAATGTCGAGGTGGATAGGGGTTCTGCTTGGTGGATTTCCCAAAGTTTCGCAGCGCTACTGCCGCGAAGCCCGACCCAAGACCCGCCATGCGGTTCATGTGCGATTGCTCATCAATCCAATGGCCTTGATCCTTCCACCAGCCCAACCTTGCCCTGCCCTGTTCTGTCTTTTCGTTGCCGCGATACCCAAACAGCACAGGGCAGACGATGCGGAACTTGGCCATCAAGATGTCGATCATGGAAGCACCGCGCCAATGAAAGTCCGCATCTGAGAAGATTATCGCGATGGTCATACCGATTGGATCGGCTGTTTCCGGGTTGGCGCCCGTCTCGACGATGAACTGCTTGATAGTTGCTTTGGCGAAGACGTTGATAAGATAGAGGAAGAGGGACGGCAGCTGTTCCCCATTGTGCGTAGCGCCTTCGACGGGGCTTCTTGGTTCGAGGGTGAACATGCCGGGATCGATGAGGCCGGAGCCTACTCTATTTTCCAGCGCTTCTCGAAGGATTGATCTTATCTTCTCTTGCTATAGTCTCAAATGTCAATCTACGCATCCACATCACCTGAGAACATCGCTCTTACCTGTTTTTTATTCGCCCCCGTACCGCTGGTAAGTTGGCCGATGCTCTTAACAATCTCTCGTCGCATATCTCCCATCCGAGCCTTGAGAGCCTTGTTTTGGCTGAGCTGGTCTTTCATCGACTTGCGGAGTGCTTTCAGATTCCGGTGAATCTCGGTATACCTATCAACAGAAGCCTTGGCAGCTTGTACCTGCGGCGGTGCCGGTGTGGGCTGAGGGGGAGCAGCACCATTTGACCCATTGACGAGTGAACTGATGGCAAAAGGATTACTGCTCGCGCCAAGTGTTGATGGTGCCTGTGCTGGCGCAACACCTGCTTCCGGTGTCGCTGCTGGTTTCGCGGCAGTCACAAGCGGGCTTGATGTAGCCGGTTGCAGGCCTGGCTTTGGCTGGTCTTTGAGGGCCGCGAAGGGATTTGCTGTGGGCTCTTTAGGAGATGTCTGGGGCGCAACACCGTTCAGCGCTGTCGAGGTCGCTGTCGAGGTCGCTGTCGCGGCTGTTGGTGGTGTTGTACTGCTGGCGCCAGCGGATGGCTTTTCTGGGTCGGCCTTTGGCTGCACGGGTGGAGCTGGAGGTATTTCCACCTTCTTCTCTTTGAGAGCAAGTAGCTTGAGACGCTCGGCTGCGATCTGCTCTTCGAGCCGTATTCGCTCCTCCTCCTTTCGCTTCTCCTCCAGGAGCCGTTGTCGCTCCTCCTTCTTCTGGTGTTCAAGTATTACGCGTTCAGCCTCCTCCCTGACGCGGTCGTGCTCTTTTTTTGCCGCCTCGATGAGATGTCGGTGTCGGGATTCTGAGTTGCGATCCTCGTTCAAAAGCTCAGCGAGCACTTGTGATCGTTGTGGACTCGACCATTGGTGACTCCGTCGAGGAGCTGGAGAAGAACCCGCCATTTTGATTTCGAGTTTTTGCGTCTGTTCCAGCTTACAAGATCATGGTCCTGGAAAGTTCGTGGCTGAAAGGTGTTTATTGCAGCTGCTGGATGTTTCGCGACCTTGATGCAGTTTGCAGAAGTCGAGAGTCGGCCTAGAACCACCCTTGGGTGTGTTCTCCCGAGCCGCGCCAAAGAACGCGAATGCGCGCCGTGCCAGTGGCTCTGTTTGTCGGATAAATCGCCTACATTTGGTGTCTGTGCGCCTAAGGAGCCGCCGGTCCCACACCACACCATCAGCCCCCATATCGCTTCCAATTGGGGCAGGCACGAGGGAGACACCTTTGGAAGTGCTCCGAGGAAGCTCGTAAAGGCGATGGGGGATAGAGACGTTTGGCTTGTTTATTTTGAATAGGTAGAGCGCATATATTTTCAATACATAAGGTATGCCATATCTCTGCTCAGGATCTGTCAAGTCCCCTGTGCTTGATGAGACATATCACGCGATTGGCTATAGCAAACCCCGACAAGAACTCCGTGGTTGCTTTCGTCCCCGGCCCGCTGCACTCACTTTGTCTCCACAGAAGGCAAGGTTTTACTCCACAAAACAGTGTCGTTTGTTCCCGAGGTAGCCTACCGTTAATCTAACAATCAAGGATGAATCGACAGCATCGTCTATCGTGCATTCGGTAGTCCTGCATTCTTTCACACGCCGGCCACTTACCAACATGGTAGTGATCTTGGTAAGGATCCATGGGTGCATGCTGGCTTGCTTTCAGAGGTCTTAAGACGATGTGTGCCGCGATGAGTGGCTTCCACCCGGCACCCGTGCCCTCAGCATGCCTGCGTAGACTCGTGGAGCGGCGTCTGATCCCCATCGGTAGTAAACTTTGTCCACTAACGGAAGTGTAACGCCAGCCGAGGGGCATGTCTGCAGTGGACAGGCCCCATCTCTGACATCTGAGGTTGTAAGACCGTGTCGGCAATTCATAGGGCTTTCTCGATTGGCGTTTCCGTGATCCATGGACGGTTTCTGACCCTCCAGAAAAGTCCGCTGCACGTCGACACATCGAGAGACCTGTGTCTTTTTGTCGAGGGACCGGTCAACGCCGTATTGGCCGGAGCCTAGCCAACCCCAGGAGCTTCCCCTCATCCCCTCATCGCCACTGCCTCATCCACAATTGGTGAGCTGCAGAACGGCGAGTTCCATGGGCAAAAATCTGCAACACCCGCATCCTTCACGGCTGCACTCCTCAATTGACGGTGACCCATTTGTATGCAGGTCTTCCGTGTTCGACACCACTGTTCAGCAACTGAATGATGCCTCTTAGTCTCTCTTGATAGGGGCACGTACCGGTCGGTTGCTCGAGTCTTTTGATTCAGGAGAGCAGGGGTAGCTTGCGCGACTCCTGTGTCGGTCTCAGCGTCTGGGCAAGCCAAGACCGTCCAGGGTGGACGCAGCTTCGGTTGGTTTTGCTGCGGCCTCGGTTCCACTTTTCCATTTCGGTAGCTGCCCGGCGTCGTTGCGCGGACCGGGAAGCACTGTGCTTGTGGTGGTCTGTGGCATAGGTCGCAGGGGCAGCCTTCTCCCGACTGCACATCCAGGAGCTGCTCAATCGTCATCAACAACCCACGACGGGTTTCCCTCCCACTCGCACCCTCCTTACCCTCCTTACTACACCACGCATCATCAAGTTCTGAGCTTACAGCTCATCCCATCCAGCCGTCCATCTCTGTCTTACACTCCCTCTGAAATCCAAGTTCCCATCTTTCATTAACGTGTTTGGACTCGAAATCTCTCCGCGAACTGTCCTTAGGCAACGCCTCCGCTTCCAAGCAACCAGCACCAGCAACCCAGCAACCACACAAAAAACCACGCCTGATCTATTTGCTTGCAGCCGCGCACCGCTGCTGATTGCTACTCGGCATTTCAATATCGCGTAGCTTTCTTCGCACTTGACGTGCACACACCCGTTGCCTTCGCCGCGCCTGTTTCCTGCACTGCAGCCCGCTTGCCCGCAATGGAGCAGCAACAGCAGCCTCAACCCGGAGGCGTTCCTGGCCCCGCCGGCCGTCGCCTTCACATCGCTCACCGCAGGAGTCCCTCGGAGTTGACGCCTCTGATGAGCATGTTTGCGAATTCAGGCAATAGTAAGCGCATTTCTATCACATCCTATTTTTTATTCTCTCTCTCCTCCGGACAACCCCCGGAGCCTTGGCCGGACCTGATCAACAGGTGCGGCTGCTTCTTCAATATCGGTTTTCGGCTCTTGGTCGCAAACGCTAACGTGCTCTCCTATCGTAGTGGAACAAATGGCGATCCAGCAGCAGATCGAACTGCTTCAACAACAGCAACAGCAGATTCAAGCTACCCACCAGCAATATGTGAATATGGGGATGATACCGCCCAACCAAGCCATGGGTCCCGGATTCAGCCCCTTACAGCCCACCATGGCCAACATGTCGCCGCAGGCCGGTTTCCAGTTCCCCAGCCAGCTACCGCAGCAAAATGTTAACCTTGCCCCGCCCACGCAACCGTTATCACATCGCCGTAATCAGTCGGCTCTTCCCAACATGGGCATGGGCCCGCCTCCCGCTCCCTCGTCCGGGGCTTCTGGCTCCGCCTTTGGCAACTTTGACAATAATCAGGCCCATGGAAGAGAAAACCAGGGCTCTCGCGGCGGCCGTGGCGGCGGCGCGGGAGGTGGTCATCAGCGGCGCCACTCCTTGGCTTTGGCCGACGCCAAGAAGGCCGCCGAGCTCGCTCAGCAGAAACGCACCACGTCCGGTTTCCAGTTCCCTGCCCCCGGTGCTTCGGGCTCGGCTGAAAAGCCGGAGGATGAAGCCAAGGGCACGGCTGCTGCCACGACCCCGACAGATGGCCAGATAGCTCAAGGCACCTCTTATCGCGGCGGCAGAGGCGGCGGCCATGGCCGGAGTCAGAGCATGGCTGTTGGCGCCAACGGCGGTCGCGGCGGTGGTTCCGGTCGCGGTGGTCACTTCTCTACCGATTCTGTCGGTCAGGGTGGCGATTTCAACCGCCGAGGCGGCGGCCACGCCCGCACCGGCTCTCGCAACTTTGACGGCAACTGGCGCAACCAAGGCCAGAACCAGGCGCAAGACCAGACTGGTGGTGCTGGCCAAAATCAGGGATTCCAGCCCGGCCATCGCAGTCGCGGTTCGGTCAACCATCAGTCCATCTCTTCGATCGGAGCGTTCCAGTATCCTGGCCAGCCCCAGCTCATGCAGCTCCCTGGCCAAATGATGATTCCTGGAATGTATCCCGGCCAGCAGCTCACTCCCATTCAGCTCCAGCAGCTGCAGGCGCTCCAAGTTGCCCAGATGAACGGCCAGCACATGGCAGGCCTCCAAGCTAGTCAGCACGCTCCCCAAATGGGTAGCCAGCAGCAGCAACAGCAGCAGCGCAAAACCCTGTTCACTCCTTACCTCCCTCAAGCTACTCTCCCTGCCCTCTTGGGCGACGGGCAGCTTGTCTCTGGTATTCTTCGTGTCAACAAGAAGAACCGGAGCGACGCCTACGTCTCGACCCAAGACGGTCTCCTTGATGCGGATATTTTCATTTGCGGTAGCAAGGACCGCAATCGTGCTCTTGAAGGCGACCTCGTCGCTGTTGAACTTCTGGATGTGGACGAGGTCTGGTCCCAGAAGAGAGAGAAAGAGGAGAAGAAGAAGCGCAAGGATATCACGGACACTCGTCCAGGATCCACAGCTGGGAACAACCAAGGCAATGCCAATGGCGACGACAATGGCACCGGCGAGGGTGGCCTCCGTCGACGTGGCAGTCTCAGACAACGCCCTACGCAGAAGAAGAACGACGATGTCGAAGTTGAAGGACAGAGTCTCCTTCTTGTTGAGGAAGAGGAGATCAACGACGAGCAGAAGCCGCTGTATGCTGGTCACATTGTGGCCGTCATCGAGCGTGTCGCTGGTCAGATGTTCTCCGGCACCCTCGGTCTGCTGCGACCAAGCAGCCAAGCCACCAAGGAGAAGCAAGAGGCTGAACGCGCGGCGCGAGACGGCGGCCGGCAGCAGGACAACCGGTCCCAGGAGAAGCCCAAGATTGTTTGGTTCAAGCCAACCGACAAGCGCGTCCCCCTCATCGCCATTCCCACCGAACAGGCACCTCGCGACTTCGTTGAGAAGCACCAAGATTATGCTGATCAGATCTTTGTCGCCTGCATCAAGCGTTGGCCCATCACCTCGCTTCACCCCTTCGGCACCCTAGTCGAGAAGCTCGGCAGGATGGGTGACCTGAAGATTGAGACAGATGCGCTGCTTCGTGACAACAACTTTGCCTCAGATGAGTTCTCGGAGGCCGTGCTGCGCAGCGTGGGCCTCCAGGACTGGTCAGTCGCCAAGGAGGACGAAGAGGCCATTGCTACCCGCCGGGATTTCCGCGAGGAGAAAGTCTTCACTCTTGATCTTGATGGTGCGAACCAGCTTGGAAATGGCGTTCACATCAAGACACTGCCTGACGGAAAAGTGGAAATCGGCGTTCATGTGCCCGATGTCACTCATTTCATCAAGGCCAACTCCCTGGTCGACCGTGAGGCCAAGAAGCGCGGCACCGCTGTCCGTCTCGTCAACAGGTTCTGTGCCCTTCTGCCGCCTAAGCTCTCGACCGAGGTTTGTGCCATCACTCCTGAGCAGGACCGCCTCACCGTCAGCATCGTCTTCCACGTCAACCCGCACAGTGGTGCTGTTGCGGAGGGAGATACGTGGATCGGTAAGGGCATTGTCAAGAGCGGAGGCAAGCTCTCCTTGGGCCAGATCGATGACGCCGTGTCTGGCAAGGGCAACTTTGAGCACTCTGTCGTCAGTGGCAGGGATATCCAGATTCTCAACGTAAGTTTTTTCATGACTTCTCCTGTCAACATCTCGCTGACGTCCATAGGCTTTGACCCAGAAATTTCGCGAGGCGCGCCTAGGTGCCGGCGGTGAGCCTATGGCCCCGCTTCGTCTTCTCCAGCAGCTTGACGACGAGAACATTCCCGTCAAGCACAACATCTTTGACTCGAGCCCTGCTACCGAGCTCGTCGAGGAGCTCATGCACAAGACCAACAGCTATATTGCACAGCGTCTTGCCGAAGGGCTCCCCGAGAAGGCCCTTCTGCGTCGCCAGTCGCCCCCCAACTCTCGCCGTCTGCAGACGTTTGTTGAGCGCATGACTGCCCTTGGGTATGAGATTGACCCTACCAGCAGCGGCACTCTCCAGAACAGCCTCTTCAAGGTCGAAGACGCCGAGATCAGGAAGGGCATGGAGACGTTGCTTCTCAAGTCGATGCACCGTGCCAAGTACTATATCGCTGGCAAGACGCCCAAACATTTGTGGCCCCACTATGCTCTGAACCAACCCCTTTACACTCATTTTACCTGTCCCACCAGGCGGTACGCGGACATTCTAGTCCATCGCCAGCTTGACTCTGTCCTCTCTGAAGGCAAGACTGAATACAATGAGGACTTGGAAATCCTCGTTAAAACCGTTGAGTCCTGCAACACCAAGAAGGATTCGGCTCAAAATGCTCAAGATCAGAGTATTCACATTGAGTCGTGTCGTGCCATGGACAAGAAGCGCCAAGAGGTCAACGGCGATTTGATCAGCGAGGGAATCGTTGTGTGCGTGTATGAATCAGCGTTTGACGTTCTCATCCCCGAATGGGGTTTTGAGAAGCGTGTGCACTGCGACCAGCTTCCGCTCAAGAAGGCGGAGTTTAGAAAGGAGAAGAGAGTGCTGGAGCTCTATTGGGAAAAGGGCGTTCCCAGCTCGGCGTATGTGCCTGAGGACGAACGTCCAAAGGCAGCTGCCTCCCAGAGAATGTCTCATGCCATGGCGGCCGCGCGTCAGGCTGAGGAAGCAGAGAGGGCCAGGAAGGAGCGCGAGGAGGCTGCCCGTAAGCAGACTGAGACGGGCACCATCTCGACTGATGATGTCGATGCTCTCTTCGACGATGATGAGGACAATGCCTCTGACATTACGGAGGCCATGGCTGGCGCGTCTCTTGCCGAGCGCCCCACGCAGAGCGTCCCCGGGTCGCCTACTCGGTCCCCCTCAAATGCGGCCGGAGCTCTCCACCGCACTAGGTCTGACTCCAAGGTCCCTATCGCCGAGGCCCCCGAGACTCGGTTGTCGAACAAGGAGAAATATCTGAAGCTTTTCAAGCTCAGAGAGGAAGGCGGAGAGTATATTCAGGACGTGACTGAGATGTCGCGGGTGCCTGTTATCTTGAAGACTGATCTCACCAAGAGCCCGCCGTACGTATTCACCTCATTCGCTTTGCACAGGGACACGGCTAACGGTCTACACAGGTGCCTGACTATCCGCTCTCTCAACCCATATGCTCTCTAGACTATTTTGTCCGCTCGCAGCAGCAGCAGCTAGGCCCAGAGCCATCGGGATCCTCTCACTGGATGTTATAGATATACACGTTGAAGGAAGCGGGTGAAAAAGGCCGAGCCGAAGGGAATGCGAGAAGGGGGAATCATGGGGAAGATTGATACAAGACGATGTTCCTAAGCAAACGGAACAGCTGATGACGGAATATACTTGTTGATAGTCGTTGCATTTCGCGGTTTGGAGTGGCATGTCTACCAGCAGCGTTACAGGTTTTGAGGGGTTCATTGATGTTGCTCGGTGGTGCAAAGATCAAAATGGGGAGGCGGAAGAGGGGAGAAAGAAAAGAGTCGGGTCAAGCAGGGTCCAGAGTAACGAAAGGGCCGTCTAATAACTCACAATTCAATATGGCTTCTGCACAGGAAGGGCTGCAACAGTGAGAAGAAAAGTCGTGCTTGGTAATTCGGTTTCATGTTGCCCTCTGGCCGTACAGGCTAATCGGAGGTGTAACAGAGCACAACGGGACATCCAGAAGCAGCGATCTTGACGCAGGTCCGGAATAAGGCTCCGACACCATGCGGTCGATCCGGTAACCTTAGATGCAGGCATGGAAGAACTGGCGTGATTCTGTCGAAGTTCCGGCCCTCACTGGGACTGCGGCGGGAGCTCGGAACATGGCGGCGTTGGATGATCGACGAATGTGAGACTTCATGGGCTTGGGATGCTTATTGGGACGGATCAAGGCGCTGGGGCGGGATACCTTGTCGGGTAGGGCAGAGACTGGGTGTTTCTGCGGTTTTGGGCCGGGCGAAATTGGGGGTTGTACATGTGGGATGGAAAGGGGGATGGGGGTTATTTAGATGAGATTGTTCCGATTCCGAGGAGAGCTTCCCGCTTGCTTCTTTCGTTCCGAACTTGAGGCTCGATGCGGCTCATCTCTATGACTCTCAAATTACCTCAGCAACATGAGGCCATGATAAGCTCCTCGGCTTCATAGTGCTTCATGAACCTTTTCTAGCGCAAATGGACGATTGAATTGTTTCTTTCGCGCCGCTGCCCCCATTGTGATCACCCCGTCAAGAGGTGATGTTCACCAGGAGTCTTCAAACAAGCAGCGCGCACACGAACATGGGCCCTTGCTGATTCGTTGCTCGCTGCCTGTGGGGTCTTGAGGCGAGGTTTCATGAAACCAGGTCGGAGACAGACCAAAGAGGCGAGGGCATGAATCGAATTTGCACTTTGCACCACCACCTTCTTGGCCCTGGCGATGTTACCTCAACACTCGGGCCAACGACGCGGGCGACGTTCGTGCATCCACGGCGTGGTTGCCCTGCAAGAATCCGAATCGGGGGAGGGATCTGGGTAAAATTTAAGGTGGCCGTCTCAAACAGCCCCAGATCTCAGCTGTGACCTTCTAATCTTGTCGTTGCGGGTCGCAATTGTGGGCCTTGGACACCTCGTCCAAGATATCTTCAGGTACGTATTCATGTTTGCAGATGCTCGAAGGAGAGCCCACCACAGGCGCTCTTCGCACGTAGGGCTAGAACGGCAAAGCAGACAAGCTCTCCACACGCCCGGCGAGAGACACAAAAATAGCTCCCATTTTTCGAGGCGATAATCGCAGAACCTACCACCTAGTCAATGCTCGCGAGGGTGACGACTCGGGCCCCTCCTCCCATGTGAAATGGTCGAATCGCGAATTGCAGGCACGTGTGCTGTGCAGAGAGGCCTTCTCCAGAGGCCCAGACTGAGGTAGGTACCCAGGAAAGCTGCCCAGGCAAGGTCCTAGCTAGTACCGGCTCAAAGACATCTAAAGTTGTGTTGCCACCGCAAACACTGCCCAACCTTATCTCGGTTCGGCAGAGCAACGAAACCAGACGGAGCGAGGTTGCAGCGCAAACGCAGTGGCTTTGGCCGCTTGGCCAATGTCGCAATGCACTGTGATGAGCAGGGCACCCCGTCGCCGTGAGGTTTCTGGAGTGCGCATTGCTCGGAAGCGAATTGTCGTTGTCGCAGAAGGGCAGCATGGCGGCGGAAAAAGAAGTGCAAAAACAGCATCCGTGAGGATTGAAACATGGCTGAGACGGGAACCGTGGGCGCCAACGTCACAGATACCCCTGGGATGGAGTTCCCCATGCGACGCCTTGGCCCTGCACGCGGGGCTTGGCGGGGGGCTCTGCGGCCAACTCCCGCTCCGCGGCTCGTCCAGGGACTTCTTCCCTCCATCCCAAAGCGCTTCCCGGGTCCCGAGCAGGGGGTCTACACATTCATCCCAAGTTTAGGTCACCTCGTCTTTTCCCTATTGGCCGCAACCTTGAGCCTCACAACCAGGCGAGCCCAGGAGAGCAGAAGCCCGACGACGGTGCCCCGCAGCCCGCGCAGGCACGGCGCCGGCTTCTCGTTGCTGCGCGTCGCAGCCAGGGGTCGAGTAAACGAAACACCCAAGATCTTCCCCTCCTAGTGTACCGTCTCCTTCGCTCCTTCCCTCGCAGCCGTCCATCGCACGCAACGCTCCTGCCATCTGAACATCCCGGCAGAACACCCCCAAGACGCTGGGCTCATCTTGGCCATGCTCCGATGTTCGAGCGCGCTCGAACCCTCCCGTGCCCTCCACCTACTCCCAACCCCCGTCGCCCGTACCCCGTAGCCCCGTTCAAGGGTCGCCCCCCCCTCCCTTCCCTTTCCTGCCCGCGCTCTATCACTTGGGCGCGGGTCCGGAACGTTGACGAGCCGCCAGTGCTGGCGATGGGTCTTGGCAGATGGCCGTCTCCCATCTTTATCCATGCCCGTTTCCCACCTGCATGACTTTTCGCCCCTTCTTCTTCTCTCCTTCTCACAGCCATCGACGCTTTCATTCACTTCGCCTCTTCTCCTCCCACCCTCCCTCCAAAGCGCTGGTCTGCTTTCACTCTCCTTCAAGCAGCTCGGTCTGTCCTGTCTCTCACTTGAACACTCTCTCGTTCCAACACAACGACGGCGACTGCTTGCTATACGTTATAATATCTTTATTAATATCAACACCTTCACTTCGATTATTCGACAGCTAGGCTGGTCTTTGCTTCTTCAGCGTCAGAGCAAGTTTCAAGAGAAAAAAGGAGAAAGAGAAAAGGGAAATCAAAAGGGAAAACCAGGGATTCCGCCAGACGCCATCAAGATGCCTTCCATCATCAAGACAGTCGGGACGGTCGCGGCAGGGTTGGCCGCTTTGGGTTCCGCAGCACCGGCCGCTCCCAAGTTGACGCCCGCGCAAATGAAGATCCACAACGTGATGAGGCGCCAGAACGCGGCGGCCGCGGCGTTGGGTCTTACAGATATCGACATCCTCCAATTGTGAGCACATCTCCTCCCCCCTGGGAGCTTTAGAGCTAGGTAGCTAACTCGAACCAGCGCCCTCACCCTCGAGCACCTCGAGTCCGAGTTCTACCGACAAGGTTTCGCCCAGTTCCCCCCAGAACAGTTCACCGCTCTCGGTCTCACGCAGCAAGAGATCGACGATTTGGCAAACATTGGCAAGACGGAAGAGGCCCACGTCGTTCTTCTGCAGGGTGCTATCGCTCAGGCCGGTGTCCAGCCCGTGCAGGCGTGCCAGTACAACTTCGGCTTCACGGATGCCCTCGGCATGGTTGGCACCGCCGCCGTCCTCGAGAACGTCGGTGTGTCGGCCTACCTCGGCGCCAGCACGCTTGTTGCCGACCCCGGCATTCTCACCACCGCCGCCACCATTCTGACGGTTGAGGCTCGCCACCAGTCGTTCATCCGCGCCGCCAGCAAGATCGTTGCCGTGCCGCAGGCGTTCGACACCCCCCTCTCGGCCAAGCAGGTCTTCTCGCTCGCTGCACCCTTCATCGCCAGCTGCCCCGAGGGAAGCAACCTCATCCTGACTGCCTTCCCCACCCTGACCATGGCCGCTGGCCAAGACGCCGCTGCCCTCCAGGCTGGTGCCACGGTCCAGCTCCAGTCTGATGCCTCGGCCCAGGCGACTAGCTGCGCCTTCACCACTGGCGGCATTCCCGGCGGCACCGCTTTCACCGAGTTCGTCAACGGCGGCTGCGTCATTCCCCAGGGTCTAAGCGGCATCACCTATGTCAACCTCGCCAGTGCCGCACCACTTAACGGTGTCCTGACCGACGACATCATCTTGGCCGGTCCTATGGTGATGCAGGTCTCGTAGGTGGTGGTCCGGGACGTAATGGGTTGTCGTCACGCCAACTGGGAAAAGGAAAGCGGGCTCGGCGTGTCAAGGAACGGGAAAATTATCTGGGTTGGGACGACAGAGATGACTAAAAAAAACATTGCATAGACAAGACAAATATTTCAAAAATCCTCTATCTTCCCGCCCAGATATCCTTTTCCTACTATTCCCTTTTTATTTCAATATCACTCATAGTCTTTTCTCTTTCATCTCTCATCCGGGTCGCCTATCGGCTTCCTATCTCGCTGAACTTCGCTTCTTCTGGCTGAGGGATCGATGGTTCGGTCCACTCTATAGCCTGTATATAATCTATATACCTTGTCGAAACTGCTTGCTGTCTTTTGAACTGCTGTTTTGTTTGTTTGTTTGCTTGCGTCGAGAGAGGAAAGGAGGAGATACCCGCTGCGCGATGGTTACTGTGCCTGTTCTGTTGTGTTTCTTGCTGTCCGATAGTCGTTTGAGTGACGGTAACGGAAAATAGATATATATGGGATGGCTAAGGATGAGACGCAGAAATGTGACCCTTTCAGTGCATACCCCTACGAGTGTATGAAGCCCTCACGGTGACGAATCGCGGGCTTTGGGTTATCTGGGGTGCATATGCCGCAGCGTCCCAGGAGTGCTTGATTGTCGAGAACGCAAACCGAGTGGGCGATGCGTGATGCGAGGGCGTTATGCGGGGCGTTGGAGCATCAGGCCTTCATACCCGTACCTTATCACGGCCAGAGTTGGGTACACAAGGCTAAGATGGCCTCGGGGAAAGTACTTTGGTACCGTTCCGTCAACCTGGGACAGGACACAGTGAGGGGATACGTAGCTACGTACCCTTCCCCAAATACAGCGACGCATTTAGACTACCCCGGCCACTCCCGAGACCACCTGCAAACGACGGCTGAGTACCTTGATAGAGCACATATGATGGAGCTCCATACCTAGTATCCCAGCTGATCATAGGTATCATCCCGACATTCCAGCCCTATCTTGGCTTCATCGTGATCTTGATGTTGTCAGTGCCGAGAACGCTAGACTAACTGGCGACGGGTCTGGAACCGCCAGGGAAACGTCCTTGGCTGGGCGTGTTTCCACTGCCAACCCTCTCTTCTCACTCCATTATGGCGACTCCATATTGACATGTGTAGGTACACGATAGGTAGTCCTGAGATGCGGGATACGTACCTCAGCTACCATCAGATCACACCCTTATCTTACCTGTCTGGGCTTGGTATTTTCACTACCGGGAACGCTAAATAAGGTTCCTCCAGTCTCCGTTTGTACGTACTGAGAAAATCGTCTCCACTGCGAAGACCTCACCGCATTCCAAGTTGTTTTATTAGGACTCCTGATTCCCTTTGCCGACTCGGTGAGGTGAGGTCCGCGTCGTGAACCTACCTTGCTTTGTTAGGTACGGTGGGAGGCAGGTAGCATCACACGGCGACAACGGGCCGAATTCAACACCAAGTTCACATCAACATCCCGAACACGGCGCCGCCCAGCGTAGCACCAAACAAACAGGCGTGTCGGCTTTGGATACCCGAGGAGAAAGGGATTCCACGCCACACGACACCAAACCAATCTCCTCGTTTGCCTCCGTGTCCTCCGTCACCGGCTGCTGCCAAAACCCACCTCGGCCAGCAAGTCAAATTGAAGGGAGCCCGAGAGCGCAGCGTTTCGATTGGTCAATTCATTCCATGACACTTTTGCTTGGCCTTGGTTATATAAATATTTGGTTATAAATCGCAGCCAGCCAATCAAATCACCGCATGCGCGGCCCTAGAGCTGAGCCGAGTTAGGCACCCAATAATGGATCTGCTTGGGCCGGACGGGCAGCCTGCCACCGACCCCCACGACCATCTTCGGATGGTTCCTACCCTACGCGACAACCTCAGACTCCAACGATGGCATTCGTCCACTTCTCACCACCAAGACGAGACAAAGGAGGCACTTACCATTAGCCATCACTCATCACCAGCGGGGAGGATCATCCTCTTCTTCCAATGATTTCCTTTGATCGTGCAACCCGCTTGTAATATCAACACCACATTAAATGAACACCGCATCAAAATCCCTCGCGCCGCGTACCATCATGCCATGTTTGCGTGTAGATCCTCGCCTCCTCCTCCCATCCAGACCCTCAGACACCCAATTTAACAACCTCTCACCAAAGAGGGGGGGTCAATGAGGGGTTTCGTCCGTCCTGTCGGAGTCTCCAGTCCTCTGCACTGTAACCTTTTCCCCCAACCCATCCATTTACGCCATTCTTCAGGGGTCCTGGTAGCCGCATTCAGCTAACCAGGGCTAGGCCTGCTAGAGAGAGGGAAAAAAAAAGTCCCGCTGCGCGACACCCAGAGACAGGCCACAAAAAGCGCTCAAAAAAGGAAAAAGTTGAAAGAACGAGCTACCGAAAATGCCTATCTCTGCATTCAGTCCAATTACGACTCGGATCCAAACCTCTTAGCAGTTTCTATTGACGACAGCTTCCGTGCTGCCCCTTGGGATCCTATGCCCATCCGCCTCCATCCCAGCAGCAAGGCTGACCCTTTCAACGCCGGCCAATCCGGGAGGCGTCGGAGCGGAGCCGACATCGGAAGGACATTCTAAGCGGCGACGCCGCTCCATCGCCAACAGCCACGATAACTTCCCGGAAGGCAACTTTACCGGGCCCCCTTTTCCTCTCTCTCTCCACTCTCTCGCTCGGCGGTTTTTGGCGCATTTGGTTTGTTCCTTTTTAGCCTCCCGCTGCGTTAGTGGAGAACGCAGCGAGCAGCAAGCGTGTTTCCACACTCCGTTGGATCGTGGAAGGAAAGAGCAGTGGGCTCGGTTCCCACATATTTCTAGTCGTTGGGAACACGAAACCGACGAGGCGACCAATCGATGCTCTCGGATAAGCTTTTTAGGCCCAGCGGGCCCGGGGGTTGGATTGGTTCCTCGGGCTTTGGGGTTCCCACCGAATGGAAATGGAAGAAACGCACGCGAGTCGGTTCCTCTGGCCGGTGGCCACAAACCGCTCAAACAGAACCAGCGAGGCCGTGAGGGAAGCGGCGGGCGCGCACATGCCAACCCACCCCCGGTCACCCGCTGCAATGGCGGGGCAATCGCTGCTAATCGCGTGGCTGACAAGTGTACGTTGTGCTTGCTGCGAACACGGCCGATGACGACTTGACGGCCCAATGGATGCTGCAGATCGTCCGTCATCCACATCCATTTTCCAGAGCGCGTTATTCTGACGAGGGGGGACAAGATAATATCGCAGCTAAAAACTAGTTGGCTCTGAGCGAGATCACCGGTGAGAGAGAAGAGGTTGTGTTGGTGTGTCAATTTCGTGTGTTCACGGTTGTCAAATGGATGCGCGGACACGGCAGACGCTGCGCACTGCGGGGCAACCGAATACCGGCAGCTCCCCTGCAACCCAGACCACTTGTTCCCCCACAGGGGTGCCCCCCGTGTTGCTGCTTGCGCTCCGTGTGCGACCCTCTCCAGGTTCGGCGCCAGGTCCGGGCATGGAGATATGGGTTTTACGGCTGTTGACGCCTGCGTCGCCCGCGACCTTTGCTTGGGTACCCGCACCCACTTGGCTTCGCTCGTCGCGAGCCCAGACTAGGGCGCGGGAGGCCAGGTAACGTCTCTCCTCCCTCCCTTGTCCCATCTTCTCGACGTCGCCTTCGACCCCTCCCCCCCGCCGCTGCCCTTTTTTCCCATATATACCTACCCTCCCCGTTGCCATCCCACCCGTCAGTCCGCCCTTCCTTCTTCCTGCTCAACATCATCTCGACGTCCTCCCACCACCTACCCACCCATTCAACACACGCAAAGGACAACGAGCCAAGAGCAATATCCACAGGATCATCATACCCCCCTTCTCTTCCTTTCCTTTGCAAAAACAACCAAGTAGACCCCTCTCGGGTTCCCCAATTGCTTCGCCACCATGTCCAACATCCCGTCCGAGCCCGAGTTCGAGCAGGCCTACAACGAGTTGGCGAGCACCCTCGAGAACAGCTCGCTCTTCGAGAAGTTCCCTGAGTACAGAATTGCGCTCAAGGTCTCGGCCATCCCCGAGCGCGTCATCCAGTTCCGTGTCGTCTGGGAGGACGATGCCGGTAACCTCCAGGTCAACCGGGGATACCGCGTTCAGTTCAACTCCGCCCTCGGTCCCTACAAGGGCGGTCTGAGACTGCACCCCACCGTGAACTTGTCCATGTACGTTTGAGAGTGACGGTAGAGAGGAGGGAAAAGGGAGCACGCGCTGACGCGGATGGGCAGTCTCAAATTCCTCGGCTTCGAGCAGATCTTCAAGAATGCCCTCACAGGATGTAAGTACGAGAAGCGCGGGTGGCACCGCAACCCCCCTCACTCGAGGTGATGGCTGACGGTGAATTGCTAGTGATGATGGGTGGTGGCAAGGGTGGTGCCGACTTCGACCCCAAGGGCAAGAGCGACAATGAGATTAGGCGATTCTGCCAGTCCTTCATGGCGGAGCTGTCCAAGCACATCGGTGCGAACACCGACGTTCCGGCCGGCGATATCGGTGTGGGCGGACGGGAAATCGGCTACCTGTTTGGCGCCTACCGCAAGGCCAAGAACGCGTGGGAGGGTGTTCTCACCGGCAAGGGCCTCAACTGGGGCGGCAGCTTGATCCGCCCCGAGGCCACCGGGTACGGCCTCATCTACTATGTTGGCCACATGCTCGAGTACGCTGGTGCTGGCGACTGGAAGGGCAAGCGGGTCGCCATCTCTGGCTCCGGCAACGTCGCCCAGTTCGCCGCGCTGAAGGCCATCGAGCTCGGTGCTACCGTCGTCTCCCTCTCCGACTCCAAGGGTGCTCTCGTCGGCGAGGTCACCGTTGAGGATATTGAGGCGATTGCCGCCCTCAAGGAGGATCGTCAGTCCCTGACCAGCTACGCTGCCAAGGACAACCTCAAATACGTCGAGGGTGCTCGCCCCTGGCTCCATGTCGGCCAGGTCGATATTGCTCTTCCCTGCGCGACCCAGAACGAGGTCAGCAAGGAGGAGGCCGAGGGCCTCATCGCTGCTGGCGCCAAGTTCATCGCCGAGGGTTCCAACATGGGCTGCACCCAGGAAGCCATCGACGCCTTCGAGGCCACCCGCAAAGAGAAGCAGAGTGGGGCTGCCTGGTATGCTCCTGGTACGTAACGCGCTGATCGAATACAAGAGGGGAACATAGGGTTCTAACACACTTACAGGAAAGGCTGCCAACTGCGGCGGTGTCGCTGTCTCGGGTCTTGAGATGGGTCAGAACAGCCAACGCCTGGCGTGGACCCGGGAGGAGGTTGATGAGAAGCTCAAGGTCATCATGAAGAACGCCTTCGACCAAGGTCTCACTACCGCCAAGGAGTACGTCCCTACTGCTGAGGGTGAGCTTCCCAGCTTGGTGGCCGGAAGCAACATTGCCGGCTTCGTCAAGGTCGCAAAGGCCATGCACGACCAGGGTGATTGGTGGGCGAAGCTGTAAGGTGTGATGAATGGTGCTAGGTGGTTTTTTTTTTTCGGATGCGTTGGGCCTGTTGGCCACGCATAGCCTATGCTGGATGAGGCAAAGGGCCTCTGGAGAAGGGGGTCAAGGTGCGTGACGGTCACGGCGCTGAGGGCCTATCGGCATTGCGGTTTGGTACGGACAAAGGCGGGTTCCATGGGTGCATGACTGCTTGTTTGGCGTTTTGGGGTTTATTGGGGGGAGGGTTCTAGACATTTGTTAGCGAGCTTGCGAGCACGGAGTATATACCATAGCATAAATGCCAGTGATACCTTACCTATCTCAAGATGTATATCTCGGGGTGTTACTCAACATGTTTATCTCGAGATGTATATTCCCAAAATTGGCTTCTGCACCTACGTGTCTGCGTTTCTGCGTGTCCGGGGCACGTAGCACAAGGCACGGCGGCCGCCAGTCCACATAATCGATGCTCAGCGCCAGTTGGTCAGCGCCGCGGCCCGGAACGCTCGTGGTCGACAGTCTAACATGAATAAGGTTCTTATCATCCCGCGTCGACGTTTTCGGGAGCGTCGACCGGCGGCAAAGTCGTGGCCAATGAGGTCAACCTGCGCGGCGAGCAGCATGCAGTTGGCAACAAGTCATCAGGTGCTGGGAAGCAAAAGCCAGCTCGAAAACAGCAAAAGATAGAAGTGAAGAGAAGAAAAGCACGCCATTTTTGTCGAGGCCTGCCGTCCAGGTGACCAAGACGCACATGACTTTGGTGTACCTTTAACCTTAACCCAGTTAGGCTCCACCTGAAACCCAATCACCTCGGCCGCCGTCGACGCAGACAGACGCGCTTCTCTTCCTTCAAGGTACCCTATCGCACATGTGCTCTAACTTGTTTAGAAAGAATGCATGTGCAAGACGGCCGACTAGACACGCAGAGTTGTCAATATTAGGTATGCGACAGTTTCTAAAAACCGCGCAACACGTCAACCACTCACCCGTCCGTCTATCTGCAACTTGTTCTTCCAACTGAGTGTCGGGGACGACGACCCGTGTTCCGGGAACTTCAAGTGTTACCAACGGAAATTTGGGCGGGTAGGTAGGTATTTCAGCCTGAGGCCGTGCAGCGAGGCGTTTGAGGCGGTGTCCTTGCTCGGTTCTGGTCGGTCAGAGTCGCATACTTGGTGCTCCCGCTTATTTTCTTCAATGGTGTCGACACCATCTTTCCGGCCGGTGTGTGTGCAATGCAAGAAACGAGCTGCCTGGCTGGGATGGGTAACCCGAGGGCTCGGCCCAGACGTCCGAATCCCCTCGGAGACATGGTAAACATGCGACTATTGACCCTGGTGCGTCTGGGAAGAGCGTATCACGGCGCCTACTAGTCAAGGTTGCACACACATGAAGCAGCAGCAGCAAGGTCCCGGACAGAACACAGTTTCCCATTAATAGGGCAAATCGAACTATCACGGCTTGCTGCCAGGGATAGAAGGGGGGGGAGGGGATCGAAGGGTGCCAGGATTATTGGAAGCCTTGTGATTCCGCAGCTGCGATCGTTTGGTGGCACAATGAGCCAACCAAATCCCCGAATGACACAAAGATCCTGAAAAAAATGCCCGAGTTGTACGCTTCCACACTTCTTGACCCCTGAGCTGATGAGTCATGGTCGTAACACAAACATACCGTTACCCCGCGAGGAAGGGGTAGAGGGGAGAGGGGGAGGGGCAACGCAAAGGCTGTCAGGTGTCGTCTGGCCACGATGGGCTCCAGCCCAGAGACTTGGAGATTGGGGGCCCAGCGGCGGCTAGATAAGAGGAAACGAAAACAAGAAGGACGTCCGCTTCTCTGGGGACGGCGGCGTGGTGGTGGTGGTGCTGATTGCATCCTGCGGAAGCCGGTTGGCTGCATTGCATGGAGCCTTTCGGTCGGTCTTCTTTACCCTCCCTTGGAACATTGTGCATCATAACTCGTCGAGGTACACTATTCTTGTGCAACGCGACGGCAACCACTTTCTTGGCTTTTGGGTCGGGCCGCCGCCCAGGGCTGAGCGGAGTGGAGCAGGGCCCTTCTTTTCGCCCGCACGCCCTCTGGCTCGAGAATCCCTCCGTCACTGCAGGGGTTGCGCCAAACGGAAACGACGAATTCCTCCCAGCGCGGAGGTCCAATCACGGCGGTGAAGAGGGGGATTGTCTTCTTGTCGGACTTTGCGCTTGTTCCGGGACCATTGCGCCTACGTAAATCCACTCGGTGTCAGGGCAA
Organism: Podospora aff. communis PSN243; assembly: GCA_033296975.1. Taxonomy (NCBI): domain Eukaryota; kingdom Fungi; phylum Ascomycota; class Sordariomycetes; order Sordariales; family Podosporaceae; genus Podospora; species Podospora aff. communis PSN243. The sequence goes on along the minus strand of MU865919.1, from coordinate 627,770 downwards.
TGCTGACGGACGAGGAGGCCCCCCTCGTCGTCAACGCAGCGGCGGAGGAAGACCGATAAAGGAGGTGCCAGAGATGATTTACGGTGGGCTTTCGTCGCAGGGATGTTTTGCGCTCCAACGCAGATTGGCTGTTCGTTCGCCGTCCAATGGCAACGGTAGAGTACGCTCAGCCACACCAAACTGCATTTTCAGTTTCATCCGCTCCCGCTCTCGTTGGTAGGGCATAGTGGGAAACAACAAATGGAACCCTACGCCAGTATTGCTGCAGGTCTCCAACTTGAACGATATTACTTTTTCGGCGAGTCCCGACGAGTACAACGCTCTGCACGAAGCGACCCGAAAATGCCACGATCTGTATCATCGGTTTTAGGCAACCTTTTTTTCATCATTCGGGTCTGCTATTCCCTGCTGCAGATGCTTGTCGAAGCACGATCACTCAATGTCTGTCTGCTGTGAGACACACTCACACACCCCCAAAAACCCGGAGCTCAGACATGTCATCTCAGTCACCCAGGTCGAGTCTAAACCCGAGTCAATCTGAAGGGGAGGGGGGCAAGCAGGGCTGCGGCGAAGTGCTGGTGTTTCTCTCACACGTGGCGTCGCTCCTCTCAATGCGGGTACCGCGGCGTCTGGTGAATTTGCATCCTTCGGCTCTTGGAGAGGCCGGCATCTGACGACACCATCTTCTTCAAAGGAGGTTAGAGGGTCACTCTAAAATCCCCAGCTGGCGGCTACACCAACCGTGGAGGTGTGCTGACATGAGCCGGTGGGCACGCCCAATTGGACAGAGCCCGCGCTGCGCACTGCGCCGACTGATCGGTCCCAAGCTCTTGCCATCTCTCGATGGATAGCAGTGACTCGGAGCCTCGGATTGCAGGTTTGAGATGATCGCGCAAAAAGAAAGGTTGAAAGATCTGGCTAGGGGTCCCCGTGGCAGCCTGGTCTGAAAGTGCAGGGCCGGGAGCTCTGCCGAGGGGCCCACGGAGCGGCGGCCAGGGCTCTTTCTTTCAGGATCAAACTGCCATTTCTCTCTGTTCGACATGGCACCCAACAGGCCTGTATTTTTCTGCCAACCTACCTACAGATGGCCAAGAAGCAGTTCTCACCGTTGCTTACCGGAGTGGGAAGTCCGGTGCATGGCAGGTTTTCGCACTTGCTCTCGCAGAGCCAAGATGATGGAGTCTCCAACAACCCCCCAACAGCTCGGCCATGCTGTTGTCCACACGCCGACTCGCTCTTGCAGTAGTGTCATGATGAGGTCTGGAACGTGAGCCAGTGGAAATGGTCGAAGTTGGTGGTGGAGAAGGGACTCCAAGGAAAAGTTCCCCCTGGTCGGGTCTCCCGTCCCCCGTCCCCGGGATGCCTGTCTCGCCTGTATCTTGCGCTATTCCGCCTCGGGACGCCCTACCTCTCCAGGCCCTGGCAACCACACCATTTTGGTGCCTGTCACTTGGCGAGCTGCCGGGAAACGGGCCAATGGCGGCTCACTCGTCAGCGATGGATTATTTTTGCCATTTCTTTGCATGGCCCAGCCTCAAGGCGCCGTCGGGGGGTGTGGGCGAATGATGAGCATGGGTGGGATGGGCTGCGCCCTGACCGAGGCAGCAGCTCCCCTTTGGCTCCCTTTTCGTGACTTTCCCCCACACGCCGTGGTGGGCTTGCGTCTGTGTCGCTTCTTACACGCCTAGCCGCACTCAACTCGCCCAGCAAAAGGCCAGGACGCCGCGGCGGCACGCACAGCTCTGGGCCCCCTCTATCGGGAGCCGTCCTGGGCGAGCTAGGGTCGAAAAAAAGCCGAGAAAGGAAAAGCCACGCTGCTACGATGCTGCACAAGGAACGATACCCTACCGTGGCTTGCCCGACTTGGTAGGGTGGACTGGCGAGGACCGTTTCATTATCAAGATGATGCTCCCCCCGTTCCCTGTGCCTCACGTCCCTCATCTCTTCTCTCCGCTTACTATCTTGTCAAGTTGCCCCCTTTTGCGGATTCCTTTTTGTCTATTTGGGACATTGTAATACATATTCTCTTCCCGCTCCCGTCCCCCGTTGCTGACTTACACGGCCCGCCCCGTCCTTTGCACCTCGCCACCCAAGAGCACCACCATCAAAACCCATTGTTTGCTCGTTCGGCCAGGGGCACTCCCGGGGACATTGTAGCTACTCCGTGCGAAGTTGGACCACAACCACACCAATTCAGCGCTCGCCGGCGCAACAGAACAGATACCATGGCGACCCTAGCACCCGAGAACGGGCCCATTTCGCCGCCGCCCACACCCGCCTGCCAAAGCGATCCCTCCAACGAAGCGGGCTCCCAAGACCCCTTTGACAAGTCCATCCCCTCACCCCCTCAGCGACCTCAACCCGGTCACCTCCCCGCTTCCCCGGACCCTTCCCCCAGACCCAGCCCCGTCCCCAAACCGGCGTCCACCTTCCAGAGCCCAGACCCCATCGAAAAGGCAACGCTCCGGGTCCCTCCCCTGACCCCCAAAGCCTCCTTCACCTCGGCCACGTCAGCCAAGGGCCCCGAAACCCAGCACCGCGAGAAGGTCACCGCGGGAAAACGCTCCGCGACCGAGGACGACCACCTCGGCGAATACCCGCGCCTGTCCAAGCCCGTAGAACTCCTCCGCGCTTCGTACGATGTAGTCGTCATCGGCTCCGGCTACGGCGGCGGCGTCGCCGCGAGCCGCATGGCTAGGACGGGGCAGTCGGTGTGCGTGCTGGAGCGGGGCAAGGAGAAGTGGCCTGGCGAGTATCCCGTCAAGACGATGGATGCGATGAAGGAGATGCACGTGAGCGGGACGCTGGCGCCGGGTAAGGTGTTTAAGGGGGTGGGTGTGGATAGTGGGGATCCGACGGGCATGTATCATTTGATTTTTGGGAGGGGCCAGAATGCGGTTGTGGCTAATGGTCTCGGGGGTACGAGTCTGATCAACGCAAATGTGTTTATGGAGGCGGACAAGCAGACGCTGGCGATGAACGCGTGGCCGCCGCAGATTCGGGATAATGTGGACGTGTTGGATGAATGTAAGTGGACTTGACCCCTGGCAGCCCCTGAGAACCAATGTTGACGCGGTGCAGACTACAAAAAGGCCGAGGCAGTCCTTCAGCCTGACTATTACCCGCAGGATGCGCCCCGGCTGGCCAAGCTGGACCTCCTGGAGAAGCAGGCCGAGGTGCTCGGACACAAGGAGCGGTTCAAGCGGGTGCGGCAGACGACGCGGTTCCGCGACGGTCCTAACAGCACCGGCGTGACCATGTCGGCGTCGACCCTGTCGGGTCAGGACGTCACGGGAGTCAACGACGGGTCCAAGAACAGCACCCTCGTGACGTACCTCTCGGACGCGTGGAACTGGGGCGCCGAGATGTTTTGCGAGTGCGAGGTGCGCTACGTCGAGAAGTGCAAAAATGACGAGGGCTACCTGGTCTTCTTTGCCTGGCACGGGCGCAACCGCGGCTGCTTCAAGGCCAACCTCCACGGCGACCTGATGTGGGTGCACGCCAAGAAGGCCGTGTTTCTGGGTGCGGGTGCCATTGCCACGACTGAGATTTTGCTGAGGAGCAAGGCCATGGGGCTGGAGATGAGCTCCGAGGTTGGGCAGAACATGAGCGGGAACGGCGACATCCTTGCGTTTGGGTACGTTTTCTTTCCTTTTTTTTTTCTTCTCTTCTCTTAAAAAGGGGGGTTGACTTAAGGTGCAAGCGTGTTGGTCGCGGCTACGCATCCATCCGTCAGCATACGCCGCAGCCAACGTTCTACAATCAAGGCATAAGACATGAGACATGAGACGCTAACAGGGCTCGGCAGGTACAATACCGACGAGTCGGTCAACGCTATCGGGCGGGCCGTTCCGGAGACGGGCAACCCAGTGGGACCGTGTATCACGGGTGTTATTGACTGCAGAGACATCAGCGACAACCCCCTGGACGGTTTCGTCATTGAGGAGGGCACCGTGCCCCACGCTCTGGCGCACTTGCTGCAGTTCATGCTGGACACGCTTCCCGGCAGGGTGGTGCCCAAGCAGGAAAAGGAGAACGTCGTGGAGCGCACGCGGGCGGCCTTTGCGCGGTACGGCAGCCGGTTCCTGGGCCCTTACTACAAGTCAGGGGCCATCGCCAAGACGCAGGTGTACCTGATCATGTCCCACGACAGCAACCAGGCGGTGCTGTCGCTCGAGGACGACAGGCCGGTGCTCGAGTTTCTGGGCGTCGCGCGCAGCAGCCACTGCAAGTACCTCAACCAGCTGCTGGCGCAGGCGACCGAGGCGGTAGGGGGCACGCTGGTCCAGAACCCCTTTTTCGCCCTGATGGGCCAACAGGTGACGGTGCACCCCATCGGCGGCGCGTGCATGGCCAGCGACAACACGGGCAACACGGGCGTCACCAACCACGTGGGCGCCGTGTTCAAGGGGGACGGCCCGGAGACGTACGACGGGCTCATCGTCACGGACGCCGCCGTGATTCCGACGGCGCTGGGGGCCAACCCCTTTGCCACCATCACGGCGCTGGCCGAGCGGGCCGTCGAGGCGTATGCGCAGTCTCGGGGGCTGACCATCAGCACCGAGAAAAACGGCATCCTCGACCTGTTTGGCGAGCCGAAGCACCTGCCCAGGGTGCAGGCGACGCCCGAGGACGAGCTGGACGAGGAGATGACCTTCATGTCGGCGAGCCAGGTGATTGAGAACGCGGGCGCGGTGCAGGCCAACGGCTTTGGCTTCACCGAGGTCATGTCGGGCTTTGTGCACTACGACAAGCGGCTCAAGACAGACGACCGCGAAACCTACGAGCTGGCGTACCGCACGGCGCGGTCCCGGTGCGAGAATGCGCGCTTCTTCCTCAGCGTGCAGGCCTTCGACATCAACCAGACGCTCAACCACCACCAGCACCGGGGCATGCTGACGGGCACCTTTGCGTGTGCGTCGATCCCCGGGTCGCCCTTCATGGTGCAGCGCGGCGAGTTCAACCTGTTTATCCTCAACAACAAGGCGCCGGGGACCCGGAATCTCACCTACGACTTTGACATGCGCGGCGTCGACGGCCGCAAGCTGCACTTTCACGGCTACAAGGTGGTCGACTCGTCGGTGGCGCTGTCGCCGCGCGGCTTCTGGAAGGCCACGACGACGCTGTACGTGACCATCAGCGAGTACGAGCCCGGCATCACGGCCGACCCCGACGACGAGGACGCCTGGCGCCGCGGCACCGTGCTGGCCCGCGGCATCATGCGCATCCGCCCGGCCGACTTCATGTCCGAGATCATGACCATGACGCCCACGGGCAGCAGCCTGCTCAAGCGCGCCGTCAGCGCCACAAAGTTCCTGACCTTTTTTACCCGGCGCTCCTTGGGTCTCCTGATGGCGCCCCTGGCCACGCTGCAGTACCCCAGCCAGTCGTACTCGGGCTACATCAACCCGACCCTGCCCGACCAGACCGTCGATGTCACGGCCGAGGACGGCGTCGTCACCAAGCTGCAGGTGTGGGAGCCCACGGCCTACCCAAACAACGATGCAGGCCAGATCAAGAACCTCTTCATGATCCCCGGCGCCGCCGTCGACCACCAGATCTACGCCCTGCCCACCATCCCCTTCAACGCCGTCAACTACTATTGCCGCGCCGGCTACCGCGTCTTTGTGACGGTCCACCGCATCGGCCAGCTCATGGTGGCCGAGAAGATGCACACGACCTACGACGCCCGCCTCGACATCAAGGCCTGCCTCGAGCACATCCGCGCCGTTCACGGCCCCGAAAAGGTCTACACCATTGCCCACTGCATGGGCTCCGTCGCCTTCTCGTGCGGCCTCCTCGACGGCACCATCCCCTCCTCCTGGATCCTCGGCATCACGTGCTCGCAAGTCTTCATGAACCCCATCTGGGGCCCCGCCAACATGGCCAAGGTTTTGGCCGGCCCCATCCCCATGGACAAGCTCTACACGGCCCTCGCCGGCACCTGGTTCAACTGCTCCACCTCCAAGGACGACAAGCTCATCCAGCGCGTCGTCAACCAGCTCCTCCGCCTCTACCCCCAGTCCCGCCGTGAAATGTGCACCAACGCCGCCTGCCACCGCTGCTCCCTCGTCTTCGGCCGCTGCTGGAACCACGCCAACCTCAACGAGGCTACCCACCGCCAGATTGACCGCTTCTTTGGCGGTGTCAATATGCGGCTGCTCAACCTCCTCATGAAGATGGGCTACGAGGGCCACGTCATGACCAACGCGCCGGATTACACCCGTCTCGACACGAACGACAACGTCGAGCGCCTCCGCGGGATTCCCTTCTTGTTGTTTGTCGGTCGCGATAATGCCGTGCTGTCGCCTGAAGCGACGGAGCGCACGTATGAGCGGCTGTGCGATACTTTTGGCACTGTTGGTCCCGACGGCGGCGAGTACAAGCGGCGCGTTGTTCCCGGGTACGGACATTTGGATCCGTGGATGGGACGGAACGCGTGGAAGGATGTGTATCCGTTTGTGAGGGAGGAGGTCGATCGCGTCGTGAGAGGGGAGGAGTATAAGTTTGTGGAGCCGGATGATCGCTTCAAGGCGATGGTGGAGGAGGGGGAGATGTTGTATTAGTTCCGGGGACTATGGGAAAGGAAAGGGACAGGGGGGAAGGAGTGCAATGCATGGGTTGGTTTGGGATGGATGGATGGGATTGAGGCGTTTTCTTTTCTTGTTGGGTGTTTGTGATTCCCCCTCATTTTAACTGTCCTTTTTCCTTTTGGACATAGGCTGCTTGGATTCATGGGAGTAAATGTCGCTGGATGTTTTTCGGGGCAGTGAGAGAAAGGGGCGTTGGGGTGTTTCAGAGGTGGCTGCAGACTACGTATTGGCAGGACCCAGCGAGCGGTCATAGCTCATCTATCCATCAAGTCAAAATCATATCATCATCTACTATAAACATGCCGCTCCCCTCGCAGATGCACCCTGTCATGATCCCTGCTGCGCCCTCCGTCCCTCGGCCGCCTCCGCTGCCAAAAACCCCCTGGTCACGGGATTGCTCAGCAGCCGCTCTTCATCTCCTTCCCTACTAGCCCTGACATGCCCAAAGAGACACGTCCAGAGGTCCTTCTTATCCACGACCTCGCCAGAGATGCCATCTTTGCCCATCAGCCTCGAGAGCTGCGCCTGCTGCATCTCCATCGCGTTGGCCGCGTCCAGGTTCGCATCCAGCAGCTCGGGCGTCGACTCCTTGGACTTGCCCTTGAGGATGCTGCGTCCCATGTGCTCCATCCGCCGCTGCACCGAGAGATGGTAAATCGATTCCTCCACGGTGCCGTCGACAATGTAGAGCCAGACGGTAGTCTCTTGCTGCTGTCCGATGCGATCCACGCGAGCAATCGCCTGGAGCTCGAGAGCCGTGTTGAGCAAGGGCTCGCAGAGGAAGACGTGGCTGGCGTTGACCAGGTTCAGCCCGCTTGCGTGCGCCCGGGCGTGGAGCAAGAAGACTTCGGTTCCGGGGTCCTCTTTGAACTGCGTGACGCCGGCGCCGGTCATGTCGAATGACGCGTGTCCGATGCGATACCTTCGGAACGCCTCAGCGAGAATGTGCAGAAAGCCCTGGTACTGAGAAAAGACAATGGATTTGGCCCCGGGGTCCGACTCCCTCAGCCAGAGGAGGTGTCGAACCAGCGTGTCGACCTTTGTCGTAAAGTTTGGCCCCTGCAAATCAATGTTTTTAATCTCTGCTAGCTTTTCCGGGTTGAACTCGGAGTAAATGGTCGAGATCTTTTTGCTCGGACTCGTCTGCAACTGGTTTGGGTGTTCATTGCTGCTCTCCGTGTGGACCTTGAGCTCCTGTGGTTTAAAGGTGATGTCGTGTAGGTTGGACTGGTTCAGGTGCCTCTTGCACACGGGGCAATTGTGATGAGCGCGGAACCACAGGGTGATGCACTGTAGGCCATGTCAGTCTACTTGCTCTCAAAAATGCAATGCCTGTCACAAACCTCTTTGCAAAACTGGTGGCCACACACGGTGAGGACACCAATCGTGAATGTGGATTGGCAGATGACACACATCCTCTGGTCTTCCGAGCCAGATTCAGCATCCTTGAGGTGAACCACTGCGGCAATATTAGCAGCGTGCGGAAACGTAGATGGCGGCTGACTTACAATATCGGTGCTTGGATTCGGCTGTGGCTAGTTTCGTCTGCAACACCTGTTCTGACCTCGTGGCTTGCTCAAGAGTATCGTCGTCAATCTCACCCTCATATTCTCCCACCATGTCGGAGACGGCCTGAAGCTGGCGGTAAAAGTCTAGACGGGAATTAAGAGTGTCGGTGAACAGCTCAGTCTCTTGCTCCATGGCCGTCGCCGCTTTGGACTGCTCCGCCTGTTGCGATTGCGTATGTTTTAGCAAAGATGCGACTATCGTGAGCTCGTTGGCGGCCCTCGCGCTGCCGGATGCAGCATCGTGTCTCAGTCGGACTGATAAGCCTCTCAGCTCTGATATCACGCCTTTGAGTGAGCTCAGAGGGTCCGCTTCGGCAAACGGCGGTTTAATCTCGTCTCGCAGGCGGAACAGTTCCACAAGCTTCGCGGGAAAAGGGCCATCGTTGTTTCTCGCCAGCCGTAGGGCAACTTTGGTCTCGTGGTCGACGAGAAAGTTTTTCTGCCCCGTTATCGTGGCGAGCCTGTCGGCAACAGCGGCCCGGAGAACCTGAACAAACACCATAATCTCGTCCTGTTCGCGAGTCGACTGTTCGTATTCCTCACCCGTAACATCTTCTTCTTCATCAACAAGGGGCTTGACAAGTAGCTGAATCACATGCTCGCGCCACTCGTCGAGCTGGTTTGCTTGCTCGTCCAGGGCCGCACAGATTTCCTCCAGAGCGGCGGCAATATTGCGGCTTTCAATGCCTTTCTGGTTGGCTGCTTGAGACTCTGGAATAACCGCGAACGCTTGCTTCTTGGCAGCTGCTACCAGCTTACCCATCAGTGCTTTGGCTTTACCGTAACTCTGTACTCCTGTCAGTCGTTGGGCTTCCCGAGTGCAACGAGACTTATACCTCTTGAAGGATTTCCTTCCTGATCGCCTTCGCCATGTTATAATGGCCTGCTTCCATTTCCTCCAATCGCCTGAACTCTTCTGAGTGCGGCGCAGTCTTGATCGAGAAATACGCATTTGCGCAAAAGAATATGGCTCTATGCTGAATCTCAAGTGCGTGTCGTAGCCGACGTCGAGCCTCTCCAACTCGGAAATTCATGCCCTCCTGCTGATCCTCTTCTCCATCATCTGGTGATATCTGGGACCTTTCCTTGCTTTTCTTACGGGCATCCTCGATTTCTTGCGCAAGTTGCTGGCGGCATTCGGTAACCACGGCCGTGCTTCTGTCTTTCGTGTCTTCCCAGACTGCCCGTGCCTCGTTCACTTTGTCCAGGCCTGCCAGAATCTGGCCTTTGGTGATCCTCAGAGCAAGAAGGTTCCGTTCTTCGGTTCTCCTGGCGCCATCGCTTTGCTCGAGCATGGCATCAAGCACCTCGGTTACAGTTCTCATTGGTGCAGCCTTTTGGCCAAGGGCGCGACGGTTGCGCCCCCCAACCTCAGGATGAAGTGCTGTCTGCCGCAGGCGATCAAGAGCCGTTCGCATCGCACTTTGCACCGCAGGGTCCTCGGGGTCCCAGTCATCATGTGTCGGGTTTCCGTACACATCAAAACCGCAGGACCCAACTAGCTCCTGGAATAAACTCTGGTAATGCTGCTCCTCGACCGCAGTAAAAGGCATGGTGATAACATAGCGTCTTTGCGGAGGAATGGTGATCTCACTTCTCACTAGACTTTTAGTATGCCGCATCGAAATCGATTCTATAACCTCTCGGAAGGAATCCTTGTACTTGGTCGCAAATAAACTCCAAATCCTGGAGTCTGACGCGTATGGTTCGTATCGGAGGAAATTGAAAAGGCCCCGAAGGTCTTTTTGGACGTCATCCTTGACGGGCGTACCTGTAATGGCCCAGGCGTTGATTCGAGGCACTATCCTCGCCAGCTTCGCCGCGGCACTCGTCCAGTTTTCCACCATCTGAGCCTCGTCTATACAGACACGCCACCAGGATAACTGGACCAACGGTGAGACAGGCCTCTCGTACTGCCTCTCATTCCTCATGGAGCGCGCTGGCTGATCTGTCGCAATCCAGATCTCGGCTCGCAAAACCTCGTATGTAGTAACAACTACATCGTGTTGGCTCAAGTATTCGGCCGACATCTGCACATCGTGTTTGCTTTTGGCGGCCTTTCTCAACCCTGGATAGTAGAGGACCTTTGCAGCCGGCGCGTGTCGACTCAATTCGGATAGCCACTGGTCAAGGAGGGTCGAGGGTGTTACGATGAGGGTCGCGGGAGTCGTGAGAAGTTCGCGGCCTAGCCATGGATCGCGGACCATGATCGGCCCCTCAGGGCGTCGATGCAGAAGCATCAGAGCTATCACCTCCAGCGTCTTTCCAAGGCCCATTTCTTCAGCAATGATACCGCCTCGAAGGTCCCGCAAACTTCGGAGCAACGAGATATCTTTGACTGCGACCCCTAGACCTGGACTCATGTAGAATGCCTCGCCGTTGACGTCGCGAACTTGCTTGAAAGAAACTGGAAGTTCCTGATCGGGCAGTTCGAATGGTGCAACCCGTCCTAGATTGGTCTCGGAACTAGGACACCACTGAACGCCTTCCCGTCGCAACAGCCACTGAACGGCCCGTCGCTGGAACGGATACAGAGTGGCTTCCAGCATTGGGACTTGAAGAGACAGGGCATCTGCGAACTCCTCCTTGTCAGGTACAAACGCCGATTCGTAAAAGTCCTGCGGGGTTGCTGCAGTATCTGGTGTGCCAAAAAACCGAGGGGCAATGTCTGGATACCAGGTTTTGAGATGGCTCTCGCGTATTGTCTGCTGAGAAGGAGATTGGCCTTTGCCCCAGATGGTCATGCTGCTGTTCCAGTAGACGTCGACACAGAGCTCCAACTGAACGGATGCGCCATCTTGCTCGAGGGAAATGCCCAGTAATGCCCAAAGGCAGCCATCATCACCGTGGTCGAAGCCTTGCGCATGAGCCACAGCAACGGCGGATACTTGTCCGGGCGAGAGGGCGTTTTGTTTAAAGACCTTGGAGACCGAGAAGCTGGCGCTGTTCTTCCCACGAGGCGATAGAGTCACTTGCAAATCCTGAGAGCGCACCCCCACGCCTTTTGTCGAAATAGATACTAATCTGCCTGCATTTTGCCTCGTTATGGTGGCACTGTCGGTATCGGCTGACTTCCAGCCTGAAAATCGAATCCGCTCCCGCGCAATGCAGATTGGGTCGCGACCTCCGGCAGCAACTTTGGCGCGTTTTCCTGGGCGTCCCCCTTCTTTCCCCCCATCAACGGCATCCTGCGAGGGGATCGACTGGATTAATATTACCAGGGCCGCTACACTCTCTTCCGGGGACAACGATTTGTTCGCCTGGGCCGAGGGCCTTGCCGCTTTGGCTTTTGGCATCGGGGGCGGACAATAGGGGAGGTGACGGGATCAGTGGCGAAGGAGCGGGCGCATATAGCGACAAAAGAGTGCAGCGACGCCGGGATCGACAAGCATTAACGGCGTTGCGAAGACATTGGCGTGATCAAAATGCAAGATTTTCGTTCTGGCGAGAATTGTGAGCCCTGGGCGCGCCAGACGCGGGAATGTGGTGAAAGAAGGGTGGTCTGAAGAAGCCAATATCTCAAAAGGGTGGGATAGAGATGAAGAAGGGAAGGAGCAGGCAAGTCGGACTTACACGGTCTGGTGTGGGCTACCGCCGGTGGACCCACTTTACCGCAGCCAGATCGCTCAATGGTGCCTAGTGTGCCTGGAGAGCCCCACAGCTTCCAACTTCAGGCGCTCGGACCAGTTTGAGATCCTTGTCGAGAATCTGCAGTCACGTGGAAGCTCAGCAAAGCTTTCAAGAATCTCGAATTTCCAGCAGCGCGATCGCGTGGTCGAGAGCAACTACCAACCTGCGGAGCCGTCTTGCTTGTCATGACTGCCGCTCCAACAAGTCAATTGCCTGGTGGAAATTCACACTAGGTACAATATTTACCTTCTAGACCCCGGCGACATTGCTAATGTGCGAGACAGCAGGAATGAAGTCGCTGAGGATACCATCCGCCTTAGGGCTTCTGTTCCGCCCATGCGCCGCCAACCCGATCGTCGCCGCCAGTATCAGAGCACAAACACGATGGGCACACACCAACCCGCCTACAGAGTTCTCCCCTCCGCCTAGGGTCCCACCCACTACGCCTTTCGTCCCCGATGTCGAAACGTTCCTCACGCTGATCGGGCGCGACCTGAAGCAGCATGCGTCAAAGTTCCCAACATGGGAGGCGCTATTTACAATGAGTACCTCGCAAATGAAAGAACTCGGGGTGGAGCCGGCACGGAGACGGAGATATCTTTTTCGGTGGCTGCATCACTTCCGGGAGGGCAGGTTCGGCCCCGGAGGCGACTTGCTGTACGTGGAGAATGGTGTCGCCAAACTGGACATTTTGAAGACGGAAAAGGACGCATTCTTGACGCTGAGGCATGTCGTCAACGTGCCGCCTGGAAAGGGGGTGGACGAAGTGCCGCGCGAGCAACTGGCCAGGCCTAAAGGATATAAGGTCGTGCGAAACAGCGCCGTTTCTGGCCCTTATGCCCTCCCCTCAAAGGGCGGCGGCGCCATCATCAAGGTGACGGAGGGGATGTGGGAATGGGAGCAGGGCCGGAAGATCGACGGCGGTGAGCGGAGACAGGCTGAGGTGCGCTTCAAGAGGCGTGTGGCCGAACGGAAGGCTGCGAGAGAGAGGCAGCATTAGTGACAGCCAGAGTCACGTCGAAATAGGCGGTCAATTTTCTGCACGCTGTAGAGATAGAGCTGTCTGTATGTACAATACCATGTATTTAAAATAGACTTTGCGATCCATCACTAGACTAGATCTTTTGGTCATTGCGAGCGGTTGGCCAATTGATTTTCTGGGGGTTCAATATGGCCGGGCAAGAAGCTTCACCATTTATTTGCACCCTGCACAAAGTGTATATCGGTACTCCTTGCAGCGCGATTCGGGACCGGTTGCCATTTCTTCGCCCACAAAAACCGGACTGGACGCCACCCGCGGCGTCAAGGCCGGACTCAACCCCCACTAACCTGTTCAAACACCCACAACCGCGCCAGACCTCACGTTGATCAGCATTGACTAATGCCACCAGTTGGGATTGACGCCGAATCGAAAGCCCAGACGGCGCACCATATCGCTGGAGCAGACATATTTTCGGATGGGCCTTTTGAACCAAAACATCGGGATGAAAATGCTGCACCGTCATTCTGCCTCGATATCTGCCTCGTTCAATCAACAGTCAGCCGAGGTTCGGAAATGCTGTCGTTTCATTCTGTCAGGCCATAGGGCTGACAAGAGCAATACCGGGTGGGTGGATCGCCAACGCAGGATTCCCACATTGGCAGATTTGACAAGGCGAAACCGAGAGTTTGGCGAGGGGAAACGGCAGCTGCGATGGTGCCGTGGTGCAGTGGATAAAATCACCGAGTTGGCCCCGGGAGGGAGCCCAACGGCTTCCACGCGGCGCACACGAATACTTAACGCAAGCAACACTCCAATCCCGAACGTGAGCTGGCTTTCTCCTCTACCTCAATTGCATGCTCGGCCAAATCCGTCTTGCAATTCACGAATTAGCTTTTGGAGTTGGGAGCTGACGCCACCTGTGCGGAAATGGCCGCCCTGAATCCGACAATTCCCTGCGGGCGACGCGAACGCGCTTTTCCTTGAAGGACACTCACCGAACATGTAAGTCGCAACCTCATATCGGATGCGTAATACTGTTGTATTGACTCATTTCTCTAGCACCAACGCCTAGCAAAGAAATGTCTACGCCAACTTCGATGATGCTGAGCACAACAAGCCTATCCGGGGCTCGCTGGAACCAGCGATTGGAGGTTGGTTTGGGTGGTGACGTGACTCACTGGCCCGAAGATCCGTTCAAAGTTCCTCGAATTCGACCAGTCGACCTCGGTAATTTCGGCCTGCCCGACTCCTGTCTCGAGCTCTCTCCCTCTGCCCTCCGGCAAAACCCGGGCCCCGGACATGACCCAGCTCCCCGATTGGAGCGACGGTCAAACTCGAGTGTTCCCGAAGGGGCCGTTGATCTAGCAAGTTGACATGGGAATGCTCCCTCATCGTTGAGTCTCCAATGCAACCGCCGTACGCGCCAACTTATTGGACCGTGGTATCATCTGGACGCGATGGCGGCGGAACTCGGTCTTCAGTCTGGCCGGACGTTCTGATGGTCTAGTTGCATGCATATCCTCAGATGTGGGAGAGCCAAGTGTGGCGGTTCACACTTCAACCTGGGCTAGAGGGCGGTGATCCTGGCGGCAGCTCAACGTTACGGAGCACACGCTCAAACTCCTCAGAACAGGTGCTCGGAGCGTACATCACAGCAACACCAACTAGTGAGTCACCGCCTCTTTCAACGGAGCTACTTACTCTACTCGGGAATCGTTTCCCCAGCTGGCCCCGAGGTTGGATCGCCTGCCGGGGCTCAAGAGCGTCACTGAGCCTTGTGGACCTGTTTGAGGTTATTTTCGCTTCAGCCAGGTGACCCCCCAATGTCGTTGCCGGTCACCGAGTGCCAAATTGAAGTTCTGCCACGACTTCCATCTCATTGAGGCTGTGAACTGGCAAGCTACGGCACATCACCACCTCTACCGGCGGCCCGTCACACAATTGCGCAACGTCTTTATGACCTGGACCGGAAGCATGTGGGACAGGTTATGAAGCTATTCCAGGCCAAATTGCCCTTCTTGTCCACCAGAGGTTGTTTCCCGCCAGTCATTCCGAGCCGCGGAACACAGCCAGGATTTGAAGCGCTCGGCGCGGGGGAAGAGCGATGATCGTCTCATTTAAAGTTCCTCCGCTGCTAAACATACTGCGGCTGAAATCTTCCAGCACTCGGACTCCAGCAATGAGGGGTTATGGCAGGTCTAAGCCTCGAAACATGGGTTGAACCCGGATCGCAATCAGCGGGGCATGGCTGGCCATCAGATCGGGGATGGATTCATCCGACTGAGACTCACCCGAAAATCTACCGACCACCAGCACAAGCGCCAAAGGTTACATTTGCCCGATGTTCAGAGGACTTGGCAAGGCAGAGTCGCGGCTTGTCGCCTCTGAGACACAGGGAGCTGCCTCTGTGTCAGTGAAATCGTCGCGACGAGAACGGCGTCAATGACAAGATTTTGAGGCGGGCTTGAGCTGCCTGAATTCTCGGCGATACCGGGCGATCGGCTCGCGACGGGGTACCTCATCCAACGGCCGCGGCAGCTGTGCCGAGTTTGGAGCAGCAGTTTCGACTGTCCCCACAGCTCTGGTCGTTTTGTTTTGGGGGCCACTTCAAGAAGCCAAAAACGCCTTGCGATGCACGTCTCTTCCGCATCTGGACCCGGTACTTTCGTCGGGACTGCCAGGGTATCAAAACTGACTGCCATTCTCTTCAAGTCTCAAGTACCTCCCATCGCTCAGGTGTGTGGCACGGCCGAGCATCTGCATGCGCGCGCAAACCCGTGGAGAGCTCGATGCGGGATGGCATGGCATGGCTGCCGGCCAGGAGCCTTCATTAACCTACCCAGCAACACAGCACAGATTTCCCAGACAGGTCAACCCTTGGGTCATGACTACCCGCCCCTGTTCATTCATGCAACATTGTTGTCTGTTTCGACGTCTGCGACTTCCCGTCTGTTATCGCTATCCAGGACATGTTCCTCGCAAAAAGGTCATGTCCCAAAGTCGTGGTAATTTCAAGGTTAGGTAACAGGCGAGAGCTAATTCCGAAAGGATGGGAATGGCACAGGCAGGTCTCGACACGTCATTGGCGGGCCGTGTTTCTCAGCTGAAGATGAACGGTCCGCATCCTGAATGGCATGCCGCTGTAACTTGCCCGAGGGTCGGACCACGGCCTCGGGCCACACTTGCCAAACAAAAAAAGAGCTCTTGACGACATTGCAACGTGGGGCCGTGTGGCCGTGCGAGAGGGAAAGCTCCCAGGAGCCGTGAAGAATCCAGGAACGTTCAGCTGAACAGGCATTGGCGGTCTCTGGGACGAATTGCAACGGCTTTCCAATCTATTTGCCGTCCATGACGCCTGGAATTGTGTGCATCGGCATCGCTGTCCAGCGGGGTTCAAATGTGGCGGTGCCCGTTGAGCTTATTGCTCCCCGAAGATGGCGGAACGGGAAACAGAGCTCGCGTGCAAACGCGCCGTGGGCTCGAGCGAAACGCCACGGCAACATCTATTGCAACGCCGTTGGAAGATGTCTGACGCCGTGCCTGATAGCAAGCCACATATAGGACGATTGTTCGTATCGACCTTCTCGACTTGGCTTGGGCCTGCGTTTCTTGCTGCAGCGCGATTGCAGCGGTTGCAGCGGGGCACTCAAGCTCTGTGTTGGCATGTGCCAAGAGCCAGTTTGGAGAAGCTTTCAGGCACCACTCGTCAGTTTCCCCAGCGCAGACTGCAGCGGAAGTCGAGGGGCCAAATCCCACGCGCGCCCTCCCGTGGACACATCAGGCGGGGGACCTGGAAAAACCCACGGTCAACCCTGCAGTGCCTCACAGCCTCAGGCCTCTTGCATCTCCGCCAGCTGCCTGAATCACAAGGCTGGGAAGCTGATAACGATCGCTGCTCACGGCGGCGACCGACTGTCTCCGTCAGCGCTGTGTGTCCCTGGAGTCACTGGATGGTGGGTGCAGAATGCAGAATATTGGCCTCCGCCTCTCCCAACTCCCACCCATCCGCCCATCGAGCAGGACTAAACCCGGCCTGCGGGCAAAGTGTAGTCGCCAATCATGACGGCGGGCTCACAGTCTGACCTGACCTGACCGACTGTATGGTCCCTTCGACCTGGTTGCCTGGGCGTGACGCAAGACCCGAGCATCAACCGCCGTCAGGAACCGCAACGCGGGCACCCAACTTTGGTTGTCGAGATGTCTCCTCAATATGGAAGTTTTGTCCCGGCCCTGCTCTGACAACATCACTCAGAACCGAGAGCCGCGTGGTATACAGACGTACGCGGCCGTGGCCCTGGGCTAGAAGTGGTGCCTGCCGCGACACTTACACGCCAAAGTGCACCAGCCAGTGACAGCAATGACGCGGAAGCAGGGTCAACGCAACGAGGGCAACCAAGTTGTCGCCATGTGGCTTCCACGCGACCCTGCGATTCCGAATTCGCGGAGCCTGCTTGCCTGTCGAGATGAGGTCGGAGCATCAACCGCCCTGTCCGCTGACCTGGGAGCCGAGCACCTCGAGCTAACTACACAAGCGAAACAACCATCTCCTGGGTTTCGATGCGCAGAATAGCTACCTGCTGCGTTGTGACTACCACATGCTACATACAGTGGGTTCCATTCGATTTCCACCACTTGCCGAACGACAAAAATGATCAGCAGCAATCCTCCCGCCCACCAGCGGCCCCTGCTCCTCTTTTTCCCCTGGCCCTGTCACCCTTCGCTCACACAGCGCGGTGTAATTGCCTTGTACCTGGACCTGAAACACGATCCCTCATTTGCTGCCCTGGGAGGCTACGGCAGTGGCCGGTGGGGACGCGAGACAAGTATTTTTATCCCTTTGGTTCACCTGAGCGGCGCTGTTTGGCGGGCAACTTAGGCGTTGTCTCGCGGATCGTATTACTCGGTTGAAATGCCCCGAGAACACACCAACGGGGGGATCCACAGCAGAGCCCACGGCAACGCCATAAACGTCTCCTCAGCTGGCTGTCTCGTTTACCTAACATGCTCGCAGATCCTGGCCTGCCCGCCGACCACGGTGGAGCAAGCACAGCACAACGTCTGAGACTTGCCGGGTGATTGACTGTCGGTAGGGTTACATACAGCAGCGAGGCTTAGAGCCGCCCTGAGTATATTGCCCTCGGCTCTCGATCTGGATGGTCACTACAACACCACTTTACACCGTCAGTCCCCATAAGGAACATGCGTCTGGCGATGGGGAACAGTGTTGTGTGTGGAGGACGGGGGGTCGCTCCCTGGAGCCGCTCACACGCACACGCCCCCCCTCACCCCTCCACGCGCTGCAGACAGCGGAAGGGGGGACCACGCACCATACCCCTCCCCCCTTTCCAGCCCACTCCAACCCAGCAGGGCCAGTGGTCCCCATCAACCGCCATGACGGCAGCGGCATGTCTTCGTGGGCCTGCTGGCAACCGCGCTTTCTAGCCCCCCTTGCCATCCGTGTCCCGTCTTTCCCATGACCGGCTATCGTCTCCACAGCCTAAGCCCTGCCGCTTATTCAAGTATCGGTATGGGATATGCAGTCAGTGGTACATCTGTACATCCATCCGTTAGCAGGTTGTCGTCTACCCGTCGCCGGAAGCCGGGGCCTCTACTCCATCCCATATCCGTACACTCCGCCCAGATCACGACGCCCGCTTCGGGACAGCCCGTCTTATATGGTTCACTCGTGGCAGCACTGGCTTGCCTCTCCACATCGCTCCTCGGTTTCCTCCCGAGCACCATCTCCGCAACCACGCTCATCCAGAATAGGCTTCATTTTGCCCATCCCCAAGATCCTTCCAACCTCACCTCCTGCCTTCGCCCCCTTCCATGCTGGGTGCCCGACTACACTCCGCATCGGCGTTCGGTCTTCGAAGACTGGATGAGGCAGGGCAGAGCAGAGCCGCCAAAACAAGCGTCTATTAGCTCTCCCTACGGAAGCCTTTTGCTCAACCGCTCTCACCAACATCATAGCCTGCCCCTTATTTAAGGGTTCGCCACCTCCTTGTTCTTTCTGGTGTTGAACAGCTACCATCAGCCTTGTAGGTCAAAATCAAGCCCCTTCCCGCCCTTCCCCCCTTGAACGGGCGTTTCTCGTGCCTCTCCCCAACACTAGCTTCTTTCTCCCCATCTCCCCCTACCTCCTGTCGAGATGTCTGCATACCAACACCCTCAAGACCAAGGTACAGACCCAGCCGGGCATCCCTCTACCTACTACACGCAACAGCAGCAGGCGTTGGGATACTACCAGTATTCTGACGAGCTCCCTCCTGAGATTTACGTTGAGGGAGAAGGCTCCGGGCAAGCCTACGGATACGGCGAGGAAGACGAAGAAGACGAAGAACCACCGACGCCAACAGCAACCAGCTCTCGCCACCATCGCCACAGCAAGAAGTCTTCCAAGGACAAAGGCAGCAGCAGCAGGAAACGGAAAGAAGGCAAACCGGCAGCCGTTGACTCGGGCTCTGACACAGAAAGGGAAAAATCCACCAAAATGTCGTCGCGATCATCAAGGCATCATCAGTCCCCCTCCTCATCCTCCAAGAAGGACAAGGATAAGGGAAAGACCAAGTCGGATGACTGGACCGAGATCACAGAGCCCGAAGAGAGGAGGCGCATCCAAAACCGCATTGCGCAACGCAAGTTCAGTGAGTTTTCATCGCTTGTCTGCTACGCCGGGTGTTAGAAGGTCGGCTGGCTAACACGACGGCACCTGCAACCAGGAGAGAAAGCGCGCGAGCAAAAGGACCGCGCCCAGCGAGACGCCCAGAACCAACAGTACGCCTCTGGCTCCTACCGCATCCCCTCGCCCAGCGAGCTCCCCCGCGACGGCGGAGAGCTGTCGGGGCTTCCCTGGGGCAGCATCGACATGACCCACGTTGTCTCCCGCGGACATGCCGCTTCCTCAGCCACCAGTTCCCCACAGGGCACCGGCAGTAGATCCAATGCCGGGGTGGTGAGTGGGAGTGGGAACCCGTATTATCTGAGCCCGTACTCGGGAGGCTATGCCCCTGCGACCACTGGAGGGTACTATACTAGCGGGAGTACGGCCGGGGATGGGGGCAGCAGTGGGGATGATCGATACTATGGGGCCGGCGATGGAGGGACCGATGAGAGCAGTCCTTACTACTATGATTACGATTTTGACCAGGGTGTGTGAGCTATGAGGTAAGTGTTGGCAGTCATTTTTGGGTTCTGGTTTCATCGTTGCATTTTATTTTTACTCGTCTTTTTTTCTCCAATGAGGGGTGCTGGAGAACCCGATGGTTTGGTTTTGGTTTGCTGTTGTCATTTCTCGATGATGGGTGAGTGGGTTCGCTGACTGGAAAGGGCAGGTGGTTATGCGGCTGAGGACATGAAAAGTCGCGCTTGAGACATGAGTCTTTCTTTGTTGGCTGAGCAGCTTCGGATGGGAAAGGATCGTCACGCTCTCTCTCTCTCTCTCTCTCTCTCTCTCTTAGGATTCGAAAGTCCGGCCGGATCCGATGGCAACGACGAGTTTCATTTTACGTCTCTTTTCATCCCAATTTCCTACAGTCGTTTTTGGCTTTTTGTCGGACCTGAATGCATCTTGGACTGGGGGGTTGGGAATGGACTGGACATTGGGAATGGGCTTTTGCTTTGGCTTTCACATGAAATGGTGGAGAATCCCTTGTTTTTTTTTTTGGTTGGGTCGTCCTTCTCCAATTTTTGGGTTTACCCCCCCTTCCCATCTCCTTTGACCGTTTCTTCCCTCCACTCTCAACACAAACATTCTTCTCTTCTCGGCTGCTGGGTTCATACAAAATTACGGATTGCATATACCCCCTCCCTCAGGCCAGGTATTTTTTTCATGCGACCATGTAACTCTACTTCTGGGATCCCAAAAAGCAAGCAAGCAAGGAATGAATGGTAACCTTCGAGAACCCGGTCTTGGCGGTCGTGCATGACCTAGCGTGACTGCAACCTGCGTCTGCATCGTGTGGCTTGATGACAGATTATTAATCGTTTTGCTGCGAAATGTGCCTGAGGCTGGCTGCAAGTGACGAAAGATCGAGGTAAATGGCCTTGGCACATCGAGGGTCCCGGTCTGTGCAGTTGCTGCCTGACGCGGCATCATTTCGCATTGCGAGCGGGAGACGCGTCGAGGGCGGACGTGTCAAAGTGGTTTGAAGCTGAGGGATTACGTAGGTAGGTTGATACCTTATTAGCAGCTTTGAGTAATCTTTGAGCGTAGGTTTCTTGTCGGCTGTCCTCGCCTAGTTTGGTAACAAGATACCTCTGCCAAAGCCAGGCTGAGCGGGATATCGTATCTCGCAACATACTGACCCAAAACCCGACAAGATAGCAAGCGACCTCTTTGAACGGGCGACGTCGCAAAAACCCGATGCAAACGAAAGCCACGACGATGGAACATGCGTAGAATTCCCTGAACGGGAAAAGGCGTCCCATATTGGTGGATTTGTCACATCCTTCGCTTGTCCCGGCCTGTAGTCAGAAGGGCGGTCTGTCTTGGCCAGCTGCAAGATTTCCCCATGCAGCGCAGCAAAACCCAACAACTGGATGGCGCCCACTCGGCTGCTAAGGTGGCAGCAGCAGTTTGGCGAGGCACTTGCCCCAAACGCGAGAAAACGTGAGCCCGTGTCGGGGGGTCAGTGGTTGTCAGCACCTTGACAGACGGTTGGGACCGCGACCGCGGAAGGTGGGGTGGGGTGAGCGGGGGTGGGGACCTTGGAACCCTAGGGGGGGGGAGCGGTGGAGAGCGGAAGGCGCCCCGTTGAGTTCCCTTCCTTCCCTGCACAGCCGCAAGTGAAGTGCAGTGCTTTGCTGCTGCCACAAGCCTGCCAAATTGCTTGCCGCCAGCCTCGCCGTGGGGTCGCCCGGTTTCGTTGACCGCCGCTCCTTGTTCGTCCCGTCACCCCGAAAACACCGAGCACCGAATTCGAACACCGGGGGAGGTGTCGGGTGGGTCTGGTACCTGAACCCCAAACCCACGAGCGGGGCGGGGCTCTTTCCCGGGGCGCTCACTAGCGTCCGCCCCGTACTCTAACGGCCCATTGAACCAAATTGGCGTCAATGAAGCTTCGGTCCCCAGACCAGACCTGCAACCTGCGCTTCTGCAATCACTGTATCCACCTTCCTTCGTTCACCGAAAGACTGCCAAAAAGACAATGGCAGGCGTGCAGATGCAGCGGCCGCAAATCTCTTTCGCCATGCATGGTCGAGTCATCAGGCGAAGGACGTTGATTTCGCTAGAGACGATGGCCTGAGGCTGCCTGCCTATCTCCGCCAGTCTTCGGATCCGACGGACATTGCAGCCACACCGCCTCAACCACAGACCCTGACGTTTGCTGCTAGCATCACGCATTCGCCACTGCGCTGTCTTATCAGACATCTATCCTGTCCACCGGTTTTCATTCAACAACCTTGACACCTTCAGTCCACTTTGTTTTCCGGCAATGACTCAACTCGACATTAGTTGTGTTGCCAGGCACGGGAGAAACAAGATTTTCTTACTCGCTTACCAAGTGCCTCTCCTTTTGTCAGCAGGCCAGCGAGCAGATTTTACAGCCCTGCGAAACCACCCCCTTCTCTCCTAGCTGGTCAATGGATGCAACCACCTTCAAGCGAGGAGCTTTCCCTTTGCACACATCGTACGCCGGTCTGGGTTGTCTTGAGGGCGGGCAGACAGGCAATGAGTGTCGTGACGTAGCTGAAACGCTCGAGCACTACTGGCGGGGGTCGGTATAATATTTGTCCCGTTGGGCTGTCTGTTTGTGTGGCAGCATGCCGGCCGGGCTTGCCCCTTGTTTCTCTCCGTCCGTCCCATGTCTTGTCCTGTGCTTGTCTTCAGCCCTAGACAAGGCAGATTTCTTCAATGTGTAACCAGGTGGATGCACAGGGGAAGGATGGATCTCGGCTCTGGTGGGTTGCGGGCGTTGCCCGAAGGACATCTCGTGGTGAGCACGTCGGGGTACAACCTGATGCATGTTGATCTCCCTTCGGGGTTTATTGCGCATGGCTATGAAGACGGTACGGGGTTCAACTCCCGGGGGGTGCCGTCAGAACGATCGACCGTTGCATCTGCCCATGCTTGATGCTTGATGGAGAGATGCCGCTGTGAGATGGCTCGGTGACAGCTGCCGGGCGTCGAAACTGCAGAGGCCCTGGTGAGAGACCCCGTTCATGAAGCAGGTTGTGGAATGGGACGGCGGGTGAAGCATGTCGAGCACCCTGTTGTTCAGCTGTCGGTGGGGGTATTCTTTGCGACATTGAATACGCGGGGTTGGCAGACTCTGTCATCTTGGCGTGCCCAGTGGACGGTGCGCTTTCATGCCGTGGCGTTGTCGAAAGTAAGCTGCCCTCAGTCTTCACCCGAGTGGTTGAAGTCTAGAGGTAGTTGTTTGGAAACTGCGGTGTCATGCTTGTCGGTGACGAGCCGGTCGAAGTTGGACGGAGGGGAGCGTGAGTCAGGGGGCATAGCTGTTCGTTCAGTCTGCTGCGCCCTGAGAGTTGGAAAGTCGCGGGAAAGAGCAGTTGGTGGCTGTACCACAGCCTTCAGCTTCAGGTTCGAGTTGGCACGGCGATGGTCTTTCCGCCACTGGCAGTACTATGTACCTCGAGGTACCTAGCGAGTTTCACTTCGGCAACTGATCAACGTGAAGGGCAACAACAAAGCACCTGGTGGCGAAGTTCAAGAAGTTAGACTCAAACTCCACGTCCCACCTTCCTGTCCGCCCCAAGTGCTGCCATAGAAGTGCTTCATGGTTCCTCCCTCTTACGCGTCTCTGCTTCAGAGGTCGTGCTCTGCCGGCTACCTTCTCGCGGCGAGTTCAACCCCATCCTCCCATCATTTTCCCCAAAGTCCAAGCTTCAGGTTCAGCGGCTTCCCAAATTGCGCAGGTAGTACTTTGTATAGCAGTCTCTATCGAGGTTTGGGCCGGCCCTTGAACTTGGGTATAGCGTTCCCGTCTACACTTTCGTCCCTTTATTCCTTGACCATCTGGATAGTAGGGGTTTGTGATAGGCTTTGATCTTCGTGATCTCCGTCCTGACCCAGGCTCTCAGCAAGTACCAACGTTTGTAAGGAACTCAAGACACAGAAACAGAAAGCACTGCAGTGCGTCCCCGTATATTACTAAATATTTGAGAATGAGTGTCGTGTGTATGTAACCCGTTATACAAAGCCACCAAACTCCCCTGTCCCCATTCAACCACATCGAACCTTTTCTACTTCGGCGATTTTTGTAAAAAATCTACCAAGTAAACATCATCAGCGCCGGGTTCAGCAACACCGGCAGCGCGAAATGCGACAAGACAATGACGGCCAAGGGGTAAATACTGAAGAAGAAGTTGATCCTCCACATGATAGGGAACGCATAAACCCCGCAAATCATCAGCGCGCTGCAGGCGATGCAGTACAAAAATGTCCACTTGAACTTCTTCAGGATGCGCACCACCTCCTGACCAAAATGGACTTGCTCGACCTCCTTGGCCGTGGCACCCCAGACCATGTCGATTTCGAACATGTGGCAGAGGAGGGCCTGCGAGACGTGCAGGGAGATGCCGCCGAGAAAGATGGTGAACATGGGCACCCACTTGAGGTTGTCGACGAGGGCGCGCAGCAGAGAGGACTGGTGGGTGCGATAGCGGAGGACGGCCAGCGAGAGGTTGCCAAGGCCATTGAAGACGACGACGATGGAGATGTAGATGGCGAACGAGTCGAGATAGTACTTGTCGTAGAGGCCATAGAACCAACCGGTAATGAAGTAATTAGCCAAGCAGAGGATCCACGCGGCGCCGATGGCGTAGTAGGTGCCGATGTAGGCGCAAATGGTCATCTTCTTGGCCAGGGGGATCTTTGTCGTGGTCATGAAGTCGCGGAATAGGGGCGTGAAGGGACCGCGGACAAGCCAGAAGCGCACCGGGTGGAAGAGAAGCTCGCTGCTACCGTAGGCGTACTTTTCCCAGCGCGCGAGCTCGTCGTAGACCGTCAGGCTGACGCCCTCTTTGAAGCCATCGCCCGTGTACGAGGCAAATCGCAGCGAGTAGCCTGCCACTTGCAGGCGGAGAGCCATATCGAAATCCTCGGACACGTGTGACTCGGACCAGTACTTCTCATAGCCGTCCGAGTCCGTGTATGCAGCGGCGTCCTGAATGGCGCTCCACCGCAGGATTGCGTTGTGACCGACGAACGGGCAGGCATCGCCGGCCGCCACGGTGAAAGTGATGGCCGTGTAAATCAGGTTGGTGAACCACGTGACGCTGGAAAGACCATGTATGTCAGCATCTTGAGCTTGTAGGAGGGTCATCGTGGGAGTATGCTCACCCGTTCTCGAAATACGAGTCCGTCACGTTCATGACTCCGGAAGAAAACTGCATGATGGCTACCTCGGGGCTGTACTCCATCTCGCTCACAGCGTCCAGCAGGCAGTCGCTCGGGACACGCGTGTCCGAGTCAATGATGAGGATGTAGTCACCAACCCGAATATTGCCCTCGGCCCAGGTGCGCCCCTGGTCCTCGGTGAGCACATCTATCAGGCACCGCTGGTACGCAACATTCTCGTGCTGGGTCGACCACCGCATGTTCTGACGGTTGACATGCTCGAGCTTGTCTTCGACACGCGTGCTGACGTTGAGAGCGTAGTTCATGTTGCTGGCCTTCTTAAACTTGCCGCGGCGGACGAAAAGGGGCTCGTCTGGCCCAGCCCTCGAATTGTGAGCTGGACGCGCCACCCAGCCGATGTTGTGCTCTTCATAAAAGTCGCGCCTCGCGAGCTGCTCTTCCTCCGAGAGCAGCTGCATGCCGTCGTCGTTGACGAAAATGTTGGCCTTGCCGCCCTGCATCTCGTACGTGCTGATGGCCGCCTTGACCGAGAGAATCGTGGGCTTGATGACGGTGGCCAGGCCCTCCTTGTACACCGGCATCTGGATTGTGACGTGCGGCAGCTCCCCGTGGGCACGGTTCAGTCTCGGTGGCGGCTTGCCGCTATAGTACTTGCTGTTGGAGGCCATGTGGGAGTTGGGACCAAAGAGCTGGAAGAAGTTGCCAATGATGGTTTGGAAAAAGAACATGGAGAGGAAGAACTGCACGGGGCCAACGGCGACGAGCGCAAGTCGGATATACGTCCCATCCACGGCACATTGGTACGCCAACGCACGCCAGCCCAGACCCAGGCAAGTGATGGACAGTGTCATCGTCAGGGCGACCATGAAGGCGCTCATCAGCTTGACCGGCCGAGTGTCCTTTGCGAGAGCCTCCTCCAACTCTTCGGGGGTAAGATCAAGCTCGTGGATGCTCTGCATGGGCACCTTGGCCTTCTTCTCGTCCGTCACCGCCTCCTCATCCTCCTCATTGTCCCCCTTGCCCCAAATAATCTCGATGAAGCGCTGCTCGAGATTCTGGACGCGCGCCAAGAGCTTTTCGGGGTCATCGTCCCACACCACTAGCAAGCGCGCATCTTCGATGAAGGCGGCAAAGTGATGGCGCTGGCATCGGGGCAAGCCGTCCATGGTGGGAAGGATCTGTACCTGCAGGCCGTCGGGCAGCGGCACAAAGCCGAGATTGGTTTGTGTGATGGAGCCAAGCAGGGCGCGCACGACAGGCGTGTTGACTGTCATGGCGCAGCGCACATTCATCTCCCTGACCATGGCAAACAGAGAATCAGGGATGGCGGCCATGTGCGGCGGGCAGCAGGTGAAGTTGCCTCGTGATTTCTTGAGCACCACGCCCTCAAAGGGGTCCTCCCCCGTCGCGTACTGTTTGCGCAGCTGCTGTTCGTACAACCAGTTGACCATCATATCGCTGCGGACTTCGTTGAGCGCGTCGGCATCGTTGTTCCTCTCGTCGCCGGCTGGGAATATGGACGGTGTGTGCCGCGAGGCACTGGCGCTTCTCCTCGCCGTCTTGACCGATGTGCCGTCTGGCGAGAGGCCTCGGTGCTGTGCGCGGGGGTCAACGGCAGACGGGACCGAGAGCGTGCTCCCGTGAACCGATGGAGGGCTTTCGTTGTCCGTTACGGCGTGTTCATCTTGTGCTGGACCCTTGGATCTACCCCTCGGCTTGAGGGACTGTAGCGGGTGGCCTTTCTCGGATCTGGACGCCCGCCGTAGGGTACGGCCCGTTCTCCCTTGTGGTGTAGGTTGCCGCACAGTGCCTTTCTCGTCCTCATCCTCGGGCGATGAGTTCAAGGTATTGTTGAAGGGCTTCATAATGAAAACGAAAGGATAACAACAAAGCAACACTGCAGACGGAGAACTGAACAGGGTTTCTGCCGTCTTCTTCCCGACACGGCCTATAAACGAGTGACTGCCGTCCCGAGAAGCACCTCGCTGACTTGAGGCTCGAGGTTGGGGAAGCTTTCACAACCCGGATATGCTTTCTCGGCACAGGACGTAGGTTAAGAAAGGAGAGAGGCTGCCATAGAGTTTCGGCTGGAGCGCCCATGATTTCACCGCCCCTCCTCACCTCCGCAACAGAACCCGAGAAGGCGAACAAAGCCAGCGCCCCGGAGGCTTGACTGAGGCACAAGACCCAGCATGTCATCCACTCCCGCACTGCGAGGCAAGGATCACAACCGAGGGTTTGAAGACTAAATCTCTGATGATATCCACTTTTTGCCTCTGGTGGTTCCGCTTGCAGCACGCGCCTCGTCCGGCCTCGCCATGCCAAGAACCCATATCGCAGTGATGAGGCCCTTGATTCTCACCAACAGTCCTGAAATTACCCCTGATGCATATCCAGGGCACGCCGCGCAGTTGACACTGGTCAACGGGACGGTGCAAGTCTTGTCGAAGGCTTCTGTTGATGCATCGAATGTCCAAGCTCCGCGCCAAAATCGCCAGATGAATGAACGACTCTATCCATATTCCAGAAGATGTGGATGATGTGGATATCTCGATAAGTTGAAGCCCGGTGGAGATACGAGCGGGCCATTTCCGGCATGGGCGTTACCACGAAACACCCTGCGCAGATCTTTGATGAGAGCAATCAATGCAACCTTTGGGACCAAGAGCTAATCTGAACAACTCTGTTGACAGATTTGGGCGCTCAGAGCATCGGCCGTCAGCCGAGATCGTGCGTATCAGCGCAGTTGTGTTTCATTCTTTCCCCTTTTAAGCGGAGCCGCTAGTGCCGATCTGAGATGGCAGCTAAAGTGCTGTTGCAACCAATAACGTTGCCGACGGCAGAGTTCTTGGAGGCCTAGCGTTTAACGTGGCAAGCCTGGGATATGGCCCGCTCTTATCTGCCAGCACCCAGGACGAGAAGACCGGCGTGGCATGGAAAATGAGTATCGAGATGTTGGGGAACTGACCGACCTCTACTTGGCGCGGAAAGGCAGGCGCTGACTTCCAACTCGATCTGAGAAGTAGCTGCGTTCCACTTTAGGTACCCGGGGTATGTAAGATTCTTGAAAGGTGCGGATTTCGATCCATCACCTGCCACCAGACACGTCGCAGGCATGTCGAGCGACGTGATACCCTGGGCGTAGGGCTCGATCATCCCAAGCTTGCCCTCGCATCTCGATATCGGTAAAAAGCGGTGTGTTGAGCATTGTGGGGGATCGTGAGGGCGTCCTTGAAGGTGTAAGAAGAAATTGAAGAGAAGAGCGATCACGGGACCATTGTCGTCGCGGACATCCCACGCCTGGGGCGAGGTGCGTTGGCGAAGCAGAGGACAACGTAACGACCCTTAGGTAAATCAGCGGCTGCGAAGTTACCACCCCCACGGTAACAGAATTGCAAACCTCTTCTCCCGGCATGAGGGCGCAAAAGTTCAACCTGTTCGGAGAACTGAAACGCGTCACATGGCTTGGTGGACCAGGGATTCGAGATGGGGAGGCAAGGGAGGGAAGGTGCTGCACGCAAGCCAGGTTCCCCGCCATCGTATCGGTGCAGTGAGTGCTCCGTGCTGAGCTACCTAAGGTACCTACCGCACGAAGAACGGGTTGGAACGTCCAAGTTCCCGTTCGACGGTTCATCCCTCGAGTTCTCCAACTCCCTGCGGCTGTAGCACGTCAAGTGAGCATCAGACTATGTCAGAAATTCCTTTATTATCATGACCCGCCTGCTTTCCAACCCCAATTTGTGATGCATCGTTGAGAGCCTTTGTTTTCTCCTTCCTTCGCTTGCCCCTCCCGTTTCTTGCACCTGTCTTCGCCGACGTCATCCTCTCCATCCTCGAAACACCACCATCCGAACCGCCTCCCTCCGCTCCGAGCTCCCATCATGGCTGTATTTGTAGATTTTGAAGAGGAAGATGTCGAGCCGCCACAGGATGGCCAGCCGCCTGCTTGGAGAGAGTCTGTCGCCAAGGCCGATTCCGCGTCACCAGCGCGAGGTCTTGATAACGAGGGTGATGAGGCACAGAGGCCCAAAGTCAGCGAGGATGTGAACATGACCTCCGTGACCAAGGCTTTGGGTTGCTATCCGTAGGCGGAAAACATCATGATACCCATTGGTTCCAGCTTTGGTTATCTCCCCCCGATGCAGCGGGGGAAGAGAAGCCGCCTACTGACTAGGTAGTCCAGTATCATCATATCGATAGCTGCCCACATCGACCTCAACACGCTTGATAGCCTGTCGCGCACCTGTCGCCGCATCCACGCGAGCATGCTGGAGTACCGCAAGCCGCTCCTGATGTCGACGCTGCACTGCTCCAACGAACACCTACCCGTCGATCCGGAGGAGACGCTTCGTTATCGCGCCCGTGCTGGGAACTGGTTCTACATGGAAGACAGTCCCGGCCGGTCCGGGGCAACCGGAAAGTCTGGCCAATGTGCGCGAGACCTCGTTGGCGAATGCCGCCGCTGTAGCACTGTCGTCTGTCGTGTGAGTCTACCCGCTCGCCCTTTTTGCGACCCCGTTGGTGCTAATCGGACCACCGCAATAGAACTGCGCCATCAAGCCTCCGGCCCCCAATGTGCTTGCTGATAGGCATCGACGCCTTTGCGTTGCATGCGCAGAGGCGCCGCTGGGGAAGCTTGTCACTCCCCGGCTTCCGCGTGACTGGACTCTCGACGCGGATGATATGAAGCGGGCCATCTGCCAATGTGCCTCTCAAGGGGTCTGGCTCTGTCAGCCTTGTGGGAGGACTATCAGGAACGATGATATAGAGTACAAACGGTAGGAGCCTCCAGAGGTAACCCATCGTGTCATTATCAGCAGGCTAACCGTGACCAAAGCATTTGGAGATGGCGGAATCAGTATACTGCCTCCCTCGGCGGCCTCGGCACTGGAATTGGCGAGGGAGATCGCGGCGCGATTTGCGCCCGCGATAGTGCCTGCTGCGCTGGCCGCGAGTGTGAGCAGGAAACCGATGGAGATGCTGCCGACGCGAGGGATGCCGACAACTTCCTCTCAGGCTCTGCACCCCTCAGCCACACCAGCAGCAATTCGTCGCTCAGCCCTTGGGGTAGCGGCTCTGGTAGTCCCAGCAGCAGCATTGGGAGTAACACCGGCCTCCCTGGTGACCCTTCTGAGCGACGTACGCCTAGTCCGCAGCTCAAGCCTGGTTACGAGCGCCATGAAATAGAAGGCATCGGAGGTGTGATGAAGAAGAAGCTGCTCCGCATGGTCAAGGTCGGCGCTTGTGTTCCTGAGTGGGAAGACGAGCGCGTAAGCGGCAAGATTCTTGGGCGAGAGCGAGATGGGCTTCGAAGGAGCTGGTGCGGCTGGTGCCGAAGGGTGATTCCCTCCCAGAAGGACTGGGATGCAGCAGAACGGGAGAGGATAGCTGTTGAAGCAGCGAGTAAAAGCGTGTGAATTGGGTTTCTGACAAATGACCGTTCGTCCTCGGAGGGTTCATGGGGCTGGGGGCCGGGGCCGGGGCCGGGATGCAATCAGGATTATGGATGGCATCTCCTGGAGCAGACGTTGTACCTATGTGGAAAAGCACTTTCATTGATCGGCGACAGAATTCAATGCATCATCAAGTAGGGATCAACAGGCTTGTTCGCAATATGGGACCTGTTGGGCAGGGCTTCAGAGCCCCACCGCAATATCTAGCAATGGACACGCATGCGACTTCCACAGCGAATGTCAAGACAGCTCGAATACAGCGCCAGGTAAATTGACAAGAAGGTTTACATGTTATAAGATAGACAATGTACAATACAAGCACAGGTGAAGTTCTCCCATCCGGCGTCGGAGGACATGGTTTCCCAACGCTTTTCCCAGGAGTGCTTTCGTCCTCCATCATCTTGATCGTACAGTCCATGGCACCCTCTATCACCCGATGCACGCTGGAAGTGGTTGCTTACCCCCCAACTCCCGTGCAGATGCGCTCTATGTTTGCCTCTCCGAATACACCCTGTCTCAGAGTGGTGGTCTCAGGAAGCTGTGTACTGCTTCTTCCCTTTGTCATCCCCAAATTACCAGATATCCTATATCCCAACTCGCGCCGAACCGATCGAAGCGTTATAGCAAGCCATCGAGCAGCATCTGCTTTCTCCGCTGACGCTCCTCTCTGGCGGCCGTCTTGCGGGGGCCCCATTTGTTCTTGACGGCCTCCTTCCGAGCAGCCATCTCTTTCTGGTGCTTCGCAGGCGAGTGGCAGCACATGACGACAAAGAGCTTGGGGCACTTGTATCGTGTGGCCAGCGCTGTGACGCTGTTGGTGACAGGGTCGGCGTAGCGTAGTCGCCGCATCTCGGCGACGTCGGCTTCCGTCAGGTGGTATGTCTTGGGTGGTTCGGGGCGGACAACGGGGAGCCTCTCCGCGACGGCGGCGGCTGAGTCTCCGGTATGGTTGAACTTGATGGTGGTGGACGCGCTGAACAGGCTGGCCGCGAGATTCGCACGTCTCCGTGGGTCAGACCTTGGGAGGAATTTGAATGGCGTGTGGTAAACCGATGGTGCGGAAGAGGGAGGGTTGAAAATGATGTGGCTGCCCGTCGCCGTGGCAGGGTCGCTGGCGTCGGCAGGTGAGGCTAGGAAGGACGGATGCGGCGCGATGTTGAGCGCGCGTTTTGTCCGTGAGGTCGAGGACTTGTGGCGGGTTCCTCGGAGAGCGTTTGCTATTGCGGGCCGCAATTGATTGCTTGCGGCGGAAGGGCTAAGGAGGGCGGAGGAGGAGAGGAGGAAGGCGTGGCGGGAGCAGCTCGCTGCTGGCCTTCTGACGAGTTGGACCTCCATCTGGCTGTTTTTTTCGTCTTGCTGTCAAGAGCACGAACTTCGAGTAATCAAACGACGCTCGAGTCGGGAATTGGTAAAAACAAGCAAGAAGCGAAGAAGAATTGCGGTCGAGCTAAGGAAGAGTCGCCTCAACCGCAATTAGCAACTTAGATACCGTGCAGGATTGGTCCAGCGCAACCGTCCACCACAATCAACAGCCGTAGTCGCGATTTACTAGGCTGCTGGTGTTGAACTTTTTCTCAGACGGAATTAGCCATCACGTGAGTTAGCTTCATCGAAGTTGAGCTCGGGCCAGCGCAAGGTGCGGACTGCGTGGGCCCACATTCCGTCCCCGTCTGGGGCGGTTCACCCAAAGCTTGGGAACTCGGTGACAATGCAACCGACCACCGGGGCGGTAGGTACGGACTTGGGCCCCGTGATTCTTTCGCTTGTCTGAGTACAATGCCTTCGCGCCCGTCCAAAACCCGAAGGCTGGCTGGCATTCCCTCGCAATGCCCAAAACACGCATCGGTCACGGACTGTTTTGCCCCTGGTGAGAGTCGTTACGGTGAAGATGCCAGTTACCTACCACTACGGAGTAACCTGCCTCTTGATCTATCAACCCCGAGGCTGGCTTGATTATGGGATAACCAGATACAGAGGGATCTTGTGAGCCCCTTTTTTGCATTTGAAGAAAGTATCCTTTCCGTCACAGGGCTACACCTATCCTTCGCAGGCCCGTCACCCCAAGTCACTGGCTGCTCCTTTCTATTGTGTGAAGCTCTAGATATTTATC
The DNA here is from genome assembly GCA_033296975.1 of Podospora aff. communis PSN243. NCBI lineage: Eukaryota > Fungi > Ascomycota > Sordariomycetes > Sordariales > Podosporaceae > Podospora > Podospora aff. communis PSN243. Next base: position 595,109 of record MU865919.1, on the reverse strand, counting down.
CAGCAATTTTCTCTCGCGACAACATAACCCGGCAGATGGCAACGGTTTCTTTTCCTCTTTCGATTCGGAGGGGAGCAGTCGCATGTCTTTGCATGAATGAGCACTCTCTGTCAGCGCCGCTTTATTAGGGCGGATTTGTTACAAGCTGATGATGTTTCGCCAAACCTTCTCCAGAGGTTCCCCAACTGAGACCCGGGGGGCAAGTTTCATACTCGCGCCCTCGATGGTGTCTGCTGGCAATTATGCTTGGGTGTGGGATGCTTTGGCAATCTGGCATTCTGGCCTCTGGGCAAGGCTGTTTGAAGGATTGCTGAATCTGGCGGAAGAGGTCGCAGTGGGCTCCGAAGCTCGTTTGCCCCTGGGTGGCTGCCTTCCAGGTTGTTGCTTCTATTTTCCGACGGCAGCTCAGGCCACCACCCCAAAAGGGGGCCTTGCTTGTCAGTGGGTTTATGCGACGGATTGTGAGCACCAGATCGACCCAATCACCCGTCGGCGCTCTCGTCCAACATCTTCCACATGCTGCTGCATGTGTCTTGGGTATCGTTCAACAGGTCACCTTTGGTAAAGAACAGCATCCAGCTCCATCATCAGGAGACGAGGAGCTGAAAGGGAGAGAGTCCCGGTCTTGCGCCCGGAGTCGCCGCCGGTGGGCAGAGAGTGGTCAAGAAAACCTACCTTGGATCCAGGAACCGTTACTTAACCCGCATCGACACCGCGGTACCTGGAGGCGCAGTCTCATGCCGCTTCCGTTCAGCCAAGAAACCTCCTGATTGTAATCTTGTGACCTTCATGCCCAGCTGCGAGGACAGATAATCAGATTGCCCCAACCCACAAAGCTGTGCCAACGAGTTCCATGCTTTTGGCTGCGAGCTGGGTGGGACGGCATTACGTATTGCTCCCATCTTATTACACGGCCGGCATCGAGGCCTGAAACTTAAAACCAGCCCCTCGCTGCACCCCTCTTTTTGGGGATTTAGAAAACCAAGCTTACAAGCTGCCGAAGCATCGTTGATCATTATCTGTTCGCGCCCAAGCAAAAAAAAACACAAACGGACATCGGACAAAAGACCTCACCGCCACGCTACTGTAGCTGTTTGGCATCGCGCCCACCTTTTTGCGTTCACAGCACAAGGAACAAGAAGCTTTTGGACGGGGTCACGGGGGGTCGCACCGCTCCCGAGACTGAGCTTCGATTCCAAAAGGGGCAGAGACACCTAGAACCATCGATCGATCCATTCCCTACAGGGGTCCAGGAACGACGAGAATCAACACTCCACATCTGCACCCAGCAGCAACCGAGCATTCCGTACATTGCTCTAGGAACGGCCATCGGCCATCGGCGACCAAACAAACGACTCTGGGAAACGAGTCAACTACCGTTTCCGTGTTGCACAAGGCCAGAATATTTCGCCCAAGAAGGTATGTGCCCATGGTTCACCCCTCGTAGCCGGTCCCCTCCAGCTCCAAAACCACTCTAAATCGATTTACACGCGGCGAATCAGGGAATGCGAGCAGCAGTCACACGCCCATCTTTTCGTCGCGAAACTTGCCTTTTATCCCCCCACCTATGCTCTCAGCCGAGATTGTTGGAGGTTTTCTATACCCCCAACCACCAATTCCCGACCAATCTGTTGACCTCGCATGCGTTACCTCTAGAGCCCGAACAAAACCCCAAGTCCCCGCTCGCGACATCACGGTGGCCTCCCTCTTTGGAGCTTCTGCCCGCTAGAAGCTGGGCATTGAAAAACACCAGCGCCATCCTTCCGCCGTCGCCATGAGTCTCGCAAACACCCCGACTGCCCCCACTGGGCAGTCCATTCCCAGATTGTCCGAGCCCATGGAAGCCGAGACGAGCACCGGCGATTCCACCCCGCGAGCGGTGCAAGGCGAAGAAAAGAAGAAGAAGAGGACTCTGTTCGGGTTCGGCAAGAAGAAGACAGAAGAGCCAATAAAGCTGCCCGCCAGGTCAGAGCCGGCGCAAGCCGTCGCAGCAAGGCGGTCGGCCAACGCCTCGCCCGTCCAAGTCGAGCACCCACAATTCTCTCCTGCCTCGCCCAGCAGGGCGTTCGCCTCGTCACCCCGCCTCGCGTCTCCCGCGGGGAGCCAGATCTTTGAGCGTGACGTGCAAGAAAGCACTAACCTGGCTCCCAACTCGCCCGCGATTCCCTCCCACATTCAGACCGAGAACTACATCCCGCCAGTGCTTGATGCCTCCTCGGAGGCCATCACGGACGGCCACCTAGATCCCAATGACGTAGAAATCATTACACACACCTCTCATCAACCTGCCGCCGTGACGGTCGCAGGGGGGGGTCTACTTGAACCAAGCTGGGCGGACGAGCTGGCCGCCTTTGCATCCGAGAAGGGGACCGACAGCGCATCCAACTATGGCAGCTTTGATACGACCGATGTGCGCCGTCTCAGCTTCATCTCGTTCGCCGACGTCGTGCAGGCAGAGCAAGGCCATGGCATTGCGGGCTCCCGCGACAGCATGCACGTCGCAGGGCTCACCAGCCTAGCCTCCATGGGGATGACAAACCGCTCCCCATCGCCAATCCGCTCGCCCGTATCGTCTGCCGGCGGCCCGGAAACAAGCCCTCCCACAAGCAAATCCGGATCCGTCAAAGGTCTCGAGATGTCCCCAAGCAGGAAACCGCTCGGCAGCCCCGGTCTCCAAGTGCCACCCCCCGGAAGCCCAACCGTGAGCGGAGAACTCACCATCGAAACCATGTCGCAAGCGCTGCGGAGGACGGGCAGTGGTGACCTGAGCGTGCTCCGTAGCCTCCCAACGAGCCCTGTCTAGACCACCTAGCCATGCACGGTGTGGGACAGCCGGAACCCGTCTATTATTGTGCCAGATTGAAGTTCATGGAGGAGATTTATGTTACTTTAGGACGCTGCACCTTTCGCCACCAAAGACCCAAGAAGACGAACCGAAAAGCCAGAACAAAGACGACTATCTCCTTTACCATCCGATATGATCTTTCTGAAGTGGAAGGCTCTCGGGAACAGCGTTCGAAGATCCAGGGGATATATGAGTTCTGCTGTTGTATTTTTCAACAGCTGCTGTGCAGTGATATTTCAAGGGGGTGGGGGCTTTTCTTTTTCTCTTCTTCCCATCCTTTTTTTACACAAAGTTTTCCCGCTGCGATGGTTACTTGGGCCACTTTATACCTCTTTGCAACTGCTGTTTTGCTCCAATATTCCCCTTTGAGCTTTGGCTTGATTTGCGACGAAGATGGATGGACGGGGAAGTTCGCTGATTGAAAGGCGTGTGTGTGTTAAGGTAGGATACTAGGAGAAGCGGAGCGACTTCATAGCTGTGGATGGGCGCAATGGAGAGCGAGCGAGGACGGCCTGCGAGATGGACGAGGGATGGCGGATACCAGGAGGGAAGAGATTTGTCGGAAGCTCTGGCCTCCCGCTGATACATGATTAGGTACCTGACTCCACAATACAAAAGATCCGGGGGTATCCTTGTGAATAAATGAGTTGATGGTGAGATTACGTGTGGATTTTGGTTTCCTGTGGCCATCCTTCCTAGGTTCGCGTGGCGGAAGAAGCAAGGTCATGAAACTTCACAGAACAGTAGCCCGACAGTTAACAGAAGCACATTGAACCAAACACAAACCACCATGTTGTATAGGTACCTCATTTTATAGCTGAGGCCGAGGGCCCTGCGATGTACGCAAAGTCTCGATAGGTACCGTCTTCTCCGCCATATTTCAATGCACCACTGGCAAATACAGTTGCAACCCCAGGTCCCAGTGCCTGTTCCGTTCTAATGAGCTTGACGATGGGCACCCCCCCCCCGGGGTCTTTTACCCTATGATACAGTCTCGCAAGAGTGCTTCACTCAATGAGTGTTGTTGAAAGTTCGAGCAAGGTAGAGCAGCAGGCGGCGCCACTCTTCCCCATTTCCGAGTACCTTCGAAAACGGGATGTCTTCATCTCAACCATGAAGGGGTGTAATGGCAGAGATCAGACGAGCTCAGCCAGAGTCTTGGCATGATTCTCCTGAACAGCCTTGACAAATGTATCATACGGTGTCAACGTCCCAAGAGCGCGGCGCATGTGGGCGTTCACGATCTGCAAGCCAAAGATGTAGCTTGCGTTGACCCATCCGAATCTACATAACATCGTCAGTGTTTTGCGTCAAACAACAATGGGGGCAACATAGAAAAACACTCACCCTTCCTTGGCAACGCCCTTGAAGTCCAACCCCTGGTTGCCGTATTCGGCATCCACCCTGTGTGGGTCGATTGGCCTCGTGACATCATACTTCTCCACTACCACACCATTGAAGTCGACGAATGCCTTGGTGATCATGAACAGCCACTTGTACGCCAGGCGCTCGGCTTCCTCCGTATAGCCGTATCGGTAGAGACCTGTCCATGCCAGCATTTGCTGAGGTGCCCAGCCATAGGGATAATCCCACTGTCGGTTGGGCCGGTCGAGTCCGATTTCTCCCCGGCTTTCCTGTGTGCCGGAGAGCAAACCTCCAAAGGCTTCAAATTTGGGAAGCGCATTCGTCACCATGGCTGCAGCTTGGTGCGGTGCACTGACACCTGCCCAGAGCGCCCAGAAGGTGGTACAGCTCTCGTACTTGCACTGTTGGCGCTTCACAGTGTCGTAATCATAGTAAAAGCCATCCTCCTTATTCCACAGGTACTTGTCGATGGCCAACTTGCGTCGCTTTGCTCGGCGTTCCCAGATGGCTGATGTTTCGACGTGACCCGGCTTCATGTCGCCAACGCAATACTCCTCGGGGACGAGCAATTTGTCGTGGAAAACATTGCGAATGGTTCGCGCAATGTCGGTCTCGTACTTGAAAAGGAGGGAATTGAGGTCGATGGTGGCGAGATCAGCACACACACCCTCCAGGCGGTACGTCGTGTCGTGGCCGGACTCTCTTACCGCGCGGTCATGGAGGAAGTATTCATCGAGCTTGGGCTCCTTGATCTCTCCGCTGTTGTACTTTTCGACAAACTCTTCAAAGGAGAGGCCATGCTTCTCTGCGTAGGGCTCGAGAATGTGAAGGAAGTGACCAGCTTCAGTCTCCGGGGGGACGCCGAGACCTTCTGGTCGGTACCTCGAGAGACCTGTGACCGGGTCGAGACGGGGCTCCGCCGTCCAGACGCTGTGATACTCCTTGATCGCAGCGAGAAGGGCGGTGCGGAGGAAGTCCATGGCATCTGGCTCATGCTTGATCCGTTCGTAGACCCGCAGGGCCATGTCGGTCAAGAAGGGTGGCTGTGACCGGCAGAGGTAGTACGACCTCGTGGCGTTCAGGATCTTTCCGTAGTGCTTGATGCAGAAGCAGAAGTTCAGCACCATCGACTTGGCAAGGTCTACCTTGTCGTTCACCAAGAGTCCAAGTGACTCCATGTAACTGTCCCAACCGTACAGCTCATTGAAGCGCCCTCCTGGTACAACGAAGGGACGACCCTTGAGGGTTATCTCGCCAGTCTTCGGGTCCGCAATCTTCTCCATGTCAACGGCCAGGAGACCGGGCTTGGAGTTCATGTCCCGGACAATCTCTGGGGTGATCTTCTCTGGTAGAAGCTGCACATCCAGGCGAATATCCGGCTTGTCTTGGGCCAACTTGGTGTAGTACTCGTACTGCTCGGGGGCACCTCTAGGGATGTAAATGCGTGGCCGGGGGTCGTCAGTCCAGTCCTTCGGGTCACGGGCGGCGATCTCAATGCTCGAAGCATCAATTCGTCTCGTGAGGCCCTCCCAGAAGTGGTCGCGAATCAGACGAGACAACCGGTTGACTGGGTTCTCGTTCAGCCTCGCCTCGTCCAGGACAATTTGCTTCCGCCCATATTCCTTGGCCAGAGATAGCTCCTGGAGGAGGTTGGACAACATGTACGTGCCGCGAACGTCAAATCTGTTGTGACCGTTTGACGCTGCTGTACGGAGTGATAAGACCTGCGGTACGACAAGTGTCAGCCTGTGTAGTGGGTCAAGCAGCCATCTCTCCCCCACAAGTCCGTACCTTGGGTCCGTTGTCCTCAATGGTGATCTGCATGTTACCATCGGTATCCTCCTGTGATTGCAAGCTCGACAGCGTTGCGTCCACATCAACTAGGAAGCGTCGATGATGCGGAATAGTCGATTCGTCTGGGAACGCATGTCAGTAATGTCCCCAATCCAGATGACGGGCTTGTCTCGTCTTACCGTGACTGCCTCGTCGGAACGGCTCCTTCAGACCAAGCCGCTCGAACTGCTTGGCCAGACTGTTCTGCAGCAAGCGAGTTAGCAATAGAGGCACAATGGTTGAACTGCAGTCATACCTGAGAGTAAGTCCGGGTCCGAGGACCGGCTCTGCTGTTATGTCGCTCGTCAGCGGTGTAATAGGTCTTGGCATCGTCGAAGACTCCGTGATCGTCGACGGACCCCCGAGGCCGCGGCGGTGCCGCCGCCGGCTGCGTGGCCATTGTCGAGACTCTGTGTCTTGTGAGAAGAGTTGGGTGTCTGGTTGCAGCCCAGCAATCGGCGGGATGGCCGTATGACGATGGTTGGCGGGGTCTCAGTCGTTATCGGGACAGGATGGTCAATCAGCTCTTGGAGCTCCCAGGAACCGCAGATGTGATGAAAGCGATGCTCGGTCGTAAGTAAATATAACGTCTTCCAATTTTCCTTTGGAGCTCGAGAAGAGGAGGGGAGGTGTTGTAAACACTATTGCGGCGTTATAGTAGGTGTCTGCTTTGCTTCTGGGAAAAGCAGATGAAGGGAGGAAGAGAAGTGAGGAGCAGGGGTAGTCTCGCCGCCACGCTGGGAATGTTTTAGGTAGGGACAAAATAGTGGGGAATGGAAATTGGACGCCTCAACCCAAAAAATGCGGTCACGCGGGCCATAAAAGAAGCGCATGGGAAGGCAAGAGGTGAGCTATGAGTTTGTTGCAGGGAGGAGTGAGTGGGCTCAAGTTGCTGCGGGAGTCGCGACAGGCAATTGCGGCCGTGTGACTGAGGCTCCAAACGCTTCGTCTCCGTTTGCGATGGAAAAATCTCTTATCCGCACTGGATCACGCGCATTTTCCCAGCTGAGATGAGATGCCAGTTGAAGTCACTTCTTCAGAGGGCCCCCTGACTGGAAGGTACAGCGATGTCGAAGCTACGTTATGCTTCCCCGGAACTGCCAATTCCTCCCGTTCAGAGCCCCAATCGCGACGAGCAGAAGCACAGAGCACGATGACATGCGACCCTGCAGCTCGCCAATATGCAACCACTTAAGCAATCCCGGACGCACGTAAGACTTGGGACGGCCGCACCGCCTGAAGGTGTGTAAACCTTCAGCTGGTCATCCTCAGCCTCCTGATCCCCAATTGAGGTCCGATGTTACTCGAGAGCGGGGGCTTGTAGACTCTTCCTGCCGCGCTCCACGGCCTATGACGAACACGCCCTGGCAATGGTTGCTGTTACGGACGCAATCGAGCCCACCCGTGGCTGCCCGTGATGGGAGGCTGATCGCACTTCCACTGCACCAGCCATCTGGAGTCTTCTGGAAGGCCTTGTAAGTTGCAGCCGAGAGGTAAGAGAGATGCATTCAGTTGAGATGGCAATTTCTATGACCACGTGAATGATGATATCAGACCCAAAATAACGAGGGGAATACCGGTCACAAATCTCAGAAAAAAGACCCGCTCCCGAAATCCTCGGCTCCGGTTACAGGGCTGAAGGACGGGAGACGGGAGTGGGTGTGCCACCTTCGATTACCCCACGATCTCCCTCCTGCCTGCTCGCAGGTTGAGGGGGATGACACGGGGGCCGTGCCAGTGCGCGAATAGAAGTCGTCGAAAGTCATTCCAGCGGTCTGGATCAAAATCTTGAGGTCTCGTGCCTCGCGATAGCTGCACAACACCGCAAACAATGCAGCAGCAAAGAAGTCCTGATCGTCCTTAGCCTGCAGCTTTGCAGGGATGTGTCTGCCGGTGATGAGCCTTGGCAGATCTCGGCATCTTCAACAAAGCCCCTGAACATGTCAATACCCCTCATCAGCATTCACAGAATAGCCGATGACAAGAAGCGATTTTGAGGTTATTATGGTCCCTACTTCAAACTGCCTTACTAATACACATTTTTGGCAGCCCAAGTCGAACACCAGCAACCGTTCGATGCGCCAACATTCCCTCCCATTAACTGAAGGCACCTACCTCCCCAGCGCAAAGCAACTGAACGCCCCAATCAGAAATCCAATCCGCATTGCCATGCCACAACTTCAAACACAACAGCAACCGAATTCACTCCAGATCCGCCGGGTTTTCCCACTTGATCGGATGCACCAGCATACTCCTCAAGCACATCCTCCCCGTGCTGCCTCTCCTTTCCTCGTCCTCCCTCCCCCCTCTCACCTGCCCACTCTCTCCCCTCCCATCCATCTGTGCATACCCCAACCACCTCCTCCACAACAAGCCCGCAAACTCACTGTGGTAGTACCACGTTGCGCCCTTGTGGTTGTGCTCATTCTCAAATCCAAATGGACTCCCATACCCCGAGGAGGAGTGATCCCGCCCGCCGTTGAAAGCGTCATCAACAGCCTGGAGATCCCACTCTCGGTCCAGGTACACAGGATGAGGAGCATATACCGCCTTCAAGCCGTGGTGAAGTGCCATGGACGCAGGGAACATCTCGCTGAACATGGCGTGGCGCATACGCCACGTCTCCTCGTGCATGATTTGGAGGAGTCGGCGAGAAAGACGGGAAGCGGTGACGATTGCGCAGCGCCGCGGTGGAATGGGCAAGGCACGGTCGTATCCAGTAACATCCTCGGCAAAGACCCAACCAGATTCGTCCGTGTCGAAGAGCGGGTTGAGGGTGATGAGGTCGGCTTCCTCGCCCACTCCACAGCGATTCCACATCTCGTCGCCGTTGCGGGCGAGGTAGCAAGAGTGTGGAAGGAAGGATTGGCCAGACTGCTCGGCGCGCGTGGGAGATCGGCCCGGGAAGTCAACGGGGCCGAGGACGGATCCGCGACCATTGGCGATGATTTCGTCGTGGACGAGGCGGGTGAAGTTGTCCCAGCTGCCGTGATAGCGGGGGATGTAGTACTTTTGTGCCCGCTCCCACATCTCCATGCGTGTTTGTTCCCTCGCCCAGGCCCCGAGGCGGTCGAAGAGCTCGTAGTAGTTGCCGAGAAAGCGCATGTCCATCTCCCAGTTCCAGAAGTGGGCGTACTCTGGGTGCTTCATGGCGAAGTCTTGGAGCGGCATGTGCGCGCTGCGGTACACGCCGTGGATATCAGCGTTGCTTGGGTCGGAAAAAGACTCGCCGAAGCTGCCAGGGTACAACAGACGCATCTGCGCTTCAGACCAGAGAGTGCAGATGCTGTGGAACTCGGCGGGAACGTAGTCGTCTAGCACCTGCTGCGCGACTGCTGCGTCGGCCCAGATCGGTGCGTCGTCGTCGCGGACGTGGAGAAGGAAGTGTACGCCGTATTCACCTCCGGAGCGGAGCGCAAGCTCGGAGATCAGGGCCCGGAAGTTGAGGATCACATGGGGCGTCCACTCGACGCCAATGTAAGTGCGTACCACAACGGCAGTGCGCGAGATCTTGGCCCGGCCGTTGGGGGCATGCGTCGACCAGTCTCCTGCAGCTCCGATAAACCGTCTCCTGTTCGAGTTGTAGCATCGATCTTGGGCGTCACCCCAGTCCATGGTGTTGTAGTTGAACTTTCCCGTCTTGGCCCAGACGGTGTGGCTGGCCTCCTGTTCCGTATCCATACCAACGTCTAGGCCCCCCTCATCATAACTGTAGCCAAAGCCGTACGGCCCGTATCTTCCAAATCTGTCGAAGCAAACGTCATCCCGCAGGCCGAGAAGAGTGTGTGAGCCTATTACAGGTTCGGGTTGACCCTGCACAATTCCGCTGTAGGCGTAGAGATTGGGTGCTGCCATGGTCTTCTCGTTGTCGAGATAACACACCTCTACTTCATGAAACCGGTCCAGATACTGCCTGGAGTCGTAATCCGGATAGGGAACATAGGCGGTAGGTGTTGGCATCTTCGGCATTGTCGGCGTGGAGATAGCATGCTTTATCACCTCCGTTCTGGGGTATTCCGCCGTAAAGCTCTTGGGAGAAACCAGCGCCTTGATGCCAATGAAGTAGCCGTCAAGGCTGAGAAATGTCAGGATCTTCGGGGGTACAAGGCTAATTGAACTACTTACTACTTGAAACTAAGCCAAGCGGGTAGGTTGCCTTGGTCATATGGGTCGTCCTGGTCATTTTGTACTTGCGCTTCAGGTTCATCGCGTCCCGGAACCGTTATCACAAAGGTGATTCCTTCTTCTTCGCTATGCAAGTTACCTCTCGAGTCCCGCCCTCCTTGCCTGAAGTCGACGAAATCCAGTACTCTGCCATGTCGAAGGTGAATCCCTGTGGTTGAAGCCGTCAAGCCGAGTAAGAAGAGAGCGGCAACTGTCCATATTATAACTCTCCGGTATAGACAGTGCCCAAGAAGGGTCCGGACCCGGATTTTTGGTTTTCGGTGGTTTGCCAAGGGTAGCAGCCCGTACTTCTCATCACCAATGGATGAAGAGCTGGAAAAAGATGCCGATTTCTTCCTCGTGTTGGAAACTGGAGCCCGCTCCATTGCTGAGCGCCAGCCGCGTATGCTGGTGGTTCAAGTACAATAACGGTCGTGCTCGAAGGACAAGGCGACACCCGGCAGAGGCGATGTATCGTAGTCTCGCATGCGGAATGAGCTGCGGTGGAGGAAAAAAGATATGGATCGCTTCAAAACAGAAGGGAGGCCAATTTAAGGGAATGTGAGGCAGCCAAGCAGAAAGAAGCGATGAGTATCCCGGTCGTCAAGTGTGTCAAGAGCAGGAAACAACATGAAGCACCCGTGCTGGTTGATATGGTAAGAACAGACACCTACACAAGACGTCTAAGCTCATGAGCCGCGTCTCCAGGGAGCCCAGGGGAGATCGGCGTGCAATTGAGGTCGCGCTCGGAGTAGTGTACACGCCCAGGGCGGGAAGCTCAAAGAACAGAGCCCGCACTAGCGGGAGTTCGCGTGGTATAGCACAGTGTAAGCTCGACAACGACGCTCAAGAGAACCAATTTCAGGGCCGAAGACGATCAGAGATTGCTAGCCCGACCAGTCGGAGACAAGACTAGGTGCAGAAACTAGCCATCGACAAAACGCAGTCCAGACCAGCGGGCTCCAGCCAACACGCCTATAGCTCAAGGAGGAGACTTGAGAGCGCCTGGGTATCTTACCTCAGGTATCAACAGGAAGATGTTCCCATTTTTCGATGCTTTGGGTCCGAGAACCTCTCATAGTCCGCACAACGTGCCCCGGGCCCGCGCCAACTTGTCGCACGTACCATCTTCTCTGCGTCGCCGGTCGAGGGCGGAGTGTTCCGCTGTAGTGTGTAATCTTATTGTTGCAACTCTCAAACTCACGGGAGAAATGGGAAGGCCGAAAACCATAGCAACCTCATTCCTACCCATGTTGATGGCCAGTAGTAACGTAGTCGCGGCGGAAAGAAAGATGCGCGAACAAACGCATCAAACGGTTGACCAAGAGAGAAAGCCATCGACGCAATTCCATTTTCGTGGCCTGCTATCGTCCATACCTACGGGGATCCCAAAGTTTTGGGAAGTCACGACGCGCGAAATCGTGGGGAGTCAACCAAACCTGAAATTGCTCATGACGGGAGGCATCAGGCAGACTTCCATGCTGCGCCTTTCCGTCCTCTGAAATGCTACGTTGGATTTTTAATAAGCTGCAGAATTTGTTCAAATCTCAACTGCGTCCCTTTTGCGATTATTACTGTAGGTCCCCGGATCCAGGCACACGGCCAAGCCTCGATATGCGCCCTACCACCTCTGTGCCAGCTCTCTGGGTGCCCTTCCTTGACATAACATACCTACGCAGCACGCGCAGCCTGAGGAAACAGGCTTGACAATTGTCTACTCTTGGCCCGCAAGCTCCCTCAGAGGCAAACCCGTGGTTATCACGCTGGATGAAGGCAGACCTTCGTGATACACAGGCAGAAATTCTCTTGTCGCCCCAGACTGGACCAGGTTCGGGTAAATACCTACTTCCTGGGTGTTCTTCAGGGCGATCTGTTGAAGAAAAGCTGCGCAACTTCTCCAGACGCCAACGCTCTAGCTGCTCAGCGCGCAGTTGCACGCCCCTAGTTCGACGCTCAAAGCTTATTCGCGCCCTCCTTCTGCAGGCCGCGTCCACCTCCCAAAATAGATCCCGCAACAGCTCGTCTCTCCAACCAAGAGTTCCCAGGTACCGCGCAAGCGTTCATTCACCTTGGTCTTGATATTTCGTCATTTTTGACGAGGCTGCCAGCCTATTGACCCCACGAGGCTACCTACTCTGTCCGGCCACTGAGGGCGCTCACGTTGGTGAGTGAGACCAGACACATTGAACCCGAAACAAGGCAGCCAACAACAAACGGGTATCACAGAGGAGCTACTGTCTATCTACTCTTCGCCAGACTATGTCCGCCAAGATGGGATTTTGGAGTCTCCTGCAGGATGGTGCTCAGTCTTCGATGAGACACCCGAGGTATCGTGATCAACAAACCCGCGGGCAGAGACAATGCCCAGGGAGCGACCTTTACCAACGCCTCGCACAGTACCTGGGCTCGTGGAACTCATTGCAGTTTATGATCAAGGCTGCGGGTTGCTGCGTTGGCCATATTGCCTTCACCTGGGCAACGAGCACGCTCGCGCACGCACGTACTCATCCGTGCTGAAGAACTCTTGCACTTTGGCTTCAGTCCCATTCCATCATCGAAATTTTCATTGGCTTCGTGTTCAACTTTGACCCCAAGGGCTCAGATATCTTGATGCGTGTGCGCACTCACGGTTCCAGCTCTCCGGCAACATTCAACGCCACCCTGCCTGGTGGACAGCTATGTCGAAAGGCAACAGCCCTTTTTTGCAATGCAAAGAGACATCGAAGAGATATCAATCCCCTCTATCCGGGATATCAGGGCCTGTCAAGAATATAAAGAGGCGTGAGCGACGCCAAGCAGAGAAGTCGCGAAGAGAAGCAAGCTTGTTTCATCCACCACATACCTGGGCCACACGCGTACTGTTCCCGGATTTGCCTCAGATTCGAGGATCTCAATTCGCTTGTTGACAAAGCTGCAGACACATATATTGACTTGGCGATTAAAGTGGATAGAGACTTTATCACCAGGCGAGCCTGGTTACATCGCCTTGTTCCTCAATCGGTGAGAGGAAAGGAAGGTGAATTGACCGGCCGGGAGACATGGATCCGGAGGCGGCTCCAACGTCGGTGCCCGACCACACCAAGGGCAAACCCATTCCTCGCGGCGCACACTGATATCGTGAAAACGATGGGCTCTTCTTGCCATGGCAGTTTTTCAGGGCAGCCCGATGCGCAACGGGTAAACAATTCGGCACTTGGCTTCGTTCTCTGCCCCCGGTGACACACGATTGCCACCGTCACTGCTCACCGGGAGCTAGCGCCAGCCGCGGCTGGCGGGGGCGATCTCCAGGAAAATGGAAACATGTTCGGACGAGTTCCTCATGTGGCAGGTCGGTGTTGTCCTGCACCGCCAGATAGAACATCTGCCGCTCTGCTGGTGGAGAGCGCACACGGAGGAGGTGGGCTCCTCATCTCTTGCTTTAGTCATGTCGAGAACCGTTGCTGGCAGCGCCAAGAACCAGAAATATTTGTCACAGGGTAGATGCCCGCTGTAGAGTGGGACGTTCCAGTAGCGTCGAGGTCTAGAAGGACAGGTGAACAAACGAGCGCAATCCGTGTCGCGTTCACCGAGTAGGGCTAGAGGTGTGGTTAGACGCGGAGGTTTGATGGGGTTTGTGTGTGGGTTTGCGGCGTTGAAATCCATTTTACTGTGTAAAATGCAGCCACCTGCCTGGCCTGAGGGTATATTAAAGGATAATAACGTGGAAAGTACTACCTACGGAGCTGGCCTCTTTTGGCAGGCGCAATCTCATAAAAATGGTTCGTCCCATATCGCAACTCGTCTGATATATGCCTAGGTATTTTCCGTGTCTGAGAACTCTCTGCGCGAACATGTCCAAGAAGGGCATCTTTGCTGTTGGTGGAATTTCTCCTCAGCGGTGGGGATCGAACGGGCCAGTCCCAGGTCCAGGAAACCCACAGCTGGCAGTGCCCGCTGTCTTCTATCCGGGCCTGGAAGGAGGATCTGGATAACCAGAGCTCCCCAGAAATGATTTGAGAACCCTTTGTGAGCCTGCCAGTGGTGCGCGTGACGTCCTCTGTCTTCATCTCTGGGAAAGTAAAGGGTTAGGGTTATCTTCGACGCCTTGTTTTCTTTACCCCTTTTTTTCCCTTGGCTGCTTCCGTCTGAGACTTGGAATGCTTGACTTTTTTGCTTGTCTCGCTCAACGTCTCGAGTTAGTGGCCGAATTGGAACGGTGAGCGAAAACAGTTTACACCCTACGCCTTGTCTGAGCGGTTTCCCCAGCCCTTAATGTTTATTTCCGGGAAGGTGGTGTCCACTCTCCCTAGAAGCGCCAAGTTTTTATCGAACAGCGGAGTCACAAAACTCGCCCCCCTTACGACCCCAAGTCGCATTCTCCGTTGCGCCGTGTTGGAAAATGGGTAGCCTCCAATCCTGCGCGAAAACGATGTCGTTGAGATGAAGTGTTTGGACTGACCTTTGGGAGGAGGCAAGGTGCGCCCCTTTTCCTGAATAGGTACGAATTTAAGCTACGAAGACTGGAGCGCGGGTCCAAGGGAGGATGAGGCTGCGAGCGAACACAAACGCAACCTCTCCCGTGCTCGCGCGACTCAGGTCAGCATTCCATGTAGATGCCAAGAAGGTCGACGATGGCGACCCTGCAACACAGCTAATGCACCTCCGGGATTGCCCCCGTCCCCGCTAGCTCCGCCATTGGCAGCATCCAGGATTGCGGCTGGACGTGGTCTGGCGGCATCTCGAACTCGTAGTCGCCCGTCCCCGACCGTACCCAAGCAATCAAGGCGGCGCAACCACGGCAGCTCAGAGAAGCTTGCAAGAGCCTGCCCCAGGCACAACCATACATGGTAGAATATCCCATCGTCACCGAAACCGGAATTTCAATTGGCTTAGCAAGCATGGGTCGCAAGGAACCCCCGAGGGGCGGCCAGGTCCGTTGCAAGCCTCGGGGCCACCACTACGGCGCTGTGGAGGGATATCCTCGTTCTGGATGCGCACACTGGAAGGGGAAGCTGCCCGGATTCATCTCTGCTGTCATTGGTCCAGGCGCCGCATGCCGCATTCTCATACCCGGGCGCATAGTAATGAGGGACACTCTAGCATTCCTGTGAGTTTGCGGGGCATCAAGTGGGACATGGCCGTTGTTGCCGCACATGCGGAGGGTTCTCATATATTTATATGACTGCTCTTGCCCGCGAATTCCCATCCCGACGCGTTCAGACGCACATCCCCATTTGGCATACGGGTTCCAGTAGCCATCGGGCTGTCTCACGGATCATGTCGATCACGTCTGGTTCCGGTCCCGTTGCGGCCGAAGAGTTGTCCTTTGGCAACGAGAAGCAGGGTCTCGAAGCGCCTGTGCTCACCAAGGGTGATGATGACTACGCCGTCGGTATCACAGCCGACGGCGAGGTCCCGACGGAAGAGGAGCTGAAGACTCTTCGTCGTGTTTCCGACAAGATCCCCTTCAACATCTACACCATCGCCTTCATCGAGCTGTGCGAGCGCTTCTCGTACTACGGCACCACGGCTGTCTTCACCAACTTCATCCAATGTGAGCGGTGGAACACCCGCCTCAGTCGATTTGCAATGCACTAACACAACCCCAGGGCCGCTTCCCCCCGGATCGACAACGGGTGCCAACTTTGGCCAGGGGCAGGCCGGTGCTCTCGGTCTGGGCCAACAAACCTCCACTGCGTTGACGACTTTCAATGCTTTCTGGCAATACTCTATGCCTCTGTTCGGTGCCTACATTGCCGATAGCTATCTTGGACGTTTCAACACCATCGCTCTAGCTCTCGGCATCGACATCCTCGGTCACGTTGTTCTCATCACTTCTGCGCTTCCTCCCGTCATCAAGAATCCCGATGGTGCCATGGCCGCCTTCATTCTCGGTATCATCACCATGGGTCTTGGTACCGGTGGTTTCAAGCCCAACGTGAACCCCTTGATCGTGGAGCAGCTCGACCTGGACCACATGATTGTCAAGACACTTCCCGATGGCGAGCGTGTCATTGTTGATCCTCACCTCACGGCCAGCAGAGTCTATCACTACTTCTATCTCTTCATCAACATCGGTGCCTTGGTTGGACAGATTTCCATGGTGTATTGCGAATACTACGTCGGCTTCTGGCTGTCTTACACACTGCCAACAATCATGCTTTGCTTCTGCCCTCTGGTCATGCTCTGGGGTCGCAAGCGCTACAGGCGTGTCCCCCCTGAGGGCTCCATCCTCGGCAAGGCCTTCAAGCTCCTCGGGCTCGCATGCAAGGGACGGATATCCATTAACCCTGTCCGAACCTTCAAGAATATTCGCAGCGACAATTTCTGGGAGGCTGTCAAGCCTTCCAAGCTTGGAGCCAACAAGCCGAAGTGGATGGACTTCAACGATGCCTGTGAGTCTCTCCCTAAGTGTCTCCTTTGTCAGACAGAGTCCCACAGCTAACTCTCCGCCTGTAGGGGTTGATGAAATTGCACGTGGCTTCTCTGCCTGTGCTGTCTTCTTGTGGTATCCTCTCTATTGGATCTGCTACAACCAGAGTAAGTCATCCGTCTCCATATTCCTTGGTTCAGTTACTGACTTATTTTGTTAGTCAACAATAACCTCATCTCCCAGGCTGCCGTTATGCGACTTGGCGGTATCCCCAACGATGTGTTGACCAACCTCAACCCCTTCTCTCTGATCATCCTCATCCCCATCATGGACACGATCATCTATCCAGGCCTGCGGAAGATTGGTATCCACCTCACACCCCTCAAGCGTATCACGGCTGGATACTTCGTCGCTGGTTGCTCGATGATCTGGGCGTGTGTTGTCCAGTACTACATCTACCAGCGCAGCGACTGCGGCAAGTACGCTTCTGGCTACCTTGATGCTGAGAAGACGGTCCGCTGTCCCAACGTCGACATCAGCGTCTGGGCTCAAACGGGTTCCTACGTGCTTCTTGCTCTGTCCGAAGTTCTGGCCTCCATTACCTCGCTGGAGTATGCGCACAGCAAGGCGCCCAAGTCTGCGCGTTCCATGGTCCAAGCTGTGTGCTTGTTCATGAATGCCATCGCCAGCGCCATTGGGTTCGGCCTCGTTCCTCTTGCCAAGGACCCCTTGCTCGTCTGGAACTTTGCGGTGCCTGCCTTTTTGGCGTTCATTGGCGGAACCATGTTTTGGCTGCAGTTCCGGAAGCTGGATCAGGCGGAGGACCGTCTCAATATGCTGCCCCCAGCCACTGTCGCGGCCGAGGCTGAGGACGCGAAGGAGGTGAAGTCTCACGCTTAGACTATTTGGGAATATTGAGATGTACATGTAGCGCTTTGGTGCATATTTGGGTTGAGATGGGATATGACTGGACGGCAACATGTCTTGGTTTCATGTGATACCAGCCTTCAAGGCACCTTTGTGGAAGTGTTGAATTGACGTTTTTGCGTTCTTCGTATATATCGAACTTGTTCAGAATCATGTTGCCTTTTTGCAGCACAAGTTGCGGTGATTGGCACCACGTCCCGATAAGCTGAAGGTGGCGAGACTGTGCCCCTGTGCCTTGCTTGCCTGCATACTTCGCTCTCAGCCCTCTGCACGTCTCAACATAAACACTGGGTTATCTTGGTTTGGCTGCCCGGTCCACTAGAAACCCCCAACTTAGCACGGCAACGACCCCCAGCATCAGTCACTCCTAGGTGCTCGGGGGGAAAACGCCATCATTGGAGCCCGACCCTTCCTACAACCACGGCGCCTTCCAGGCTGGCGCTCTCAAGACAGGCAACATCAACAACGGAGTCAAAAAAAAACCGATAATCTGTAGATGGATGATAAAAAACATAAAACAAGGGACGCATAAACCCCACTAGCTTGCTCGATAAAAGGATTGAACTGTTGGCCTTCGCATTACATGATACAGAGGGATGAATACCCTTTCTGTATTAGTACGACGCTCTAACCGGCTGAGCTAATCAAGCATGAGTTATTGTCCTGTTGTTGACATTGAGTTGGGAAGCAAAAAACACATGGGGGTGAGGGCTTGGGGATGTCGTGACGGAGAGGTGGATAGGACTGGCTACGGTGAATGTTGTGGAATATAGCGTGTAATTTAAACCTGCTATGTCAGCGTGGATACATACCATTATTAAATGAATCGGCGGGGTTCTACACTCTGCAATGGAGTACGCTCTAGCATGCAGAAACCGCCCAATTTAGAGGCTACCTGAAAGGTTCTGCTTGTATGACACCATGCAATTCTAGAATTGTTGATGAAAATGTTGGACCTCTATCGTGACAGGACCGAGGTCTCGGCCACGCGCAGAAACGCTTGCTGAGCCTCGAGAAGTATGAAAACTCGACTTGCTACCTCCCTCGACCTGAACAGGGCCGTCTAGTACCGTCTAGCCTTCCTAGTGGCTTCTGTTGTTGGATGCTAGGTTATGAATGCTAGGAGTTCCAGCGTCAGTTCAACTTAGGCAAGTGGCTCAAGAACAAGCATACCTGATATCTTCACGGTTCTGAGGACTCCTCGGTTCATTGGTTATCGCAGCCTCCTCTACCGTCCTCAAATCAAGTTTGAAACACCCTTCCGGCCGCGAGACACTAACGGGACCACTATTCCCCACGAGGGCCGAACTGGCCTCATCAGCGCCAGCCATCTTTCGTTTCTTGCCTCGGCTCTCGTTCAAGTGTTCAAAGTAGCCCTCGGGAACTTCGGTCTTGTAAGTGCCGCAGAACACGCCCACCTCGAAATCCTTGATCTCAGAGTTGGGCGACGCTTCTGCACACGCCGCCTTGAGAGCGCCGAGGTCCTGGTAGATGACGTCGTCCGCATTGATGTGCTTGGCGATGTCTTGCCTCGTCTTCTCGTGCGCAATCAGCTCTTGTGGGCTGGCAAGGTCAATTCCATACTATTTGCAAGGATTAGTACGGGGTACAACGGTCTGATGATTGACCAGCTTACGATATGAGGGTGTTTGATAGGAGGCGCGCAGGAAGCAAAGATGACCTTGCGTGCGCCAGCTTCCCGCGCCATGCTCACAATCTCTCTGCTGGTGGTGCCACGGACGATGGAGTCATCCACAAGACACACGACACGGCCGTTGAACTCCGACTCCATGGCGCTCAGCTTACGCCGCACGCTCTTTTGTCGGGCCTTCTGACCTGGAAGGATAAAGGTCCGGTAGACATAACGGTTCTTTACAAACCCGTTTGAAAAAGGCTTGCCCAGTCTCTCTGAAACGACGGCCGCGGCTGTGTTGCTGGTCTCTGGGACGGGAATGATAACGTCGATCTCCTTGAGTCCTTCCTCGCCCAGTATTTCTCTGATCTTGTCTGCGAGCTTGGCGCCCATGTTTTGACGACTGCGGTTGATAGAAATACCGTCCATGACTGTATCCGGGCGGGCGAAGTACACATACTCGAAAATGTCGGGAGCATAGTTTTGCTTCTCAGCCACCTGGCGGAACTCTGGCTTTCCACCTTTTTGAATGAAAACTGCCTGCCCTGGGAGGATATCCTGGAAGTCCTTAAAGCCCAGTTGGCGGAGGGCGATGCTCTCAGACGCGAACATGTAGTCGATACCTCCCTCCAGCGTTGCCGACGGGCGGCTTCCCATAATAAGCGGTCGGATGCCGCTCTGGTCGCGGAAGGCTCCAATGCCGAAGCCAGCAACCATCAGCGCGCCAGCCCAGGCGCCCTTGCACTTCTCGTATGTTTGCGACACAGCGCTGAAGATGTCATCTACGTTGACACGGACCTTTCCAGTCTCATTG
Organism: Podospora aff. communis PSN243; assembly: GCA_033296975.1. NCBI lineage: Eukaryota > Fungi > Ascomycota > Sordariomycetes > Sordariales > Podosporaceae > Podospora > Podospora aff. communis PSN243. Next base: position 575,176 of record MU865919.1, on the reverse strand, counting down.
AGAGCATTGGCGAAGATGTTGAGCATGAGCTCACTGTCCGAGTCCGTGTTTACGTGTCGATGCGCCTCCTTGTCGAGGTAGGTGCGCAGTTCAGGAGCGTTGATCAGGTTACCGTTGTGCGCAAAGCAGATTCCGTATGGCGAGTTGACATAGAACGGCTGGCTCTCGGCACTCTAATGGTTTGTTAGCTGAAGCTCATCTTCGATAAGCAGAAGATGTAACGAGAAGCAGAGGTTGGGGCCGTACCGAGCTCGTGCCAGCGGTGGGATACCGGAGGTGAGCGATGCCCATATACCCGGGCAGATCGTTGACGCGCTTTCCATCCTCAAAGACCTTGGAAGCCATGCCGTTGCCCTTGCACTGGAATATCCTGCCACCGGCCGCGCACGTGGCGATTCCGCAAGCATCCTGGCCGCGGTGTTGGAGGTAGTACAGACTTTCGTGTAAGTCGACCGAGGCATCGGCATTGCCGGAGTCGGTATCAGCGAGAATCAGCCCGAGAATGCCGCACATCTTGCCGGTTGCTCTCGAGGTGACTGAAAAGAGGCGTCGAAGGTAGCAAACACGTTCCTCTGAGGGTGTTCAGATCCTCGACAAGACTTGGGCACCCAAGGGTCGGGCAGTAAGAGAACTCGGCGGAGACGCTCAGTTCACCTAGGCGCGCCAAGCGAATGGCCGAGATCGGTTCGTAGAGGCGTGGAGACGGGTGATGGATGCCGGGGTATGGATGGGGGGGTGTGTGCAAGTGAAGAAGGGAAGTTTGGTGACAGCGACTCAAGATTTTACAGCCATCGTTGCAGAAATAGAATTCGAGTATCAAAAGGCGGTGGCGACTGGGAATGGAGTCCTGGAGCCATTTCTGGCAACAAAGTTGAACGGTCTTGCCGGATAATCTGCAAGCAAGCGACTCAATGCCATGGAGGGGAAAATTTGGGACAAGAGGGGCTTTTAATGTGGGGCAACTCATGGCTATCTTATCGAGATTGCCGAGATTCTCGACCATCGATTGGCTACTACCGTCGTCAACGGTCGCACCCAACCTTCCTCGTGCGACCGAAGAGCTTCCATGAGCCGCAAACCCGAATGTAAGCGATTTTCAGCCTCTTGGCGCTCCTATCGTTCCTTCGCTTTTTATGCCTTATTTTCAAAAATTTGACGATGTAGCGGCAAACATGGAAGGCGCTCTAAGCTTCGAGACCCCTGGTTGAATCTTGACAGACATTCAGGCCGTCTTTGGGACGGAAGGGTCTGGCGGTGTCCAACATGCCTCGAGCATGTTTCTTCCTGACTTTGGGTGACAGTGTAGCACCACCGCCTGCATGAATTCGTGGAAGCCCACGAGGTCGGGTGCCCAACTTCTGTCGTCGTATTTGCACGTCCAGTCTCGAGCCAAGCACTCCATTTGGCCTCGAGCCCTCTCATGAGATTATATATTGAGACATAGCTCCTCACTGCGTTGGGTTTGCATTTCCCAACCCTCCACTACCGCACCACCTGTGCTGAACCCTCATGAGGCCAAAAAGCAGAAAAAAAAACAAAAAAAAACACAAGAGGATAGAAGGGAGCAAGAACATACAAGATCGGGGATTCGCTGGCCGTCACCGAACCAACTACTATTCTGGCCGTCACTGGTTTACTGAGGGGAGAGCGGGCGGGATCCCAGGTTCTGCAAAGGGTGTGGTCGCATGTGGAACGTTGTGCTGAAGAAGAACGTTGTCAACAGATCACCCATTGGCACTGAGAATCGCTACACGGCCCCCAAGATGGCGTCCGCGGCGACTCCGGCCCGCAGGCAATCCCCAGGCCGTTGCCAGTTCTCTCGACGAGGCTGCTGCCATGCAAGCAGAGTATTGAGAACGGCAAATCCCGACACCTCGTGATTTCCGTAGTTCATGATATCCTGCCAGGCTTACTCGTAAACAGCCACGCTCCTTTCAACCCAAAGCGTCAAGGAGTCAGGCTTGCATGGGCGTGGGTCACCGTCGACGTCCAACGTCATCCCTTATGCCCCATGTTCGTGACCATTTTGTCCCCCGGATGAGACAACGACATGGTAATCTGTCCAACGGGAGGCAGTGTAACCACCCCAACAGGGGATCGGGGCGGTTGGCTAGAAGTCGGAATCGGGATCTAAACATCAGACCGTCGCGGCAGGTCCCACGAGGTCACGGTGTCGGTGGGCACCGGGACGCATAGATGTTAATCCTCCGGGTCAGTACGCCAAACCCCAAAAACCGTATTGTTGGGTCCTCTTGGTTTTGTTTGATCATAAACTCACAAGTTGGAGATGCGGACCGCCGCCACGAAGATCCCACGGCGACGTCGGAAAGGGGCAAACTCTTTGAGCGAATGGAAGGCATGAATGATGGGTTGAGATCGGCATCGCCGACAGCGATACATCGTGATTCCAGGTGATCTCTTATCGCCTGATCTAGCTACTCGCTAACCATCTGACGTCGTCGGGTATTTCACCACGATCGCGTTCTTGGGGCGTTTCAGACCGCTGCAGGTGGGCCTAGAGAGGCGATGTTGGCCCAGCTTGAAGCTGGCAGCCCGTCCAAAGATCATATTGGCGTCAGCGCCGGGTTCTGTCTGGGGTCCGAATTCAGCGCAATTGATCTAACAAAACAGAATGCCACTTAGCTATATTTGTGTTTTCGACGAGGCTTCGAAGGAACTCCGCCCAGATAATTCCGTGCCGCACTCATCGTGGCACTGCTGGAGCATCCTGTCATTGCTGTTAGTTGCGGCGCCCCCAAGTCGGTGACACAAGGAACAAACACCATGCTGCTTACCTCACCTAGAGTGCTCTCCTGATGAGCTGGGATGGGGATCAATCAGATATTATTGCCAAGCAGCTACCGCTACTGACCTTTGGCATTGCGTTCATCCCGAGGGGCATGCCGATAGTCTGCCAGTCGTTCACCTTGACTGGTGTCGGAAACGAGATGGAACTCCTTAACTCCCGTCCATCCCTGTTTCGCTGTGTTGATAACTTCCGTGACCCAGCACATGCGAAAGTTGCAGCGTTCGAAGATTGCCAGAGTGGTAGGAACACGCCGCCTCGACGGGCATCGAAATTGGGGCGTGCAGCGGGCGTCACTTCGCTCGGTGAGAACCGGCAGCTAGTGGCATGGGGGCCCGGGCGAAAAGCCAACCGGTCGCTAGAGACGAGATAGAAGGGAACAAAAAGGTAAACGCGCAGTTGTTGAAGGACGACTGGATGGGCCAATGTTCTCAGGCCACCATCTTGTCTCGCACTCTGCGAACCAACATTGCCTGTGTAAGCGCTTGCTTCAGTATGGCCTGGCCCTGAGTAAGATTCAAGACTTCAAGAACAGAAGTGAATGTAGATAGCCCGTTACGCTTCCACTCGAAGTTTTGTCCCACTATAGATCGCTCCTGACCGGACCGTCGGAAGGAAAGATTTCGAGGCAACTGCTAGTCTCTGGTGGTTGATAAAGCCGTCAAGCCTGTGTCAAGGCCAGGCATGGCCGGGGAACAAGGAAACAAGCGGATCGTGAAGCCAACTGACGATTGCAGACTTCTGCATGCTGCGCCGGGCATAGAGTGGCTTGTAGCTGGTGGGCAGCTGCGCATTCCCGTCGAATCTCTGTCTGTTGTGTTGGGCCTGGCGGAAAATCCGCGTTCAAGTTTGTCCTGATTCTCCAATTACCAACAGTCGCTATTATGATATAGGTATCACCAAGACTGGACTGCCGTAGATACCTAGATTGGGTCTTGACTGCCTGGGTGCATATTATACAGGCCCGTGGGTGCGAGGTCTTTCCTTGCCAAGGAGCACACGGGAGAACCTACACATAGTATGACGGCTCGCCAAGGGAGGAGATGTAGAGAATGGGAAGAAGACCCTGGAATTTCGTAATCGATCGTTGCGGCCATGATGATGGGACCGGGCGTCCTGCTTGGCCTTGCGCAGGCTCGCTGCGACATGAGCCTTGGGGGCCGCCAGGTCTTCGTCGCTTGGGAACCGTGGCGCTTGGGACTAGGAACCAACTGAAAGTAACGCGAGCTGCTTGCGACAAATCATCGATGCATTTGGCTTGATTGGAGATTCGATCCCGTCAACGACACCATCTCTGTTCAGAGGAAGGCGCGGCCGGGAGCGTCTGCCCGTGCTCCCAGGCGCGGAAGATCTGAACATCTCAGCCCCTGCAGACGTCGAGCGAATGGTCTGTGCGAAGAGGACGACGATTGGAATTTTAGGAAGGGGCGGTCAACTCAAGGCCTGGGGCTGGCAGAAAGACCCAAAATTGGCGTGCAACTGGCTCCAAAGCGCCCTCTGAACCCCGGTTACTATTCAGATCCCGGACTCTCACCTGCCGACTCCAGTTCGATGAGCCCTTATCTTGCAAGATCTTCACAAGGCATGCTGGTTCTTCGTCGATGGGTCGTTGTTATTCTTTGCATGGCGTTCTAAAACGGGATCCCTCAGGACGTCGATCAACCCCTCGGCTGAAACATCAGCAGGGACACTTGGCTCCCGTCAAGTTCTCCCCACGTCTCAGTTGGTGCAAGGTGGGTACGTATCTCGAGCCTCATACCTACCCATTGGTCTTTACCACGGCGCCAATCTTTAGCGATGTGCCGATTCGCTCCCCATGGATCGCGGGCAACCTCCATTCCGGGTTGACCGTATCCGCCCCGCGCGCTGCATCTGCACCGAAGCTCGAACGGTGCGGGACACTGAGCACTGCTCATTCTGAAACACGATGCGCCCCATCCGACGAACCAATCGCAATGAAGCCCACGTCAGACACAAGCTTCTTTCGGCTGGTCTGGTTGTGGCGTTGCGGGCCAGCAGAGAGCAAACGCTGCCTCCACACCGTCGATGGCTCGCTCATCAGTGGACGTTCGAAAGCGCACGCAGCCGATGAGCTGCCCGCATGTTCGCGCCCTCGGCAACATGTCCGGCTCTAGGCTCGAGGGTTTATTCTGGGACTTGTACATTGATGATTGCGTAGGCACCCGGCCTTCGGGGTCTTTCCACCAACGTCGAGCAACGCAGCCTTCGGGAGACCCATGCTCCTCGATTCGTGGAGCTGGGCCACGTCAATCCTGGCCGCAGTTTTGTGAATTTAGGATTCTGGATGGCGGACGTGTGGCGTCAGGCTGAGGCTGACCACCTTCTCTGCCATCGTCAAACTGTCAAAGGTACCTGTGAGGCGCTACAACTCAAACTCTGCAAACCTTGAGGTTTGAGCTGGCTCAATATCACTAATATCACTGACTTTGCAGAACCGTGCGCCGTGATATGCGAGCCCCTAGACAAGCCCCCCGTCCAGGCTCGGCGCACCTGAAGCAGGCCATGGCAAACACGATGGTTTTTTCTTCGGCACCGCCATCTCATACCACCTCTTTTTGTGAATGACATCGCAGTCAGCGGTCAATGGATCCCACGACAAGCGCGTGGGAGCGGAGTCTGATTGTCCTGTGGTTGCGGTTGGGGATTCCGATCTGAGGCTGAGGGTCTATCTATACCACTCACCCTGTCAACGGATCCGCACCATCCATCGTGTGGCTGCAGAAATGCACTTAAATTAGCCGCGGCGACGGCTCGGCTCCGTCTCCTTCTTGGCGCCGTCGCCCCTGGCCTCGCCCCTCCGTTAGCTCTAGGAGACGCGCTCCCACCCAACATGGCTGCAAAATGGCGGCATCGGCCCCAACAACGGGACCGCTTCTCGTTCCTGGCCCCGTTGGCCTCAACCCTCCAACCCGTTGCGAGAAACTGGCCCATCTTCTCCTTGGAAAGAGGGTCGACATGGTAAGTAGCTGGGCTTTGGATGCCCACCGCGCGCGCAGCTCACGGTGCTCGGTGGAAACGTCGTCGGCCCGGTAGCAGCGGCAGGTGGAAAACGACCTCTGGGCGTCGCGCTGTCTCGAGTGTCCCTTTTCGGTGTTCGTCAAACGTCCCTCGCCAAGAACAGTTTCACGCCCCATCGCTGGGTCTCAGCTTGTCGATCCGCATGGAGGGCTGTGCCTCCACTGCTCGCCGCAAGCACTTGTCTTTTCCCCGCACCCATCCGGACTGATGAGTTGGACTTTGGCCACGCCCCCAGAGGATCGGATGGGCCGCAGTGGGAGGCTGGCCGTCAGAACGATTCCAGAGGCGGCCTGTTCTCAGGTTGGTGCTCACCTCACACTCAGTCGGTCTCCTCTGCTCTCCTCTTCTCTGTTCTGCACTCTCTCTGCTGAGAACCAAGCCGGGCCCGGGCTCCCTGGCGAGCCTGGACGGTCCCTTGTGGAGATCACCATGCAGTGGTTCAGACGAGCATCTGACGCCATGATCTGCGACGGGCAAATCTGATGCACAAGGGTGGCTTCTAAAACGGTCGGCATATGGGATCCCAGCACAGGGCAACCTTGGCTAAGGATCCGCCATCAGCACCACAGACCTTGGCTCTTGTTGCCGCACCCACCTCGACCACTGCCGCCGCCGCCGCCCACCCTCGCAGCTCAAAGTCCTCGGCACGGTTACGGCCACGGTTACAGGCCACGGCTTTTGGACAAGGGTGCCAGCGCAGGGCTCCGAGGCGTGCGACGGTGGCATCGGCCAGTCGGGGATATCTGGGAGCCGTGCCCATAGCAGCAGCCTCGCAGGAGTGTGGGGAAGTCTAAACATCAACTAACAACTTCCTCAATGCATAATGCGTGAGCTCAACCTGGCAGTGCCGTGACCGGAAACTCTCTCGACTGCCTGGCCCTTGTCCTCCCGAGCCTCCCCAAACACACGCCGTGCCCGACTGCGATGGTGCCCCTGTCAGTTCCTGAGAGTTGACGTTAACTCACAACGCTGCTTGCGCCGTATTCCGTCGTCCACGGCCTCTCGGCTCACTCGCCCGTCCGCCGCAGCACCCTGAGGAGGGCGGTCCACGGAACATCCCAGCAGCTTTCTCGGTCATCCCAGGCGTCCCCGGTGTGCTGCCCACCCCGGATATCCCACCTCTGCGAAGCTCGGATCGCGCCCCAAACAGATACTGTTCTCAGACTGTGCCCTCGATTCATGCATCAGCTGTGTGCCACCCCTCGTCCGCTCTGCTTCTGCCTCTGCAACCCATCCCTCCTTTCCCTTCTGGCCCCAATCGTCTTAACTTTTTGTTTCTCCCTCTTGTCAACTGGCCGTTTGGACTGCTCCTTTCATTTCCTTGGATGCAACGCCTGGACGTGAACGCGGGTACCTGACGGGCACTTCTCCTTTCGACAACGCACAACGCACAACGCGCAACGCACGCCGCCCTGACGTCCTGACAACCTGACGACATAACGAACGAGGCACGGCGAGATTGAACGGCAGTATTGGCGGCTGCTCCTTCCGCGAATTTGCTCTCGACGGGTTCGAAAATTCGATTTCGATTTCGACATTGGTTGAGCTCGACTCAACTCTCGGCGTGGATCCGGCCTGCCCCTGGAAGGGACCTTTTTTCCTTGCTCTTCTTCGGACAGCAACCACGAAGGCTGCGGGCTATCCATCCGATTCTTTGCAGGCTCCCCCCGTGCGCCTTGAATGTGGCATCATCACCCTTTTCGGTCAGCAGGGCACCTTCTTATCTTTTTTGTTTCCATCTAAGCTGCGTGTGGGACCTGACATATCTCCACAGGGGGTAACCAGTTCATGCGAGCAGATGTTTCCTTTGGCTGGTGGTAATCTAAATCGAGTTGGCAGCCACTCTGGTTCCCGGATCACCGGTGTTTCGGGTGTTTCCAGCTGTCTGTGGGGGACAGTCAGTGCGAGTCTCAAACGTCGATCCCGTTGATAGAGGCTTGCCGGGGGCAGTTCAGTGCCTCGTGCTGCAGGCGTGGCTGCTGTTTGAGGCCCTCCGCCCACTTGCGAAGCATCATAAGGCGCGGATCTCCCGTCTTCCCTCCCTCCTGTCTAACCAGGGCACTTCTTGTGGGTGGCCATCAGGTATCTCACCAACAGCCCGACCGTAGCCTCTGGTGAGAGCGATAGCCATCGAGCTTGCGGCCAGCAGCAAGCAGCACATCCTGTGGGTTTGAGAGCAGAAACATTTGAGTCGGAAGCCGAGAGGACCGACCCGACAAGGATTTCGTTGGCGATATTGCGGATTGTCGTGGTACGAGGGCATCGACGCATCTGGGCTCTTGCAGGACGAGACATATACGACTTTGCGTGGCGATTTCTGTGACGAGGAGGAGAAGGAGGACGACGACGACGACGTACACCGACACCGGAGCTCTGAGGAGATTGGACAGGGTCTGGTCGGTTTTGTGAGAATTGTCGACGCCAACAGGTTCGACAGGGGTGTTTGCGAGAGGCGTCAAGGCATCAACTGCGCAGGAGAGCAACTTTGTGATATTGGGGCAACGGGACGCAACGGACGCTGCTGGAGCTGACGAATCGGTCTCGAGACCAAGCCAAGGTTGGCGATCTCGACCACGGGAGCGAGTCTACCCCCGCCTTGAAGCTTCATCCGACGTCGGTCGACTGTTTGCGCCCATCGCTGTCTGTCACGCCTGGGTGTGACTCGCAGATAAGAGACCCCATTTTTCGTCTCAAACGAGAGACACTCTGCTGGTTGGCGCCATCAGCAAACGGACAGGACCCGGGAAATCTAGGGCTCACCGTACTTGACAGATGACGGTGTGTCCGGTATCATCATCACCGCGCATCATGGATGTGACTTCGCTTCTCAACTCGTCCTCGGCGGCGGCAGCAGCAGCAGCGGCGGCGGCGGCGTTGCAGAGGAGAGATTCGGTCGAGAGCTCAACGCCTTCGGCAACAGGAGATACCACGGCGTCCTCAACAGCCGTACCCACGCCGTCGCCAGAACGCACCCCCCCTCCCCGGAGGACGAGTGGGTCAAGGTCACCGGTCCGGAACCGCACGCCATGGGATGCCGGCGGATACTCGCTGCCGTTGACGCTTGACACGAAATCCATCCCATCGTTTGGGTCCACCGGCAGCCGGCCAGGCTTCTATCGAAATTGTGATTCACCAACAGACTGCTCGGTCAGCCCCAAATCTCCTCGCCATAAATTCTCAGACTCGCGCAGCTCGCTCTCGTCATACGCTTCTTCCTCCACCAACTCCATCTCACACTCGCGCATCTCGTCACTTTCCACCGTCAGCGAGTTCCAACCTCTCACAAACCTTATCACCGATATATCTCTGGAAGGCAAAAAGATGCCAAACGGTCAGATTGGTGATAATGCCGCGGACCGCGGCGACGAGCCGCGCCCGGCCTCTCCCATCATCCCATCACCTTCTTTTGGCCCAACTCCCATCGTTGGCCAACCTCAAGAGAATCTCAACTCATCCACCACCTCCTACCACCCCGCCATGGCCATCTCTTCGGAGCGTCCCACGTCCCCTTCGGACGCAGTCATGATCAGAAGGGGCTTGGATGGTATCGGCAATATCGGCAATATCAGCAACATCGGCGGCATCAGCGGTGTCAACGGTATCAATGGCAACGGAATCAGTGGTTTGAACGGGTTCAACCACAGCTTCATCAATGGCACTCCTGCCGCTTTCAGGTACGTTTATTTCTCGAATCGAAGCGGTGTAGTTATTTGCGACGGTGCGACCCCGCACTCATTTTTTCTGCCCATCGCAAATGGCGAAATCCATATCTGAATTCACACCACTTCCTTCCTTCCCCGTCTGATGCCCAGTGGGCACCTCTCCATGGATCACGCGTCGGTCGGGCGTGTATCGCGTTTAGCGCGTTTAACCCCGCACTAAGCGTTCCCGCCGCAATTTTTTTTATATCCCCCCCTGAGCCCACTTCCCGCCTACCCCGCCATCCACCACCCGCACCGCCTTGGTCACAATCTGCGTTCACCGCCATTAATTCCCCCCATTCACTTGCCCGTGACGTCATCAGCTGGCTGCTCGCCGAAACGAATGACCTTGCCCCGCAACGCATTACCCCCTAACCCCTGACCCCCATTCCCAGTGTTTACTTTGTGAGTTGAGACAAAGGTGGCCTGATAAAGGGGGTTACGATCTGAAAAGATGACGCTGCCCCCTTCATCGGACCGCAATTGTCTCAACTCGATTGCTGGCTTCCCTCCCATCTCTCTCATCTGCTCTGACGATTGATCGCTTTCGCATCGGACTTGCTGACAAGACGATTCACAGCCCGGCCGATCTGAAACCTGAGCCCAATGGATTGCTATCAGTGGAATCGTCCCCTCCCGGCCCAGCACATAGGCGCGCTGTGTCGGCTCCGGACTTCGCTCCCGCAATGGCCCCAGGGACATCGCTCCCACAATATCCGACGAGCTCCGCCGGGGCATCCGCCGGTCAGCAGTCGCTGCTTTTGGCCCAGACAGGGTCGCTACACACCACATCACAGCCCAACACGGAAGCCAATGCCGCTACCCATACAAGTCGGGGACATTTCCGTGACTTTGATACTTTTGTCTTCGTTCACCCTCACACGGGCGAACGGATGACATTTATCGAGTCACTCGAAAAGGAAAGAGCGCGCCTCGAGGGTGAAAAGGCAAAAATCTCCGAGCAGATCACCCGCGATGATGAGCCATGCGATTATACGGAGGATTGCGCGCTTGGCAGCACCCCTCGGAAGGCCATATCGCATTTATTTGGCCGCAACAAGGCGTGCACACGTCAGATCCCGCGCGGGTGCTGGGTGCATTTCTGTCGCAAGCACTACCAGCGCAGCCGCTACCGAAATCAAGACGACTACTCCAAGGTGCAGGCCAAGTTGGTTAGTGACCAGATCTTCCGCGTCCAACATTGGTCCAACATGAACAAGGACCGGGCCCGCGCCAACGAGAAGAATGGTGTGAAGGACAAGGAGCCTGCTATCATCCTTAAGGCATGGCACCTGACCAAGCGAAAACGTGAGGCGCAGCGAGCCGACACGAAGAAGAGCGGCTCCAACAAGCGCCGTCGACCAGACGATGACAATGAGGACGACGATGAGGAGGACGACGATAACGACCCTAACTTTGATCAGGGTGTGGCAGTCGAAGGCTGGCTACTGGCGATGTGTAACCGTCGATACTCCACAGACGAAATGCTCGCCATAGCGCACAGGATCCATATTGAGCTGCTTCTCGACCATCGGAAGAAGATGCCGGATATTGAGATACTGCCAGAGATCGAAGGCGGCACGGACAAGAGTTCTGCAGGCTCGAAGACTCCTGCTTCTCGCCGGAAGGTCAGCCACAACCGTGCTAAGTCCATGGTGGTGGCACCCGGCTCGCAGAGCCATGAAGCGCAGCAAATGGCTCGGCGAACCAGCCAGCCCAACGTGGGTCATCACTATACCGGCTCCGGCTACTGGGGTTCCGACCCGAATGGTTCCCCTGCGGAAAAGCGCCAGCGTCTCGGCGAGATGACCAACCCCTATCAGACACGTCCCGACGTGCAGCGTGGGTTTCCAACTCGAAACGTAGAGCGCACTATACCTATGCCTGCCCCGAACATGCACCCGCTGGGCACCATCAACATGAGAACCCCATTTGGATCCCTCCGCGAAAATGCCAGCGAAGGTCACTCTTTGCCGCGGCCTCAGCACGGCGCAGTCACCGGCCTTGGCCACTACAGTTCGCAGGGCCCGCTGCCTGTTCCCGCCCCACGAGGGCTTGTTGGAGCCTCTTTGGCAAGCCAGAGGCTGGGACCCTCTGACCAGGGAGGACGCTTCGACGTCCGGGGACGACCTGCGCACCAGCGCTCAGTGTCTGACGCAGGTGCGATGCACCAATACAGCTCACAGCCATATCGCCCCTCCGGTCAGGAGTACGCACAGCCCGCGTTCCAGCCCACTGGTAGCTACGCAGCTACCAGCAATGCCTATCCCAGCGGCACTGGTTATACCACCCCTAGCCCATATGTGGCGGATTATTCCCGCCAAGAGACGGCAGCACACCCCACGACTTCGGGCACTAACGGCCTGCCTCAATATGGCAACACCTTCGCACGAGCTCAGTCCGGCCCAATGCGGCCGTACACAGGCTTCGGGAACGGCTATGGCGGCGGTGCTAAGCACACACGCCACCAAAGCACGCCTGTTGCACACCAGCTGCCTTCCATGGGATACAATACAGAGACCTCGAGCTTCGGCTCCTACTCTCAGTACCCGGCTCGTGGCCAGGGTTCCTATCTCAGTGGGCACCAGAACATGCCCCCCGTTGACGAGGGGGATGCAACCCGTGATAATCGCTACACTAGACAATCGTGATGATGGGACGAGATCCCACATCAATGTCGGCCGCCTACGATTAACCAGCCGACACCACACCTCATCTGACTTTATCAAGTTCAGATTGTACCAAGTAGCGGAACTCTACACCCCCTTTTATCATGCAATTTCATTGCTGATGCCTAATCCTTGACTTGCTGGTTCACCAACACCCGACTTGCTGGCTCACCATCCGACCTTCCTCTTGCTCAACATTCGCTATTATCTTGCGTTTGGCTTTTGGGCGCTGGCGTTCTTCACGCGGCTGGTCATGGTGACCCGCATTCTCCTTACTTCCCAGCATAGACGACAACAGACCGGACAATCCGGGATTACTCTTCTTCATATCGGCGAAGCAGAAGCGGCCTCTAATATGTTCTTCACATTGGTGAAGGAGGCAACGACTTCTATCTTCTTCGCATCGGAGGAGGAGCAACAATCTTACTTTTCTTCTTGACATTGGTGAAGGGGGATCAGCCTCTATCATGTTCTTCACATCAATGAAGGAGGCAACAATGCTACTTTCTTCTTCACATCTGTAAGGAGGAGCAACATCTACTTCGTTCGCTTTTTCTTACTCTCGGGATTTCGCAAGGACAAATACCCCCTTTGACTTTTATATGGCTTGGCTGGCTTTCTGCGCTTGGACTGGCTTCACGGAGGACAAGGAACGGGACGGGACAAGAAAAGCAGGAGCGAGGTCCATGTATTTTAGACACCCTGGGAGCGACGGGACCGGGGTTTTACTTTTTCACCTTTTGGCTGGCAGGTTTCGGACTACTCAACAGGGCTCTCACAATACCTTCTACTTTATTGAAGGAGTGTGTTTGTCGCGGGCGCATCTACCATCGAGTTTTCGATCCTGGCTTTCTCACACCAATCCCTGCGTTCGACGCCTTCTTCTTAACTGAAAGAGCGTGCTGATCGCGGGCGAAGCTTTTTTTCTCTCAACGGGGAAGGATCGCGGGAATGGTTGTCGGATCAATACCCAGCCAGCACCGGTCTCGATTCTGGTTTCTCACCTCACACATCTGGCATTTTCGACGCCTTCTACTTGGCTGAAGGAGAGCGGCGATTTTCTGACTCTCGACACTTTCTACTTAACTGAAGGAGGACAACGACTTTGGCTCTCGACGCTTTCTACTTCATTGAGGGAGAGCATCGATTGCGGGCGATGGAATGATGGGATTTCGAGGCTAGCGTTTTCTTTTGGAATGTATGACTTTGTAAACCTTTTGCTTTCCCTGCGTGTGATTTTCTTGCTTGTTCTCCTTTTTGAGATCTTTTGTCATCTTTTCCTGGACGGTAGACGGGTGTTTTGTTTTATTTTCATAGGTGGGATTGGTCCTGGGATCTCGCCGAGCGAGGCTATTCCGGGTTGTGTTTGGCAGCAGAAATGGTTGGGTTGGGATGTGTTTACATGACTATCACGGTGGATTAGAGGGCAATGGGTTCCTTGACGGGGCGAGTGTCTTTCCCTCGTGGGAACGGGAGTGCGGAATATCGGTATGGGGACGTTTAAAGGGCTGAAGGTCATCATCACTATGTGGAGGGAATGCTCTTTTTGAGTTACGAGAATGACAGCACGGCTTCTATCACACAGATGGCGAGAATGTTTACTCAAGAGTCTGAGACTTGTTTCTCCCACTGGATTATCTGGGGAGTAGAGACGGGCATTTAGGTCTACCTGGACTCGGCGAAGGGGGATGACAAACAACCCGCCTCCTGCAACTCTCGCCACCATGCATCGACCAGTCTTCTAGGCGCTGCAAGATCTCGGCACTGTACGACAGGGAATATGGCCCCAAATCTTCGGATGCCACCTCCTTTTGGCGTCAAAGATGACTCGGCGCTCTGGGCTGGTGACCGTCTCGAGTCATCGGCTGAAGTCTACGTGGCGGAAGTTGCCGTAGTTAATTTCATTTCAGACGTTCTCTGATGTTGGGACTCCACCGTCCCGTTTTCGCCGTCTTGACCTTGCGATGATGGCGAGGTGAAGTAGAGATGGTTGCGGGGAGTTGTCTGCCGGCGTTAGCTCTTAGTTGATGCAGGGTGCCGTTGGCACTTCTAGGGGAGGGTGTGGAAGGGTGGGTGCCGTTTCAAACGGAATGGGAGCGGGGCCCCTGGAAGGAAGGTTGAATTTGGTACGGATCAGATAGGATGGGAGTAGGAACTGTTCTGTCGCACAAGATGTACGAAATACCCGGGTTTTGGTCGGTTGCACCAGATCCTCAAATGCACTGGCAGTCGAAGCCGCTGGCGTCGCTTACTGGAGATGCAGTTCGCTTCGGGACCATGTTTTCGTGTCTCGGACCGATCCGTGACCTGAGCCGCTGCGATCTAGGTAGGAAATCTGTACTAATCAGCAGGTACGCTGCGACTTGTTGCAGCAACCTGTGGGCCCGAGGCTTGATTGGGCAAACCTTCTCGATTTGTTGATGCTCGCATCTGCTTATCTTTTCGGGCCAGTATGGTTCGAATACTTATCGCATACTAAAACTTCTCCGCCTGATTTATTACCCCCCTGCTGGGACCTGTTACGACTTGCTCTTCCGGCTTCAGTGTGGTAAATCGCTGCATTTTACCTACTGATTAGCATGTCGATATACCTCCCCCTAGAGGTCTATAAAAGACTTTGCGACAGGGCTTTTTTCAAAACGCGCATTTAAGTAGTGTTTTTAAAACCGCATTTCACTGTAGTGCTCTGTTACCACAGATTTTCAGCGGAGGAAGGCCCTATATTTTCAAAGGGCTGGAATTTACCCCCTTTCGTAAGGTACTATCCAGGGTAGCTAAGGGGCCTGTAACCCACTTCGTACCAACAGGGCCTTTGCCACACGACGTACCCCCAATGAGGTGGATTTGAACTATACTGGCCCTTCATTTTGCCTCCGAAGAGCGAGCTCTGCAGCGCAAAGGGACCGCATGTAGTCGCCAAAACGAAGATAACGCCGTTTGGACAGACCGCCAGGGCTGACAGGGGGAGCTAGCGCCTACTCGAGGTGTCACAGAAGCGAACGCCGCGAGTCTCAAAGTAAAGGCCCAAGCTCCAGGTCACATCTCGTCGATCGGGGAGCTTGCCCAGGTGGAAACAGCTTTCTTATGTCCCGCCTGTTTCTCAGACCGTTCTACAAAGCCGTTGTCGGCTGGCGGTACTGGACGAGTACTTGTGACGAATTTGGAGGTGGTCCTCCGATTTGCTAATCGATTGGTGGCCAATCCCTCCTTTGTCGGCTTCCCACGGTCGTCGATCCTGTTTATCGTCGCATTCTTGACCAAAGTTCCCGCCCCCTTGATCCCACCCGGGCGTTGGTGTGGGTGGCAGACCACCAACAGCTTTTTGCGCGCCCTGTTCTCTCCGCCTTTCTCTAGACCGAACCTCGTCCTCACACTCTGTCAGCTCGACATCTCTGCGCGGTACCTTTTCTGGATATTTTCTGGGCGACGCGATGGTGTCGACTGTCGGTGGAGCGCTCGCCCTTGTCGGGGTGTGGTGTGTCTACAAATACATCACCGCTCTGCGGCGCAACATCCTCATCGCACGCAAGTCGGGCATCCCTTACGTGGTTTACCGTATGAGCTCCCTAAACCATGTGGGTTGAGTGCGCTCACTTACAATGCACGTGTTGCAGCTATTCATCCCCTGAACATCTTCTGGCAGTTCACGAACGCGCTATGGATACCCCTGATAAAGAAGCTCCCCAAGCCATGGTGGGAAGGGCGAATTTTGTAGGAATACCCGTGCCCTTTTGAATTGGCCAAGTTCAAGGATTAATATGAGTTGACTCCGTAGGGTGATGGGACCTGACTGGTCAGCTCGCACAAATCAGGAGTACTACGACTGGGTGGGCAGCCAGACGGTGATTGTCGTCGGCCCCGACCAGATGACGCTATACACCCAAGATGCCGAGGTTATCAACCAAATAACGATGCGAAAGGAGGCCTTTCCGAAGGATGTTGCAAGATACGGGTTGCTCACCATGTTTGGGCGGAATGTGGTCACCACGGAGGGCGCGGTTTGGAGGATGCATCGCAAGGTCACGGCGTCCAGCTTCAACGAGAAGAACGCAGCCCATACCTTTGCCGAAGCTCTCGAGCAGACGAAGGGACTGGTGGACTATTTGTTTTACAGCGAAGACAAGTCTGCGGACAGCTCGGGGACCATCAAAAACCTCGACGAAGGGACAATTATCTGGGCCCTCAACATCATCGGCTACGTTGGGTTTGGGCTTCGCCTCATCTTTCCTGGTCAGGAGCCGCCCGAGGACCCAAAGCTGAAGAAGTACGGCAGGCTGGACCCCCCTCCCGGTTACACCATGTCGTTTGCTGCTTCACTCGGTGGCTTGCTGGAGAGGATCATTGCTATTTTGATCTTCCCGCCCTTTCTGCTCAAACGTCTTCCGTTTAAGTTTACGAAACACGCGTGGGGAGCCAAGGAAAACTACAAGAAGTACATGGACGAGTTTCTTATCGACAAGATTGAGGAAGTTCGCCAAGGCGAGCGCGAGCAAGTCGGAATGGACATCATGGGCGAGCTGGTGCGCTCCGTCTACGGCGAGAAGGACAAGAATTCAAAGGCTGGATCGGCAAACAACATACTTACAGATGACGAAATCATCTCCAACGCCTTCATCATGACACTTGCTGGACACGAGACAACAGCAAATGTGCTACATTTTGCACTGATATTCCTCGCAGCCTATCCCAGCGCTCAACGCCGACTGCAAAAGGATATAGACACGATCCTTGGGGATGCGGATTCTTCAACCTGGGACTACGACAGCAACATCAACGCGCTACTTGCTAGCTACGTCGGCGCCTGCATGAACGAGACGATGCGTCTCCTCCCACCTGTCACCACCATCCCCAAAATTGTGTCGCCCTCGTCTGACCAGAACCTCTCGATCAATGGCCGACGGTATGTTGCGCCTGCAGGGCTGTCCATTAACATTACGGCACCCTCGGCGCACCGTAACCCCCGTTACTGGCCCACTCAGCCGAGCCAGCGGACGGGCAAGCCAACCGACTTGGAGGACTGGCTTCCAGAGCGTTGGTACCGCAACACGAGCAAGGGTGAAACGAGCAGCGGTAATACCGACGACGAGGAGGACTTTGGTGGTTTTACGGGGAGCGATACCAGCGCGTCGCTCTACCGTCCGGCCCGTGGCAGCTATGTTCCCTTCAGCGATGGTCCGCGATCGTGCCTAGGACGGCGCATCGCCGTCGTGGAACTTGCTGCCGCTCTCCCTGGCATATTCCAAAAATACAGCATCGAGCTAGCGGTCGATAAGTGGGCGACCGACGAGGAAGTTGCAAAAATGAGCCCCGAAGCAAAGCGGCAGCTGTACCGAAAGGCACAGAAGAGCGCCTGGGATGAAATTGACAACGCGACCGCCATCATTACTCTCAAATTTCACAACGGGCAATATGTGCCTATACGGCTGGTACGGAGGGGGAAGGAAAGGTTCATCGGTGATTCGGAGTTGTAGGCGGATTCGCATTTGGATCATGACTGGGATAGCGACGTCTTCTGCATGTTCAGCGTCTGGGTTTTGGATATCTCGTTTCGGATATTCGGGAAAGAGCGGGTACATCTACAGCTGCTTCCCCTGTGGTGGCAACGTCGATTTCATGATTGTATGAAATGTGTGGACAGTGTTGGAAACCACGTTGGAAACTCATTAACTTGCACTTCAACTCAGCTCATCCATCACCTCACTTCCGGCTCTGATGAGAGCGAGATGAGTTTGACTGGTAATTGAGGAGGTTGGTGATGTTGAGACCCTAACCCTAAATCTAATTGGTTCTTGATTTTCCCAGCCACTTCTTTTCTCGCTGGGATGTCCCCGCCCCACACACACCCCAGGCCAGCAAGCCCAGCTCTTCACCCCGGTGTGGGTGTGGAGGTGCCGAGCAATCACAAAAACATAAACAACGCAGAGTGCCGCTCCCCCCCGTCCCCTCCACACGCGCCCCCAGCCGAACATATCACATATCTGGCAGCTTTCGCAAACAGCACAACTCCATCCATCTTTGACGCCATCGCCGAAAGAGACAGTGCATTGCGATCGCCTCGTCTACGCGATCACATCGATAGCGATAACCGTTTCCGAACCTTGACTTTTTTTCTGCAACCATGTCGGGCGCAAACAGCTGGCTCGCGAGGCAGCGGAAGTCGGACCTCGTGGAGTTGGCACAGACCGTCGGTCTCAAGGAGTGCGTGCTTCTTTTCCCACTTTCCCTATCAGTTCTGCATCGCGAAGCGTCTTGGTGGTTTGGATTTGGGGGTTTTAGTTTCTTGGGATCTGATGCATCTGTCTCCTCTGTTTTGCTGCGCGTTGCATGCCATCCGCCGTGGGCGGTGTGTGGTGGTGGTGTGTGTGTTGGCGGGACGCGAAGCTGTCGCGACGGTGGCTTGGCTTTCGCCCGCGATGCCCTGAGGTGACGGCGCAACACATCGCAGCGCAGCCACAATTGCTCAGAAATGATGGCGCTAACATGATGGTTTGTTTCTAATGCAGCTATGAGAGCCTCAAAAAGAACGATCTGGAGCTACAGCTCGATGAGTACATCTCGGACAATGCGTCGCAGTTCCAGTCGGATCCCAAGCTCGCGCCCTACTTTAGCAGCCGCGCCAGGACCGTTGGGTCGCCCGTTAAGAAGGAGGCGCCCGAGCTGAAGGTGTCAAAGCGGAGAGCCACCAAGGCCATTGAGGACTCTATCGACGTCGAGTGAGTTTGCGCCTGTCCGAACCAGCGCGTTTTCCCCTGAGCGTCAGGGGTAAACAAATGCAGCGCGATTTGGTGGTCAAGATGGATTGCTGACTCGAGCGCCTTTTCCACAGTGAGAGCGATGAGCCATCCCGAAGCACATCCACGGCTCTGGCCCGCACCCCCGGTCGCGCCCTGTCGCTGGCGAGCCGCATCCCGCTGCCCGCAACCCCCGCCGATGTCGCGTCGGCCGTGGACCGTGGCACCGTTGCCATCCGCAAGCGCGCCGCTTCGCTCTACCAGGATTCGGGCATCACGGAGGCAACGCAGGTGACGCGCGAGTCGCTATCCACCGTCAAGTCCATCATCTACCTCGTCGCCGCCTTCGAGCTGTACTACCTCCGCCCCGAGGTGCTCCCCGATCGCTACGCCTTCACCATCCCCGCCATCGGCCTCCTCGGCACCAGCGACTACCCCGTGCTGCTCCCCGACATGTTCGCCCTGCTCACGACGTCCTTCTGGTCTCCCGCTGCGACGTGGGTGCTCACCAGCATCTTGCTGCCCGCCTTCTTTGGCTACTTCTTCAACCTCAGCGCCGCGCACGCCCCGAGCAGCAGCCGTGGCCGCCCGCGCGCCAGCCAGCCCGAGTACAACGTCGACCCCCTCACCTTCAGCGTCGCCAAGGCCATCGCGACCTACGTCGTCTACGCCCAGGGCGTCACGTTCGGCGGCCTGATCAACCACGACTCGGTCGCGCGCATCAACTCGGCCCTCTATAGCGGGTGGAAAGGTGTGATCGTCGGCACGGCCGTCACCGGGTTGTCGTCCTTCTACGACGCGGTGCTGAAGAAGTAGAGAAGTCTGAAAACCCCCGATTTTCCCAACGCGTACATAAAAACGCCGCAGGTCTATTTTTTTGATGATTTTTATCTCTATTTCTTGGGATGCTCGCGGTGCGGGCAAGACGAAAGATGAATGAAGGGGACGGTTATTGCTACCAGCGAAGCGAGCGAGGCATCGGGGCGCCGGGGGTTCAAATAGGAGGGGAATCTGATGGCGTTCATGGGCGTTTTTTTTGGCTTTTGCCTCTTGCTCTTCTTCCCTTCCCGTACGTACCCTGCTCGGTTCTGGCAGTTCAGCGCGGGATTTTGATACCTCTTTTCCTCCTGCCTGGTCTCACCCCCTGCCCGTTTCCCTCTCGCCTTCAGGGTCAAATCCTATCGTTGAGAGGGGACGGCTTCCATGGGTGGAGATGTGTACATGGTTATTCTTATTTTTCAGGGGAAGGGAGCTCAAGGGGTGGGCTTCTGCTGCTTCTGGTAGAGGGAGAGGTGCGGGATGGATATGCCTGTTTTTTATATAGGCGGGCTGCGGGTGGCGGGGGATATTTGCGCCTTGATTTTTTCACCCATTGGAATGGCAGACGGGATCAGCGAGCTGGAAAAGGGGGTTGGGAACATGTCGTTGGGATAACGGCATCACGGGACAGAGGGGAGGCAGCGTGGTATTTTTGGGTCTCGGTAGCAGCAGCAGCAGGGATTTATTGCACGATTTGTTGTCCTTGGCGTTGCTCTCGTCGGATATCAAGTGAGATGTGAGATGTGAGCTGTGCTGGTGGTTAGCGGTACTCGGACCAGAACCCGCTGTCTGAAATTTCAAACTTTCCAGGGTTGGGGTATTGTGTAATGTGGAAATTTGGGGAACACTGCAAAAGTGGGCGTATACAGTAATTTTCACGCCCCACCCCCTTTGGATTGATGTCTGAGTACTGGGAAACGGGCCGTTAAAAGAGGGGTTGATGGGGAATTGTTTGCTCAACGTCCACTTCCCAGCCTTCACCACTCCAACGCTCTTCAGCATGACGTAGATTTATACATCTTCCCTCCCCTACCCTCAACCCCCCCCCCCCCCCCTTTCTGCTTTCTGTAGAGCTTCATCCCCCAGCTTACACACACCCACAATGACTCTCACCCCCTCCCAGCTCGCCGCCTTCGACCGCGACGGCTACCTCATCATCCCCTCCGCGCTCCCCCCCTCCACCGTCTCCTCCCTCCTCGCCGAAACCACCCGCCTCCTCTCCATCCTCCCCCTCGAATCCCACCCCCTCACCCGCTTCCAAACCGGCGACGACACAGGCGAAGGCCACACGGGCGACGCCTACTTCCTCGCGTCCGCCTCCAACATCTCCTACTTCTTCGAAGAAGAAGCCTTCGACCCATCCAACCCCACCACCCTCACAAAGCCCATCCCTCTCGCCGTCAACAAAATAGGCCACTACCTACACGCTTTATCCCCTCCCTTTTCGCACCTCCTCTCCCCCGATGCAGACATCCAAGCCAAACCCGCCGATGTCGCGAGATCCCTAGGTTTCACAGACCCGCGGTGCTTACAGAGCATGGTTATCCTGAAACAGCCCGAGATCGGCGGGGCGGTGCCGCCGCACCAGGACAGCACGTTCCTATATACGGACCCGCCGTCTGCGGTAGGCTTCTGGTACGCGCTCGAGGACGCGACGCTGGAGAATGGGTGTCTGACTTTTCTGCCGGGGTCGCACAAGTGGAGTCCGATAGAGAGGAGGTTGGTGAGGAAGGAGGGAGGGGGGACGGTGATGGTTGAGAATAACGGGGCGAATTTTCCGAGGGGGGAGGGGTATGGGGTTGAGGACGAGAAAGGGTGTGAGTATGTGCCTGGGGAGGTCAAGGCGGGATCGTTGGTATTGATACATGGGAATTTGCTGCACAAGAGCGAGAGGAATACGAGCAAGAAGGGGAGGATTATTTATACGTTTCATATTATTGAAGGCGGGGAGAGCTATGTCTATGATGAGAAGAATTGGTTGCAGCCCCCTGAAGGGGGTTTTACAAAGTTGTACTAGTGAGTGAAATCGGAGGGTCGCGAATGGGTGTGGCGTTTGGATACCAGGTTTGGGCATTCGGGCATATGACACGAGTTACCCGGTACCTACGCAGTATTTGGGCGCTAGTTTAGTTGGACAAGGAGATCTGATTTGTGGATGTCCTATTGACTGATATACCGCTGAACCGCTCGTGGAATATGATACAAGAAGGCCGCGCATCTCGGCACCCATCCCGCTGGTGCCTCCCCCTCCGCCCTGCCCGCCCGTCATCTGGTTTCCTGTCTTTATTTTCGCAAACCAATCCCTTAGGAAAATGAAACCCAATGCTCCAAGCTGGTGAAAAACCGACCCCTTCCTTTGCTCTCCGATGTCGAGAGCTTCTTGAGATACAGCAATTCTTTGTGAGATGACACAAAGCGGCCGTCTGATGGTTCGCATTTCCTCCCAAATTAGCCAGCCCCCCCATCAGCTGAAAGCAACGATGGTGGCTGATGTGTTGTCTCTGAAACGGCGATCAAAGCAGCATGGCTCAACCTCTAGCATACGGGTGGAAGCCGCGGTTGCCGCCTCTACCGCCACCTCGGTAGTTGGCACCGGGTCGACCGGCATTTTTGGGTCCGGTGGGCGCGTTAGGAGGGGGCGCACTATTTGGGTCCATGGGGCCAGGAGACATGGATTGTTGATGACCACCGCCGCCGCGGTTCTTGTGGAAGCCACCACGACCGCCACCACCTCCGCCGCCGTTGCCGCTGCTCTGACTACCACCGAACCCGCCGCCGCCCGAGTTCATCATGGGCTGCGGCACATCATCGTACATGCCCTCCCAGCTAGTAGGCGCTCCACCACCCATGCCGTTGTTGTTGTTGTTGTTGTTGTTGTTGTATGCCTGATTGTTGTAGTCCTGCGGGCCGCCGCCGCCGCCGTTTGCTCCGCCGCGACCACCTCGTCGTCCACCCTGGTCGTACTTTTGCTGCTCAAACTGCTGCTGCTCGAACGCGTTATAACTAGGACGGTTGCCCGCAGGACCTCCATGAGGGACAGACGCACCTCCCTGGGGCGCCCCCGGACCTCCCACGGGGCCTGCGCCGCCGGCTTGGTTCATCATTTGCTGCATTTGCTGCATCATTTGCGGGTTCATGTTGCCCATGGCCGCCATCGGATTTCCACCCGGCGCACCACCACCACGGCCTCCCTGTGCTGCCATCATCTGCTGCTGCATCTGTTGCATTTGCTGCATCTGCATCATCTGCATCATGGCCGGGTTCATGTTGCGGTTCATGGCCATCTGCTGCTGCATCATGGCAAACGCCTGTTGCATGCGTTGGAAGTACTGCGCCATCAACTGGGGGGTCATACCCGCTGTAGCTGCCCCCATGCCCGCCATGCCCGCCATCGCACCGCCCTGGTTACCACCGGAGCCGTCGTCCATGCCGTTGCTGCCATTCCCCTGCCCCTTGCGTCCAAACTTGCCACCGCCACGCCGGGCCGCTTCCTCCTCTTCACGCATGTTCCCGCGCGGCTGCGCCTTCTTCACCTCGATCGGCTTCCCATGGATTTCCAGGTCGGCTGCCAAGCACGCATCTACGCCAGCTTCACTCTCAAATGTCACGAAGCCGAAGCCGCGGGGACGGCCCGTATCCTTGTCCATCATGAGCGTAGCATCAACCACTCGGCCAAACTGGGCAAAGTACTCCTTGAACTCGTGATCGGTCGTCTCCTGGCTAACACCGCCTACAAAGATCTTCGACGTCTTCTCCTGCTCGTCCCGGGGAATGGCCCGTTTTGGATCAATCTGTTAAGGCGCACGCCGTGTTAGAGCGGGGGTAACTCCACCTTCAGCATTTGTGCCACTTACAATCTTGCCATCAAGATAGTGCTCCTTGACCATAACAATGTTCACTGTCTTGGGGTCCTTGAAGGTCAAGAAGCCGAAGCCTCGGGATCGGCCCGTTGCGCCATCTCTCATGACGGTGCACTCGACGACCTCGCCAAATTGAGAGAAGTAATCGCGAAGGGATTCTGTGCGCTCATTGTCAGAACAGGCTCTCATTGGTCAACAGGTGTCAGCTAGGGGTCTTACGGTCTGTCGTTTCCCAGTTGAGGCCACCGATAAACATTTTTCTGTGCGACCAACTGTTAGCTATCATTTCCCACCGAAGTAATTGCAAGCGTAATCGGTTGCGCATTTGGGTATGTGGGTTTTGCATGGACTGTATATTAGTGAAGCTCAACAGCCAAGACCATCCCCTCGTCCACGAGACTGAGAGAGATGACCAACTGTGGATGGTGTCGGCTTCTAGGCTTCGTGTTTGAACCAAAAACTGCCGGTCCATCAAGCATCCTTCCTCCTGTGTCATCGAGCAGTCGAGGAGCCCAGACCTTGCGTATTCTTTTTTTATGTTGATTTTCTTTGGCGATCTTGCGTTCCAAGGTCGAGGTTATAGCGGCATCTAATCTCCTTCTCGCTCCTGAAATTGGGCTGCCGCCACGGTTGCCTGAACCTAGCGGGATGTAGTCCTCAGCCGGTTTGAGGTCATATCCAAAAGCTCCCACGCCCGGCTGGAGGGGAGGGGTAGGAGGTTGCCCCGTCATCAAGTTTTCTTGGTGACGCTTCTTTGTTGTCGCGGTTGTGAAAGGCGTGGGTGAGGCCGTAACGAAGCTCGAGGGACGCTACAATAGTTCTCACGAGTGAGAAGTAAAATGCAGCGCAGGATGCCAGTATTGATCTTTGCCGAATATCTTTCTTGTTCCTGTCTCGTGCTCTTGCTATCGTCAAGCTAGGTACTGGCCAGGTGTGCTGCTCTATCCGCTGCCAAATCTCGATTTTGCACCGGGGACAGACCACCCTCGCATGCGGGGACTGGTCATGTCTTCCGGCGCCTTCTAAGATTATCTGCGTGTTTGGGCTATGGATAACAGGAGTTGCGCTCCTGGGCTATCCGGGGTGGCGTTTGATTGTTCTCGGCATGATTTTTCATCGACCCTCCTCTTTCGTTCCACGCCCTAGGCTGGACATCGGAGGTTGCACGATCCTCGCGGCTGATGAGACCCATCTCTTCTGAATCGACCGATCCGACTTGACCCTTTCAGATGGCCCCGCAGTGCCATGCTTTCAACGGATGCCCAACTAAACCCTCCAGGCAAGATCTCGGCTCCATCTCTTCAATGTCCCATTGCCTTCCGAGTCCATCGCCAGCCCAACCGCCCAAGATGCAACCCCATGCGTCGGACAATACGTGGCCGGAGCGTTCAGCTCCCCCAGCTCAATCCGCGGGGGCGATAACCACAAAGGAACCAGCAACAAGGGCAAAATTCACGGTGTTTTGAAGTCACATTTCAACAAATAGCAAGGGGGAAAGCACTTACCCATCTTCTTTCGCATTAGGTCCCTTGGCCTGGGGCGGCGGGGGAGGCGGTGCGTTGTACGAGACTGGCTTCTCTTCGTGGTGCGATACGGCTGTGACAGGGCCGTCTCCAAGATTGAAGTCAACATCATCATCGTCATCTTCGTATTCATCCTGGTTCATGTTCGAGTCCCCTCCGTTGTAGTCTTGGTCCGGTCCAGCACTGTCACCGAACTCCTGCTTGTCCTCTGTTGTTGGTTGCACGGCGGAATATTGCTCTGCGACAGGAGCGGCGGTTGCCTTCTGGCCCGGTTCGTCGTCATTGTATCTAATGGCGGTCAATAACCAAACTATAGAGCGACAGCGCGTTAGGGGGGACGTACAGGTCGGCGAATAGTTCATCGTCAAAGTTCTCGGGTTCAGTCATCTTGTCGGACGTGCGTCCTGAGTATGGGCTTCCAAACGCGAACGCGAAAGAGCAAACGCGACGAGTGAGCTGATTGCCAGCTTCAAATCGGCAGCTCCTAGAAACGAATAAAATACCGAAGGAGGTGGTCGCAGATAAGCAGAGGGGCCTAGAAGATGAGAAACGCCGATGCGCACGCTGCTGAACTGGGCTGCGGAGTTGGCGCCAGGATGGAATGGCGTGGTTGCGGAGTGCAAAGGGAAAAAGACCATCCGCCAGGCCTGGGTCAATTGCGGGTCTGATAACACAGCTCCAGGGCGCAGCGAGGGTGGTGAGTGTGGGGCACAGGCCGGCAACTGGCAGGTGCGAACTGCAGGTCAGCTGCCAGGATGAAGGGACAGCTGCATCGCAGTGGCAGAGCCAACGCCCCTCAACTTGCAAACAAACCACCAACAGTCTTGAAGCCAGTCACTTGCGATTTAGACAAAGCCAGATGCAAATTCACATTAACGATGCAATTGAGGACTGATCGGACACTCTGGCCATAATGTTCTCCTCGTCCGGGGGTGGAAAGAAGGCCCCTCCACAAGTAAGGCAACACCAGCAGCCCAACGTCGTTTCAGGCGCAGTCTGCTGACCTTGGTGCGTGAGCGAGCAGGAGATGGTGCAAGTCGGTATGTTGGCCATGACACCAAGCCCCCAGTTCACTCAGCAAACTCGCTAACGCCGTGCTCAAAATGCCTTCAGACAGGACCGAGTATGTTGCCATCCCCTCCATTTTTACTACCATTTTCGGGCTGGACTGACCTTCAAGTGCAGCTCCGCCTCTCCTTTTTGGAGGGCACCTCAGCGGGAAACCCCGCCGCCCAAGAAGCTTCACGAGTCGGGCATGGTGGTCGGCGCCAGCTATTCCCACGCAGACATGCTGAAGTTTGACTCTTTGTGAGTGTGCCAATGCACAATACCAGGGTATTTGCTTACAGGTTAGAAAAAGAAACGTCTCCGGCTCTGGATCGCGCCCTAGGACCCCGCCGTCGTCGTCCTCGATCCATGCCCGCGCCAGCACCACATCCCCGCCAGCACACAAGACCAGCTCCGGGCTCTCATCGCCCCCTATTAGATCATATGTCAACTTCCTATCCAATACGAACGATGACTGGAATGCGGACGAGCCCGACGGAGTGTACGATTACGAAGAAGACGACGATGGGGACGACTTTGGGCTGCCCAGTCTGTCAAACATGAAGAGAAAGTCACGGCGGATCGCAGAACAAAACAAGTCGGAGGCAGTTGGTGCCGCCAATGCGCTCTCTCCATTGGCTGACACGTTCACGGGCTTGCGCGCGCGGAGCTACTCAAACAGCGCCGACATCGCCATTGAGCGACCGACCTCTACATACCCCATGCCGAAAAAGAGCGAGGGCAAGATATTACGGCCACAGTACAAAGAAATATTGCGAGACCCAGCGAACGCCCTCCATCTGATCAACCACCCGTCCATACCCGCCAATGCGACCCCCAAGGAGGTCGACGCCATCAATTCTCGAATAACAAGGATCAACAAATTCAAGAAAATACTCCAAGCTTCTACGATACCTCTATCCGACCTTCGGGCGGCGGCATGGTCCGGCGTCCCCGAAGAAGTACGGGCCATGACCTGGCAGTTATTACTGAGCTACTTGCCAACAAGCAGCGAGAGGAGGGTCGCCACTCTGGAAAGGAAGCGAAAAGAGTATCTGGACGGTGTCCGCCAAGCCTTTGACAAAGGTGGCTCGACCATCGGGACAGGCTCAGGCGGGAAAGGAGCGCGTGGACTGGACGAGGCAGTTTGGCACCAGATCAGCATCGATGTGCCGCGGACCAACCCGCACATTGAGCTTTACGGGTACGAAGCGACACAAAGGTCACTGGAGCGCATTCTCTACGTCTGGGCCGTACGCCATCCCGCGAGTGGCTACGTTCAGGGCATCAACGATCTCGTAACCCCTTTTTGGCAGGTTTTCCTCGGCACATACATCACGGACCCCGACATCGAGAGCGGCATGGACCCAGGCCAGCTTCCCAAGGCGGTGCTGGACGCCGTCGAAGCCGACTCGTTCTGGTGTCTGACAAAACTTCTTGATGGCATACAAGATCACTACATTGTCGCGCAACCAGGAATTCAGCGACAAGTAGCAGCCTTGCGTGACCTAACGGCACGCATCGATGCGGGTTTGGCGAAACATCTTGAGAAGGAGAGCGTCGAGTTCATTCAATTTAGTTTCCGCTGGATGAATTGTCTGCTCATGCGAGAGATCAGCGTAAAGAATACGATTAGAATGTGGGATACCTACATGGTAAGCATCGACTACCCATTGCTTCCATTACACGGCACTAACCTGCAACCCAACTCCCAGGCCGAAGAGCAAGGCTTCTCAGAATTCCATCTCTACGTGTGCGCCGCATTCCTTGTCAAGTGGTCTGACAAGCTTGTCAAGATGGATTTCCAAGAAATCATGATGTTCCTCCAGTCGCTGCCGACGCGCGAATGGACAGAAAAGGACATTGAGTTGCTCCTCAGCGAGGCTTACATCTGGCAGAGTCTCTTCAAGGGGTCCTCTGCACATTTGAGAGGTCCAGCTAGTCGGAGCCCGTCAATGAATTTTCAGCTCTGATGAGGGCCGGTGCAGCAGAGGGCTATATAATGTATGAGAAGATGATGAGTGAGCGTGGCTACTACTGGATACCAAAAGATGGCACTTATGAAACAGCGTGGCTGTTGGTAATGAAATAATTTGTGATCATGTTTGAGACGCACGTTCGGTACCCAATTCCATCTGGGCAGAGGACACGTGAAGCAAAAGAACGATGGGCCAACATATTTTACTGCGTGGACCCTCTCCCCATTACCGCGAAAATCCGGCTAGGTTGATTGTTGATACATAACTGTGTCGTAAGTTTAACACCACCTTCCAGTCCACCGGTCGCCAGAAGAAGTACAGAGACACCGTAGCGGCCAACCGTCCGTCAAGAGAGAAATGAACCAACACAAGAGACCCAAACATATTGACACAATGGTCAAAAGAACCCAGCCTCCGTTTTACCATTTCCGTTGTTCCGTTCCTGGGTCATGCCCTACCCTAATTTACACCCTCCGCCTCCTTAACCTTTTTAGCGCTCTCCTCGGCGGGTGCGTCCTCAGCCTTGCGCTTCTTCCGCACCAAGCCTGTCAAATCATTCGCGTTGCGCTTGACCTCTTCGCTGGCCTGGTTCACCGAAGCAGCTGCCGGGGCGGGGATGCCTAGGGCCTGGTTGATGTCGATCGGCGGCTTCTTGAGCTCGATCAGGCGCTGCTCCATGTCGGCAATGACCTCCTTAACATCGGCAATTTGGCGGCGCGTTAGGTCGTTGTCCTCAGGGCTATGCAACGTCACGAGCTCGACCTCCTTGTTCTGCAGCTTGAGGCGGGTGCTCTGGATGGCGGCCTCGAGCTCGACGGCGGCCTCGTCACGGAGGGCCTGGTCGACTACGCCGGCAGAGCCGTTCTTATCTCCTTCTGCGGGAGCGTCGTTGTCGTCGGAGGACTTGGTGACGGAGGCGAACTCGAGGGCGAGAGAGAGCTTGAAATGGGCCTCGGCGATGATTTCGGACTCTTCTGGGTAGAGCTCTTTCTTGTATCGCAGCGAAGCGCGAGAGTCGGTGATTGCGTTGGGATACCTGGAACGAGCGGGCTCTTGGTCAGCAAAGCGACTCGGTAGGGAGCGCGTTATCCGATGCCCTGGACGTACCTCTCGTTCTCGAGAGAAATCTCGGCCAGGAGATCGTGCGTGTCCCCAAGACGCTCCTTGATGTGCTTGATGGCAGGGCTGTCGCCTTCTGATACCTCCTTACCCTTGTCCGACTCTGGTTCCGAGAGGAGCTCCAGCTTCTTTTCGAACAGCACGCGCGCAAGGTCGAGAATCTCGAATGCCATGGCCAAGTCATCATCTTCCTCCTCATCCTCGTCGCCCTCTTCGGCGTCCTCCTCTTCGTCCGAGTCCTCAAAATTCTCATCGCCTTCGAAGTGGAAAAGAGGCTTCTTCTCCGTAGGGGGCTCGTCCTTTGTGACAGTGGCCTCGACGGCCTTGGCCACCTCGCCAACAACCTCGTCAACCTCCTTAATGGCTTCGTCGACCTCGTTGATGGCGTCGTCGACCTCGGCGGCAGCTTCTTTTACCTCTGCGACGACCTCCTCCACCTTCGCCTCGGCCGCAGCAGCGACGCTCTGGCCATTGCCGTTCTTTTGCTCGGTTGTGCCATTGGTCGGCTTCGTCTTCTTTGCAGGTTTCGCAGACTTGGGCTTCTTCGCGTCCGGCGCCTTGCCACCCAGGACATCGCTCTTGCTCTGGCCGACCTTGAACAGGGCGCGCCCGTAAAGGAAGAGGATCTCTGCGTTGTCGGGGCTCATCTCGCCGTTCATCTCGGCCTGCATCTCTGCGGCCTGCGCGTAAACCTCGGCGGCCTCATCGTAATTCTTGTGCGCATAGAAGGCAGTCGCCTTGGCCGAGAGGTCGGCGAGCGACACCTTGAGACTTTGCGCCGCCTGCTCGGGATCGAGCTCCATTGGCGTCGCGGCGCCGGTTGTCTGTGGCGTCGCCATGGTGGGCTTCAGGTGAAGATGCAACTACTGCGGTTATGGCTGGGGGCGCGACTTGATAATCAAGAGATGACCGCGAATTGGGCGGGGCGCAAATTCAATTGGTGAATTTTGACGTTGCGAAGGACGTTTACCAGGTACTCCAGGCTACTAGCGACCTGCTTGTGATGTGAGCCTGGAGCTTGGGGGTGTGACGCGATCAGGCCACTACAACAACGCGTATCATTGGCTAATTGCCAGCATCGGAATCTGGGGTTTGGTGGGGTGCAGTTGCGACTTGCAAGGCTGATTTAAGATCGGCCTCCTCTAGCCCTCAAGCCGTTGCCAGGCGCCAAGACGCGCATGGATACTAAAAGGCATTTTACTCTCTCGATCAATGATAAGTTATTGTGCTTTCTTTGAGAGGCTCAGGTACAAAGGTGTGTAAGCCTGAAGACCAGAGCAAATTTACGGGGTTAGGGTTTTCCGCCGGTGGGACGGAGCGGAATGGAGCGGCTAGGAATGTCTCCATCTCCATCGTGCAGTCAGGTGCTGAAGACGTCACTCCACCGTAAGGCCAACTTAGTAGAGCGCTCGGTGAGCAACACTGGACCAGCTGGACAAAGGATGAATGTACCAATGCGGTTATCGACGACAGTATCAATGTATATCGGCTTCCTCTGACCAATTACGGAGCATCAGAATCTCAGTCAAATCAACCTCCTTCAAACCCACTGTTTGTCAGCAACGGAGCATTTATTCTTGGTCAACCCACCAAGTGAACAACTCCTCGAGGCTTCCTTGTTTGTTTCTCAGAAGCTCGCAGTCCTCGACTCTTTCTGCCGTTCTCAGGTTGCGGTTACGCCCCACAACTTCCGACTCTAGCTTATCACTCAACCCCTCTCACTCAGAACTCACTCACCCTGAAGCCCATCGCCTGTCCTACCAACACATCCACAACCTGAAGATCATCAACCTGCCCACCCACCACATCCAAAATGCTCTCCTTCACCACCAACAAACATGATCCGCACTACCTCCGTCAGCGGGCCAACTCCCTAGAAAACATCACCGCCGCCCGCCAAAACACAGACCGCAAGCACCTCCTCCTCGCGTGAGCTGCTCCTTCCCCTGAGCAGTACCTCGCCTCTCCTTACTAACACATCCCCCAGCGCCTCCGGCTCCGTAGCCACCATCAAAAGCAAGCCCCCTTCCCCCCATAAACCAACCCCCATCCTAACCGCAACAGTCCCCGAAATCATCAAATCCCTCTCCAAGCACGAAGGCAAACTCTCCATCCGCATCGTCCTCACCAGTTCCGCGCGTCACT
Source organism: Podospora aff. communis PSN243 (assembly GCA_033296975.1). Lineage (NCBI taxonomy): Eukaryota > Fungi > Ascomycota > Sordariomycetes > Sordariales > Podosporaceae > Podospora > Podospora aff. communis PSN243. The sequence continues at coordinate 543,738 of MU865919.1, read as the reverse complement.
TTCTCGGCGGCCAAAGCGCCGAGCAGCCCACCGTCTCGTCGCTCATGCACCTACCCAACGTGGAAGCCGTCTACGACGACGCAGACGAGTGGGGTCCGCAGCCGTGGAAGCGCGGCGCGAGCATCCTGCACATTGAACTGCGGCGCTGGGCCGACATGCTCGTGGTTGCGCCGCTGAGCGCCAACACGCTGGCCAAGATTGTCAACGGCATGAGTGATAACTTGTTGACTTCCGGTGAGCGAGCCGTGATGGAAACTGTGTCTCTTCTCCCTTTCTTTGGCTGCTGCTGACGCCGGGCTAGTTATCCGAGCGTGGGATACGGATGGGGCGATTGATCAAAAGAAGAAGATCATTGCAGTTGCACCGGCGATGAACTCGGTATTTGGCTTCGTTTTGTTTCTTTTCAGGAGTCGTGTGTTGGTGCTTACATGCGAACCAGGCGATGTGGCGACACCCCATCACAGCAAAGCAGATTCGCGTTCTTGCTGAGGATTGGGGCGTCAAGGAGTCGGTCACCACAGAGGGGGCTGAGGGAGGTGCTCCGGGCGATGATTCGGGTGAGTCGGACGGCTGGTTCCAAGTGATCAAACCAATCTCCAAGTAAGTGTCTGCGGTAAAGGGTTCGTGAACCATAATATATGCTAACTTTTGCATGCAGAACACTTGCATGTGGCGATACTGGGGGTACACACTTCACGACTCTAAATCTTGGGATAACTACTGACCTTGAACTCGTAGACGGCGCCATGGCATCAGTTGCTGCCATTTGCGACGTGATCGAGGCGAGATTGAGCCTTGCCGGGTAATCAATCTTTAGCAGAGAGATCATGACAAATGGGCAGTAAATAAAGGCAGAACCACCCCAATGCGAGGGGGATTACATTGTTGTACTACAGAGTTACTACCACACGGTGCCACAGATTTGCATCCCATTGAAACGAGCACCGCTGTCTCTTTCTCCGGTCCATTGAACGCCTGCCTTCCGAGGCACATGCTTCCTGGCCATTGCATCTTCCCCGGGGTATTCTTACAATATGATATTTCTTACACATGGATAAAGTAAAGTTTTGTCACGTATGACGTCTCGTTCTCGTATCCTGGGGATCCATATCCACCAATTTTCCCCTTTTCTCCTGCTCCAGCTCAGAGACGCCCTCGATATGGTGCCGCTCCCCCCCCTCTCTATCAACTCAACACGCCTTACTCGTGGCGAAACGTGCACTTGTCGCCCTTGGCGCACTGACCCTTGGCGTAGAAGGTGCAGAGTTTGGTGCCAATCAGGCTGCGGTTGATACCGCGAAGATGATCGGGGACGTCCGAGTATTTTCCCTTTCCTGACCCTCCGCGGTTGTTGTTGTGTCGGTCACGGTCACGGTCGCGGTCCCAGTCACGATCACGCTCCCGGTCCCGATTATCGGATCCACCATAGCCCTCTCGGTCTTGCTGAGACTGTCCGTAGCTGCTCTGGCCGTAGGCGCCGTGCTGCTGCGATCTCGAACCCGCCGAGCTCTGGTCGTGGGCGTAGGCCGGAGCCGGAATCGGCGGCGCGGAGCTGGTGGTCATGGCGCCGCCGCCTTGTGCCTGGGCCCAGTTCATGATGCTGAGCAGGTACTCGGCGCTCTGTGGATCAGCTGCCTGAGGGAGAGCGGGTGCCTGGGCCTGTTGTTGGCCACCGGCAAGGAGAGCCATTACTGCCGCCTGGATCTGGGAAGGATCCTGCGGGGGATACTGGGGCTGGCTAGTCGCTGAAGGGGTCCCGAGGGCGCCCAAGATAGCCGAAAGCTGGTTACTCGCATCGGCGCTCTGCTGTTGCTGTGCTGCCGGAGCGGCGGACTGCGGCTGCTGGTATGGATTCGCCGGCTGCGTATAGGCGGCCTGTTGCTGCTGGTTATACCATGTTGCCTGTGGCTGCTGTTGCTGCTGTGTCTGTTGAGCGTAGTATTGCGCCCATGCGGCTGTATAGTCAGGTGCACCTTGTTGCGCGACGGTTGGCTGAACGGCAGGCTGTGAATGTGCGGTGGCCATGGAGAACTGGGCGAACAGGTCTTCAACCTTGTCAGCCACTTTCTGGTAGCCAGCATCCCTGTAGTCGTGGCGTCTCGCAGTCCGCGGGCGCGCAGGATCATACGGCTCCGGATCGCGGTAGTTCTTGGCCTTGTCGGAGGTGAGCAGCTGGTATGTTTGCTGATCGCGGTCGTCTGCTGACATGGCGGAAGCCGCGAGGCTTTGGATGTCGTGCTTGTTGGTGACCGGCGGGCCGTTGTACGAGTCTGCGATGGAATTGACCGATTGAAGAGCCTTGGTGAAGTCCGCGTAATCCGGTCTAGACCTGGCGTCGAGCCTGACGAGAGCAGCCTCGATGCTTCTCCGAAGTCCCAAGTGCTGCCGTTCTCGGATCCGCTGGCGAATTTCGTCATAAACGACCGTCTCTGGCAGGGAAATAACGCTGGCTGACAAGTCGTCATAATCAAGACTCGGCTCATAGGCCGGTGACTTGGGCGTGGGCGGAATATCAGCTGGGTCCGTGTAGATGACCATGAGCTCCTTGGTCTCGCGGTCTTCGTTGAACTTTTGCTGTTCTGTGTGGAACGTTTTGAGGCCGCCGCGTGTGACAAAGGTATCGTCGCGCTTTTCTTGGGGGATAACTTCGAAATCAATCGCGGTGGGCTCTTCCCAGGGTCTGATTTCACCCGCGTGGCTTTTCCTGAGAGCCATGCCTTCCATCTTATCTCTGTTTTCAGACCTAGCATCGCGGACTGGGGCACTGAAACGGATCTCCTCGGGATCTCGCGTGAACTCGCGGATCTCGACCAGCCGGTCGTCGCTCTTGAACGTCACCCTAAGGCCGAGTCTCCGGCGTTGCTCCTTGCGCAAGCGGCGCTTCTTTTGATCCTCGGTTTCGTTCGGATCTGCGGCGGCAGCGACGGGAGTTGGCTCTGGGGCCTTCACCTTTGCTGGCTCGTAAATCTCAGCCATCAGAGCGGCAAACTTGGACGATTTCGGTGGCTCGGACGCCTTGGGTCTGGCGGTCTTGGCCGTGTCGGCGGCTTGAGGTGCCGGCTGTGTCGCAACTGTCTTGGCGGGAACTGGCTTGGGTGCATCTGTCTTCGCAGCCGGTGCCTTGGTCGCTTGCTCGGTGCTAGCAGACGTCTTTTGCGTATCGGCCTTGAGAGGTTCCGGCTTCACAGGAACTTTTGTGGGTGCGCGGACGGCTTTGCCTGGTAGAAGCAAGCTTCTCTTGGAAGGGCCCGTCGCAGCGGCTGGGGCCGTCGTTGATGCCGAAGTTGTCGTCTTCGGCAAGGCCTTCGCCGCCGCCGCAGCAGCAGCAGCAGCACTGGATGAGGACAGCTTGGCGCTCAGACTTGTGGCTGGTGTCGAACCGTTGCCAGACGCGGGCGTTGAGGCTCCGATTGCCTGTTTCTTGCCCGATCGGCCGTCGCCGTTAGCGTCGTCTTCGCGAACTCGTTTGGCGCCCAGAGAGGCCGATGCTGAGGCCGATGTTGAAGCCGGCGCAGTCTTGGCCGTAGACTTGATGGCCTTCTTTGTGGTGCTGGCTGGCTTCATGTCGCGGGCGGGGGAATCTTTGCCGCTACCGTTCTTTGCCGCGATCTGGAAAATAGCACTGATCAAATCTTTGATGTCGGAATCGCCCTGAGCCTCGAGCTTGATTTTGCTTGATGTGAGCTTCCAGGTCTCCAGGTCGCTTCGGGTGATAGCCGTGAAGCGACCAAAAAGTCGGAGGATTGCTTTTGTCAGCGGGCAGTTGATCTCGCTGATGTTGATCAAGCGGATGAGAATGTTGTTCAGCCGAATAGCAGTTCCATTTTTCTTGGCCAACTGAGGCAGCAGTGCGGGCACTGGAGGTTCTTTTTTGTCCAGCAGGCGATTGATGACAGCTTCGAGCTGCTTGAACATGGGCTCCAGCTGCTTTCTAAGCTTGCTGAACTCGGCCGCGTTGAACTCTGCCGGATTTTTGGCCTTGATCTTGGACAGCTCGACAAGTCTCATAAACTTGGTTGCGTCCCTGGCCGCCTGTTCCTTCAAGATCTCGGAACATTCGCCCAAAAACCGTTGTTGCACTGCTGTGTTGTCGATAAACGCGGGGTGAATGGAGCACACCTCGTCGAGCCTCATAAGAGTGTTGTCCGGCTCAGGTGGGGTTTTATCACGTTCCTAACAGAGGGCCAATGTCAGTTGATAGTCTCTGCACAGTGCGCGTCGGACTACCCACCTTGTTATTATCGTTGTTGTCCTTGGCAAGCTTCTTCCAGTAATCATCAAAAACCTCTATTTCTGATGTCAGTACATTCACACTCCGAATCCATAACAGGACACTGGATGCCTGCACTAACCTTTAAATTTTTGGGGATCGGCCCGATCCTTTGATGGTCGCTCAACCACCTCAAGCTTGAGCCTGAGGCACGCCTTTTGGAATTCACGGTCTTCCTTGGCCTTCTGGTAGGCTGCCAAGTGGTTGCCAAAAGACTCGGCCGGGGTCCAGCCGAAAGGAGACTTGGGGAACAGAGGATCGCGGTCACCTTTTGTTGCCACAACTACATACCGTCTGGATGGCGCTCCCTTCCGCAGCTGTACGGGCTTTGCACCAATGGCCAGGTTTGGAACACCTGGCCAAGTGCCGTTCTCCCGCTGTTCTGCATTCTTGATGAGTTGCTCGTCCAACACAGGCATGGACCTATCCGGTGGCCGGACTGCAGGCGCGAATGCAAGCGGAGATGTGGGTGCTGCAGCTGCCGCCAGGACATGGCCAGATACCGGAGCAGAGGGGGGTTGTGCTTGAGGGTGCAGTACTTGTGATGGCGCTGATGGCGTTGCTGTGGGCATGGGTGTGGCGGTTGGTGCTGGCGCGGAGCTGGCTTGGCTGCCGGGCAGCGATGGAGAGCCATCGCTGGCATTGTCGGCAACCTTCGCCTTCTTGGCTGACGCTCTAGGCTCCGCCATCTCGGATCCGGGGCGGCGCTTTGCGATAGGAGCAACACTGCCTCCCAGCGGCGACGCTCCTTGGCCGCTCGTCTGTGGGTAGAACGACATGGGCTGAATCTGCTCAGTTTGAGAGGGCGTGGTTTGGTGGATTCGGTTGGGTGCGGTCTGCGTGGGATATGTTTGGGGGAGAAGTTGCTGGATCGTGGGCTTCAGCGCAGCGGGTTTTTGGGTAACTGGCTGTAGTGCCGTGCGCAGGCTTTCTGTTTTTGCAGGCTTGGGAAGGTGTGTGGAGGCCGTGTGACCCGGCTGCGGAGCTCCGCTAGGTTCCGGAACGTACTGGTGATGCGGCTGGGGTTGCTGAAGTGGGTGGTGTTGTTGTTGCTGCGACTGCGTGTTGAGCTGCGGGTGCCCATCGCCGCGGTAACCCGGAACCCCGGAACCCACGGGGTTATGCCCCGAGGAGTACGGAGAAGGAGATCCCCTGGGCCCCTGCACCTGGATGGTCGACTGCGAGGTCGCGAGCGGGTTATCGTACTCACGGGCAGGAGCGTACCCGCCAGCAACTTGAGCCGGGACTCTTGACCATTGGGCCATGGATTCTTGAATGTAGCCGTTGGCCGTCGGAGGTTGGGCATTCGAGACATTATTGTTGAACCCATGGGATAGCGCATCTTGGGGTGTCGAAGCGTGCAAATGGTGTGATGGGAAGTCATGGCTCTGGGGTAGGTCAACAAGGGCAAAGCGGCTGTCGACCGTCTGGTGCGGATGCGAATCACTTGGGGGTTGCTGCTGCTGTTGCAAGGGTTGTTGCTGTGTTTGAGACTGCGGCTGTTGAGCGTAGTACCCCTGAGGCAAGGCGTGGTCCTGTGCGTAGGATGTAGTGGTTTGGCCGGGGCCCGTCCAGACGTCCCCTGAATTGTAATAATCAAAGGGGCGATACAGAGCTTGTTGTGACTCTGGACCCGACATTTGAGGATCGATATGTGCGTCTGCGTTGAGGAAGGCCTCTGGGTTGGGGTAGCTGTGGTCCTGTCCATGGTGTGTGTCGAAGGTGACCGAGTGGTTCGCAAACTGATGGTCCCAACCGGAATTACTGAAGTTATTAGGGTCCCATTCACCCATTCCGTTACCGTGGCTCTGGTCCATTTCGACAACACTGGACAGCATGGAAAAGGGGGGTCACGTGAGTAGTACACAATGCGGGAGTTTACAGCCCCGATTATTGCACGTTGGTGATTCCAGGACGGTATGTGTGGATATCGTTAAATGCGAGAAGCAGCGGATGCACGAATGGGAGAAAAAGATGTGGCGTCCGTGCAGACAGGGCGAGTGTCTGGTGGGGCGGGTGGTCCGAATGGGGCTTAGCGCAAGAGTCTAAGGGACGAAAAGAGGTCAGCCTTCAAACACTAACACCTCAGTCTTTTCTGCACAGAAAACGACCCGCAGCCGTGCAACACGGCGGGCGAGCGAGTGAGCTCGACAGACTCAGGGGCAGCCAACAACTGGCAGACGGCGAGAATTGAGCAGCAGCAGCAGCAGCAGATGCGATATTGAGTGAGCCCAGCCGGGCAGGGGTTGTCTGATCCGATAAAGACATTTGTTGTATTGAAGAGTTCCAGGAAATTCCAGTCCTCGGGCGGCTGGCAAATGCTCCATCAGCATTCTTTGCTTTATCGGGCAGTCGAGAAATTGAATGCTGGCGCGAAACTTGTGATGGGCGATTTTTTTGGTGGATGTGCCCTCTGGGGACGATGGCATCCGCGATCTGCGACTGCGGCCTCCCGTCATGGGCGAACCCCTGAGATGCAGGTGAAGTGAATGCCCCTGAAACTGATCCGGTCGCTTTTGGGAAAGACTTTGACCCTCCCATCCGGACAAACCAGCCAGTCCTTTGTGGCAATGGAAGTCTTCTTTGGCACGCGCAGCTGGTGGCTGGCGCCAGGCACCGCAGTGCTGTCCAAGTGGGATGTCGGTGGTAGGGTGGGGACCGGTGCCGTATAAGGGAACCGAAGGTGTCATCTTCAGAGGCCTGTAGCGAAGCGGCATGCCCCGCACTTGTGCGGTCGCAATCGCAATCGCAGCACCGAGTGCCCGAGCCTGCCTCCCACTCTGCAGCCAGCACCTTGAGGATCATCCCGTCACCCGCTGCCTGCTTCCAACTTCTGGCCTGGCGTTATGATCTGGCTTCGGACACCCATGGTGGGACAATTAACCAGGAAGTGCTTCGACGGCCGTGGTCATTGAAATTAGTGACAATGACTGCGCGCATCGTGCCATGTTCATGACAATGCGTGTAGCCCGCCCAGGGGCCTTCAAGTCTGCTTTTTGCTGTGCGTCTTTGCTCTCGTCGTCTGCACCACTCGACCCGGCAAATGGTTGTTTTTTTAAACAAGCCCCAAGTTACTCGCAGGGTGACCAAGCTTGCCGCTCATCCCCCGCTGCTGTTTGCCGTTGCCACTCACCCAGACCACAGCCCTTCAGCGCGCAGATAAAGAGCTGCGCGATCCAGACTGCTCCGGTTGAGTGCATTTAGGAGGATGGATACAATTATGCTGTCAAGGCTCAGATGGGGGTGGTAAGTTCAATGCATACATACCCGTCAGTCGCGATGCGTCCTCCTCAGCAGTTCCTTCGCTTCGCGTCGTCGCAAGCACTTCATGGCCGCTCCCTCGCGAACGGCGAAATGGCTGCCCGCGAGTCTCCCTACAGCATTTTCCTCGAATATCTAGATAAAGAGGCCAATTTTTATCAAGTGATCAAGCGAGCTGGCGACCGCCGACGCGCAAGAAAGGGCGCGTTGAATGATGGTCGCTTGTTCGCCCACCAGACCCTACAACCTGGTCAGAAACAAAACGAGATGTGAGAGCCCGTCTCTGCAGAGCGAAGAACTCGATGAGTCAGTCCAGAGAGATGGTGAGCCAGCTGTTGTGGATGCGAAAAGGGATGCGAGTTTTTGGGAGTCGCTGATGATGAAGGGGAAAAGTTGGTTCAAGTTCCGCGGGAAATCAGCCGCGGTGGTCATAAAGGGTTTGGCTGGCAGGTGAATGGTGGTCAGTGCGTGTGGCGAGTGGACTGGCTGGCACTCGCTTTCGGCGCCTCCAGCAATCAAGGTGCCGCTTCCATCCTAGGGCGGATTTCTTTGAGGCCCGGAGAATCGGACGAGGCTGGTTCCGCTAGAACCCTGCTGAACCGAGCCACCAGCAGCAGCAGCAACGTACCTGGTCCGAGCTGCAATGTCGCTGGATTCAATGTGGGGGACCTCAAGTGAGCAATGTGGCATGGATAATTGTCCAACACAGCAAATCCAACATTCACAGGAGCATCTGCTAGGAGGCAACAAGCTCAAAAAGCTTCGGCATTGGCGCATCCCTCCTCAGGAGTCGATTGCTGTGGCATGAACACGGTGGCTTTCTGTACTGCACCCCGCACTTGAAGCTGAGCTCTTCGCAATCGCATCCATCAAAGCTCCAGAGCCAGACCCGCAACTCGGGGCACCCTGATAGCAACCATGGCGACGCGAGGCTCTTCGTTGCGCGACAAGCAAATTGGTCTGCCTTCCCCTGAATCACCGGCGCAGAGCTCTGCTAACCTCTTCCGCCAGTCTCAATCAAAAAGATCCTCAACCTCAACGAGTCTCTCGAGCCGAGCGAAAACGACGATCCGCATGGCAGCGGCTTTCTCGCGCCAGCAGCGCCCATACTAAGAGATGGTCGACCTATCTGGAAGGTCTTGGTATTTGATGTGAGGATCCCTGATACGGAGATGTCTGCCCCCCCCTCAGACCTGAGACTGATTACGGCCAAATCGCAGGACCTTGGCCGTGATGTCATCAGCCCTGTCCTTCAAGTATCTCACCTAAGGTCAATGGGCGTCACCATGCACATGTTAGTCGTGGCCCGAGTTTCCGTTGTTCACGGGATGTTTCTGATCCCAGCAGGCATATATCTTCCTCGAGAGCCCCCATACCGGACGTTCCCGCTATCTACCTTGTTGAACCTAAGCCGGAGAACCTAAAGGCCATCACCAACGATCTCCAAAAGGGGCTTTACGGTTCAACCAATGTCAACTTCCTCTCATCAATTCCTCGCCCCTTATTGGAGGACTTTGCAGCTCAGACGGCGGCAACGGGCACATCGGAGCTGATCTCGCAAATCTTTGATCAATACCTCAACTTCATTGTCACGGAACCCGATCTTTTCAGCTTGGGCATGCAGAAAGAGCACACGTACTGGGCACTCAACAGCGCAAAGACCAAGGACGAGGAGCTTGATCATGTCATAGATCGGATTGTCAGTGGTCTTTTTAGTGTTGTAGTGACAATGGGTATGCTGAAGCTCCTATCCCCCAATAGCAGTAGTGTGTTCTGGAAACTGACAGGCCCACAGGAGTAATACCGATTGTGAGTCTCCCGAGTTCAGGAGCTGGAAGCATCTCATATCCTAACTTCTCAACAGATTCGTTGCCCAAGGGGCGCCGCAGCCGAGATGATCGCTACGAAGCTCGACCGGAAGCTCCGAGACCATGTTCTCAACTCGAAGGACAACCTGTTTTCCTCGCATGGGCGTCCAGCGTCCTCTGCTGCCGGAACACCCTCCTCGAGGCCGGTACTCATTATCCTGGACCGGAACGTTGACTTGATACCCATGCTGTCTCACTCCTGGACATATCAAAGTCTTTGTTTTGATATTTTCAAGGTGTGTCCCCATGTCTTGTGAGCTTGGCATTGACGCTGACCCGCTTCTTTAGTCGGAATTGAACCGTATCACCATTGAGACACCTGTTGACACAACCAACCCAGCCAAGGGGACGACGAAGAAAAGTTACGACCTCGCTGCAAATGACTTTTTCTGGCAGAGGAACGCGTGCTTGCCGTTCCCACAAGTGGCCGAGGACATCGGTATGAGGCCCCTCTCGCAAATAAAACACGGCCAGCGTCGCTAACTGTTTTGCGCAGATGCCGAGCTCACCAAATACAAAGAAGAAGCAGAGGCCATCACCAAGAAAACGGGTGTGACCGATTTCGAGGATCTGCAAAATGACACTAGTGCAAGCGCTCAACATCTCAAAGCTGCCATTACGCTTCTTCCCGAACTACGAGAGCGGAAGGCGACTCTCGATATGCATATGAACATTCTAGCGGCAATTCTCGGGGAGATACAAAATCGCCAGCTTGACAACTATTTCGAGCTTGAGCAGGGAGTTATGAAACAGACGAAGGCACAGATGCTCGAGCTCATTAAGACGGGCGACAAGGGCAAGCCGGCCGACAAACTGCGCCTCTTCATAATCTGGTTCCTCAGCACGGAGCAGGACGTGTCCCGCCCCGAATGGGTACAGTTTGAAGAGGCACTCATCGCCGTTGGTTGTGACACAACCTGCCTACCTTACATTCGACAGTAAGTTGATGCTCAGTCGATGACGCAAATTCACAGACACATCAGACTAACCTTCATCGACTAGGGTTCGCGCCACAACGAAGATGACACAGCTTACAACGGTCAACAACTCTGCAGCGGCGGGTCAACAGCAGTCTGGGTCCTCAGATCTCTTGCAGCGCTTTTCGGCCATTTCCACTCGGTTCACGGACCGGCTCAAGGAGACGGGTGTTCCGACCAGTGTTTTGTCGTCCAATGTTGCCTCGCTCCTGGGTGGAATCAAGGATTTCTTGCCAGTCGACCGGGATTTGACGGTGACGAAGATCACGGAGTCAATCATGGACCCCTCGAGCGCCAGCTCCTCTGCCATTGCAAAAACGGAAGACTACCTGTATTTTGACCCCCGGAGCGCGAACGCACGGGGCGCCATGCCCCAGCCATCGGCTATGCGAGCTACCGCCACGGGGGTTAACCCGCCAGGCGGACTGCCGGGCTCGGGCCTTGCACGGGGCCCCGGCACGGGAGCAAGCTTTGGGCAACGGAGACAGGGGTTCTCCGAGGCTTTAGTTTTCATGGTTGGCGGTGGCTCCATGGACGAGTACGGGAACCTCCAGGAATGGGCCAACAGGACAGCGGCAACGGATCGCGCAAAACGTAGGGTTGTGTATGGAGCCAGTGAGTTGGTGAATGCGGGCCAATTCATCCAGAACGAACTGGACAGGCTGGGCAAGGAGATTTCGTAGATGGCTTCTCTCTCGCCTGTCGCCTTGTGGACAATATAACCACGGGCCTTCAAAGATCAATGCCATTGGGAGCGGTTAGTGATGAAACCCGAGCGAGGCTCGCTCGCTCTGCCGGCGACACGTTAGAAACAAGAACTCGTTGCGTTCAGAGTTCTCGTGGAAGTTAAGATTCCCGTTCTCATCGCACCGTAGTGACTGAGGGCTGCATGCGCGCCTCGATGAGCTCAGCCTCGAGGTTGTCCACTGGCCATATTCCTGACATCATCCTCTGCAAGAGAAAGCATGGCAGCGGCTAAGGTACCTGGCATTCGCTGGCTCGTATTGCGAAAGTGCAACGCGCGGCGGTATAGGGCGGTGCATTGAGGGTATTCCTCTTTCCAGCGCCTCTCAGGGGTGAGGAGTGTCCTGCTCTGCGGGAGATGTGGCGGGTGCCGGCCGCACTTCTCCCGTCTTGAGCCCGGCAAGTGGCTGGTGTACACAGGCTCAAGCGGCTGCACATTCGCCGCCGCCACAGTGCCGGCCATCCCAACCTATTTTTAAAAACTCGGCGCGCTAATAATGTGCGATTCGCCGGTATACCGTGTGGACCTGCAGAGCCGGCGGGTACCTTCGAGACATCTAACGGCCGCGATGCGACTACCGACTGCGTACGTACTCTGCTTGGACACCTCGAAGAGCATGCTTTTGGGCTTCCTTTACGAGATAGAAAGTTCAGTTAAGGGGAGGTAGCCACACGATCCTCGCTGGACTGGAGGCCCCACTGGCACGAAACGCAAGCAATGTCGGTACCCGAAAAAATGGCACAAACCCGACCTCGTGAGGGGGATAACTACATGCACCAAAAACTAGAGTGAAGCACGGTATCTTCGCTGTGGCCAGCAGATAAAGTCGGAAGCGCGGCAAACCGAGCTCGGAAAGCCAGTTCGGTTCCACTTATAACTCTCAGCCTTGTCTTTTCACCACCAGCAAGTAATCTTGGTGGGGTAGAGTAAGATGGAAGTGGCGCCTCTTGATTGAGGCCAGCAGCCACCTCGTCTTTCTGGGCGTGAGACGGCGGTAGGTAGAGAGAAACCAGCCACATCATCACGACGGGGCTTCGCTCGCATCTGGATCATCGCAACCAATATATACAAAATCCGGATTCTGACCTGGACGATCCTGTAGCTTGGAAAAAAGTTGCTTGCGTGGGGAATCAACCCCCTTCGAGTACAGACGCAGGGGCCACTCCAATTGGAGGTCGGGTTGTTTGCCCAATCGGCCTTGGGACGTCTCTGAAACATCATTCTGCCGGGCAGCAGCGGTCCTTGCCTGTGCACTCCACCCGTGGAGCACAGCCCCTTCATTGACTTTCTGACCCCTGTCGCTTGCCCATCAAGGCCTCTCGCTGGGACGGGAACCCGCCAGCGTGAAACTTGGGATTTTGTCCTGCCGCCGAATTACCTCTCCGTTTCACACACTCCAGGCATTGCGCTTGGGCTAGCAGCAAAAAAGACGTCGAAACCCCTATCCTCACCCGCCCTTCTCCATACGACCGACAGCCAGTGAGCGAGCTACGAGGCCGCGACGAGCGCAACGCGGCAGGGACCGGGACCCTCAGGTGCCTCTAGAGTTCGGACTGCTGCAACCATCACGGCCACGACGCACGACTCCATTCCACTGCGCGCAGGCGGATAAGCACATCGAGGGCATCATCAGGGGGACAACAGACACCGGACGGTGCAGACCACACCGCGCCGCGCAATTCCCTCCATTGGGCCAGCTGTCGACGCTCCAACCCAAGGCTCGAAAGCGTCCTCAGACTCTGAGACGCGCAGAATCCGCCCCTACCGGAGACCAGCACACAAAGAGATACCCGATCTCCTCGTGAAGCAAGGTCATCGTTACTAGCAAACATGTCGTATAATCGCCTAGGCAAGTAGTCTCGCTCCCTTACGATCTCCGCGTGATGAGCATACCCACTTCACCTGACAGCTCACCTGCCCTGCCCTGTACCCCATCCCATCTCCCTTCCAGTCTCACATTCTTGCTGCGCAGAGTTGCAACTGCACCCCTCTCCCTCGTCCTACACAACCACTTCACCCGCCGGCTTGTAAATGCGCGGCATCGTTTCGTTTCTTGCCCGGCGCAAGTCCCACGTCTCTTTTCAGACCCATCGCGACAGTGTCCAGTTTTAAAGCTTGTCTTCGCCGTTTGCAACTTTTCTCGACTTGGCCGCAAGACGGACAGCGACTTCGCGAACTTGATTCTAATCATCTTCTCTGAATTATAGACGACGATTATTTCGATAATCACCGTACGGACAACCGTATGGACAACCGAATGGATAATCGGGTACACAGGACGCCCTCGCCAGGGCATCCGCTCCAACATGGCTATCAGCTTGAAGACAACCCGTATGGCCGTTCTCAACAGAACTTCGATATGCCCCCCGTTGGTCCAGGCAGATACAGCCCCGGCGATTCGCTGCAGATGCAGACAGCCGTGAGTCCAATACGTTGTTGGGGTTCGCCTCTGCGCCAGTGCTAATGTACATCAGCAATCCGTGGACAACTTGTCGCAATACCCCCCTCAGGGTGGGCGCGGCGAGTACGCCATAAATCCAGAGCAACATCACGATGCCTACTACAATCAACCCTATGAGCCTCATCCCGCCGATGCCACACCTGGCTACGATCATGGCGCTGGCGGTTACGACTACGAGGACCAACGGCCGATGTTGACACACAACGATTCCCAGGTTGGCGCGAGCGACCCGTACCACGACAACCCGCAGCCCCCTACCAACAATGCGCCCATCAAGAGGTGGAAGACGGTGAAGCAGGTGCTTTTGTACCGCGGAAATTTGGTCTTGGATTGCCCAATCCCTCCAAATCTGCTGAACAAGCTCCCCCACGGCGAGCGTGATGAGTTCACCCACATGCGGTACACTGCCGCCACCTGCGACCCCGCCGATTTCTATGACAACAACTTCACTTTGCGGCAGAAGCTGTTCAGCAAGCCGCGCCACACAGAGCTCTTCATCGTTGTCACCATGTACAACGAGGACGACATCCTTTTTGCGCGCACCATGATTGGTGTCTTCAAGAATGTTGAGTATATGTGCAGACGGCCAGAAAGCAAGACCTGGGGCAAGGACGCGTGGAAGAAGATTGTGGTGTGCGTCGTTAGCGACGGCCGTGCGAAGATCAACCCGCGAACGCGCGCTCTGCTGGCCGGTATGGGAGTGTACCAGGAGGGTATTGCGAAGCAGCAAGTCAACGGGAAAGACGTCACGGCTCACATTTACGAGTATACAACGCAGGTTGGCATGGCCATCAAGAACGACGTTGTCCAGCTCATTCCCAAGCAGCAGCCAGTCCAAATACTGTTCTGCCTGAAGGAGAAGAATCAGAAAAAGATCAACTCACATCGTTGGTTCTTCCAGGCTTTCGGCAGAGTCTTGGACCCCAACATCTGCGTCCTGATCGATGCCGGTACAAAGCCAGGAGGCAAGTCTATTTATGACCTGTGGAAGGCGTTCGACCTCGAGCCCATGTGCGCCGGCGCATGCGGTGAAATCAAGGCCATGTTGGGCACGGGTGGCAAAAACCTCCTGAACCCTTTGGTAGCTACACAAAACTTTGAGTACAAGATGAGCAACATCCTCGACAAGCCCTTGGAATCCGCTTTCGGGTTTATTTCCGTCTTGCCTGGCGCCTTCTCGGCATACCGCTACGTTGCGCTGCAGAACGACAAGAATGGCCAGGGTCCCTTGGAGAAGTACTTCGCTGGTGAGAAGCTGCACGGTGGTGATGCCGGCATCTTCACGGCCAACATGTACCTTGCCGAGGATCGTATCTTGTGCTTCGAGCTCGTTACCAAGCGCAACTGCCACTGGATCTTGCAATACGTCAAGTCCGCTACTGGTGAGACAGATGTGCCAGATACCATCGCCGAACTGATTCTCCAGCGTCGTCGCTGGCTGAATGGTTCTTTCTTCGCCGCCGTCTATGCGATTGTCCACTTCCACCAGTTCTTCCGATCTGACCACTCATTCTTCCGAAAGATCGCCTTCTTCATCGAATTCGTCTTCAACACGGTCAACATGTTGTTCGCTTGGTTTGCTATTGGCAACTTCTTCCTGGTCTTTAAGATCCTGACTACTAGTCTGGGTGACCCGAATCTCCTTGGACAAGTCGGCAACATTTTGGGCGTCGTTTTTGCCTGGCTCTACGGTGTCTCTTTGATTACCTGCTTTGTCTTGTCTATGGGCAATCGGCCAGCTGGTTCGTCTCGATACTACATGGCCATGGTCATCTTCTGGGCTATTATCTTTGTGTGAGTGTTTTTCGTGTCAGGAGTGACGTGCGCAGGTTGCTGACAAAATATCACAGCTATCTCATGTTTGCGGCCGTGTTCATCGCAGTAAAGGCCATCCAAGCAGACATCGCCAAGGGATTCTCGATCGACAGCTTGTTTAAGAACCAGGTTTTCTACACGCTGATAATATCTGTCATGTCGACATACGGTCTCTGGCTGGTTGCATCGCTAATTATGTTCGACCCTTGGCACATGTTCACGTCCCTGATTCAGTATATGCTTCTGAGTCCGACGTACACCAATGTCCTCAACGTCTACGCCTTCTGCAACACGCACGATATTTCTTGGGGGACCAAGGGTGACGACAAGCCCGACAAACTGCCGTCTGTCAACACCAAGGACGGCCAGGGCAAGACTGATCTGCCGGACGAAGGCGACTTGAACGCCCAATACGACCGCGAGATGCGTGTATTCAGCACCAAGTTTGTCCCGGAGGTCAAGGCTCCGACGCCTGCGCAGATGGAGGAGAAGCAGATGGATTACTACAAGGGAGTGCGAACAATTGTCGTCTTGGCCTGGATGATCACAAACTTTGCTCTGGCCGCAGTGATTCTGTCATCGGCTGGATTGCAACGAATCAATCCCGGAGACACCGCCGACAGCGAGGAGCAGACAAAGGCCGAGCGCGCCAACATCTACTTGACCGTTGTTCTTTGGTCGGTGGCGGCGCTGTCGGGCTTCAAGTTCATCGGAGCAGTATGGTTCCTCATTGTGAGGATGTTCAGGGGAGTATAATGGGTCATGTTCTTGATTTTAGTTTTGGGCAATATAGGGGAAGGGAGTTGATCTGCCCTCCGCTAGCCAGTCCCAGCTGGGATGGTGCTCTGGTTCGGCTTATGAGAGGCACAGCATTTCTGCTTTACGTCCGTGTCCTACCTTGAATGATTGCATGTAAAAACCGGGTGCCCTCCACATCTGTGTGTTGTTTTTAGGCTACCCCTTCATGGCGTGCGTTTGCTTCTTGTATCTCTGATGAGGGGGAGGTTCACATAATAGTTTTCGGATGGGAACGAGGAGTAGTGCGAATAGAAACAAGAGGTGAAGCGGTTATCTGCTTTTGGGTTCCGAAGTCGTCTTTCTATCTGGGGTATTCTTGATGCTTTTCTCGCTGGGTTAGACGCCTTGATATATGTATTTCGCAGCATGTGTTTTAGCGAAGCGGAGAGCGAATGTGCATTGTGAGGGATACAAAGAATCACGTCTACCTTTCCATCAAACCCAAACATAATAGTCTGAGCTGTACTTCATGTGTTTTGCGTGAACAGAGGCCTGAAGTGTGGCGATAACCAAGTGCCGGTTTCCCACCTATCGGAGTGATAAATGAGGGCGCAGAAAAGCAAAAAGAAAAAAAACACACAATAACAGGGATTCGCTGGTCGTCACTAGCCCAACTACTAGTCTGGCGCTTACCGGCTTATCTATAGGAGAGCGGACGGGATCCCAAGTTCTTCGGTGGGTATGGTCGTATGTAAAAACTGAACGTTGTGATGGGCCTATGAGGAAGTGAAACATTTCTTTCGGTTTTTAGGCAGCCTACTGAAAGGTTACGTGAAGGGGTAACATTGCTTTGGTGGGAGAAGGTAGTGGTGATAAGCTTAACATCAAGAATTTAGAATACGTTGAGATTCTACCAAGTGGGCCTACAACTCCGGAGGGTGCCGGGATGATACGTCGGCCCATCCCGATGTTCGGGTTTAAGTGGGTCGCATACCGGTCCGCAGTGGGGCCACAATTCAAATCTCCACGCCTCAAGTCATCGAAACTTCTGTCCGCCCGCCCACAAAGCCTCATCGGTCGGTTCGTCGGCGCATCAGGCAAGATGAAAATATCACGTATCTCACGGACGTCTCCTGTTTGAGCCAAAGTGGCGGAACATTCTATGCAGTCGGTCACGCTGGACAGTTCGCGACAAGGGGCCTTCATGACATTAGCGGTAAAGCGGCGCCGGTTGCTGAGGCATCCGAGCCGGCAACGACTCCGAGAACAGATGTGCTGACTTGAAATCACGGGATCGTCAGAGAGGCGGCCACGCCGGCGAGGCCGACGGCGACTTTGTTACTGTGGGCGAGTCATATGATCCTCAGCACCCAAAGGATCGCTTCCATTGATCAACTCTTCAAGGGATTGGCTGACGTGTGATGCGGCACCGGAGGCCGATTTGGCCATGGCGTAGCTAAAGAGATTTTAGTCGGGGCTGGAAAAGGGAAGTGGACTCAGCCGTCGACAGCCGGGCGGCCGAGCGTCCGGATTGGCGTTCAAGCGGTGCAGCTGACTTCATCTGGTCATGACTGTTGAAATGAGTTTGTGATCGCCAACAAAACTCTCCCATACGTACTAGAGATTCTGACTGTAATGTCCACCGCCGGCGCTGGCTTCGCCCCCTGTATCTCCCCGCGCGTCGCCGTCGACGAATGGCCCAAGAGTTTTGCGCCAGCAGTGTTTTCCTGTCGCCCCTGCTGACCACGCTCTTGAGCCTCGTGAGCCAGCTACTAATAACATTCCGCCAGCTTGGAAGGTCCTGGGCGTGCGGAGGAGTCCATATTCCATGATTTCATTTGTCCAGCGTCCTTCCCGCAGTCGATGACAACACCGCTACCCGAGTTGCGCTCCGTTGTTCATTGGTCGCTCCGCCATATGTGAAGCCGCCCTGCAGGTAATGCGGGGATGAGATTCAGGAGAACCTCCCTAGGGCCAGCCGAGGCTTGAACAAGCTCCCCTTTGGTGGACCGTTGATCCTTGGAAAATCCGGGGTAACGATCAAACTTTTTTTTCCTTCGGAATGGCGGCTGGAAGAGGGGCAATGAGGGGAAAACGACTCCATCGCTCAACCGGCTCCTGCTTAGCCTACAAGCCGAGAGAAGAAGGTTTTTTTGTCGCGCACGCTACATTACGAGTTGATACTGCCCGACTCACTGGCCGGCTGAGGAGCAGGCAGTTCAGAGCTGTGGCTCTGAAGTGGCCCCGGATGGCGATCTGCGATGCCGTCGTCAGCGCTGCGGTCTTGGGCAACGCGGCCTCGAAATGGCGACTTCGCGACGTGAGGCGGTGCGAGCTTGGGCGGTCGGGGAACGCCTGATGTCAAATCGTAGGCTCCTGTCGCCAGGCGTTGTGCTGTGACGCGAGATGGTTGGTCGGTGGTGAACGGGGAGGGAGGATGTTCATCTCCGCGGCTTCGTACCAAACTGGCTGTGTGACCTCAGCCAAGCGGATTCCAGCGGCCTTGGGTCGCACAGGAATTCTCGATGGAAGGCAGTGTGGCCTTCTTTCGTCACTGCCCCTTGCAGGAGACAGAATGCCCTGTTTTGGCAACGCGAAGTACCGAGGACCGCAAAATACAGCGGGCTAGGTACCGAAGGCTATATAGCGGGGCATCAAACTATGTGGTAATCATCTCGTAAAATAGGCCCCCCCTTGGGCACCTCGTGACTGCCTCTTACGTATTCATAAGCTAACAAAATGCTCCTATGGATCGCCTAGAGTCTTGTCCAGGTCTCGGCATCAAATTTTCAGTGCCCTAAGCGCTGATGCCAAACACCTGACGCCATCACTCAGCGCCGAAGCAGGCGAGCGCGATCGAATTGTCTCCTTCTGTGCCAAGCATGGCAAAGCCTCGAGGGCCAGCTCACTCAATGCCAAAATTTTCACATCGACTGACTATGTCCAGCGACGTACACTCTGTGCCACACCACCAGCAACCGGTACCTGCTGTGTCTACCACGGCCCGCCGGGCAAGTGCCTAGCGCGAGCCTCCGTGGTCATGCGGCTTTCGTCGAAGGAGGTACCGCCCCAATGCTGTCTTTGTGTGTTGTGTCTGGTCAGGCTCCAGACACTGATGGAACTCGTCCGAGGAGGCGACCAGCACACATCCCTACCTTACCTATAATAAGCTCCATTCCCTTCCCACTCAAACTTGTGTTGCATCCGCTCCAGACCAGCATCAGATCAACTCAAGCTTGTCCTACAATATCTCTCGATCCCTGTCACACAATAAGAAGTCTTCGAGCCTCTAGCACTCGTCGCTCAACCCCTAGCAACAACACCTCGCCAGGCAAGCCACAACACACTCGAAGTCAAAATGCCTTCCTACACCATCACCGAGCCACACCCCACCGTGCCCAAGAACAGCTACGCCCACTCGGGCCGTGGCGGCGCCGGCAACTTCTTCCGCGTCTCCGAGACCACCTCGCCCTCGGGCGTTCCCGTCCGGGCTCCCACCAACCCGACGACGACCACCGCTCCCCGCTTCTACTCTGGCCGCGGCGGTGCCGGCAACATTCACTCC
Organism: Podospora aff. communis PSN243; assembly: GCA_033296975.1. NCBI lineage: Eukaryota > Fungi > Ascomycota > Sordariomycetes > Sordariales > Podosporaceae > Podospora > Podospora aff. communis PSN243. Next base: position 524,038 of record MU865919.1, on the reverse strand, counting down.
TCCGCTGAGCGCCAAGCCCTGAGTTTCGACGAGGAATTCCAGCGCGCTGAGATCCGCGAGAAGACCTCGACCATCACGCACGTCGGCCGCGGCGGCGCCGGCAACGTCTTCAGCAGCCTCTCCTCCTCGAGCGAGGACAAGACCCGCCGCAACTCCAACAGCACCAACGGCAGCGTCCGCTCGGGCTTCTGGGGCCGTCTCAGCAACGTCGGCAGCCACTAGATGTGGTAGTATCACAGCGTCTTTTGAGCTCGGTTTCAACGGCAGCGGCAGCGAATAATACCCCGGCCCGATATTTCTCACATCTCGGGCAACCACTGTACTATCAGCAAGGCGTTCAAAGGAGTTCTGCATTTACCACCAGCATGGCTGACGATGTGGGGGAAGGACACGGGAAGAAAAGTTATCTTGTCTTTTGGGTTATCTCCTTACAGCACGGTGTTCACGGCAGGCAACGGGGACCTCAGAGCAAACAAACGGCGGAGCAAAGCTGCATGATGAAGCATCAAACCATGTTCCAAGTCTTGTGTCGTTTGGGCTTGCCATTGGCGCTTGGATTCCCAAATGGCAGGGAAGGAGGCGTTGGCATTTGAGTTTTGGTGTGGAGAAAAGGGGTGATGGGATTATCCCTGTTCTCTCTTTGATCCATCAGGAACGAGAATGTCACGAGCACGCAAGATATCGGCGTGGATTCCTTTTCGGCACGGGGAAGAAATTGGCAAAGGCAAACCCCCGCAACAAAGGACGGAGAAAAAGTTGGACTTTTCAAGGCAGGCGGATGTTTGGATCTGGTGATTTTTGATACCCCTCCCCATAGCGCGAGAAGCGATGGCGGCGAAGAACGGAGATATATCTTTGGCAGTTTAAAGTGATATAATCTATGAATTATCACCTCGAACCTGACTGTCTCGTTGAAAGTGACTCGATGGATTCGCAACGCTTAAGATTGGGTATCATTTCCGGTTTTCTTACTCTAAAAACGTACCACAGTAAAGGCTCTTGCAACCTGCCGAGGAATTATCCGCCGCATCTCTGGGGCTGGCTGGCCCTGCCTTCGCACGACTCCGAAAGCCCCCAACTCTGTTGCGGTTTGCCCTGCGCCCTTGTTCTTCTCACAACACCAACATTGCAACCTTGCAAGCGGCTAACAAGTCTTGCTCGCCCTCGAGAATCACGGTTTAGCTCGACCCACGAGAGTGAAGTCCAGTCGGTGACCCTCCAATCCATAATGAGGCGCTACCAAAACCTCTGGATATGTCTATTCCGGAGGACCGAGTTATCCCAGCAGTCAATGACTCCTCTCAGTTAAACTTTTTGTGGATGATATCCGGATCCTCATGCCAATCATCAAGGCTGACCCACATCTGCAAGGCGTCAGCACGTTATTCTTGATATTGCCATTCAGTCCCGCAGTGATGGACATGCACGAACCTTTTTGAAGGTGCTTAGACCACCGAGGATACTGCCACCGATCCAGGTCGAGTACTTGCGTTCGGGCGGTGCAAAAATCTTTATCCTCATGTCCTTGACAGCGACACGCTGTATCTCACTGAGTAGTCGGTCGCCGAAACCCTTGGTGAGGGTGGTGCCGCCTGAAAGAACGATGTTGGCGTAGAGGTTCTTACGTAGGTCGAGGTCTGTTCTGTTGATCGAGTCCACCACCATCTGGTGCACACCGGGGTACTCCGTCCCGATAATCTCGGGGTTGAACAGAATTTCTGGAGCGCGGAATCGTTCGGGCCCAATCTAGAGATGCAGTTAGCATCTTGAGCTGCTGTGTAGACCTCACCATTGTGGTTTTAGGGGACAACCGTACCTTGAGCTTGTTCCCGTCTGGCAGAACATATTCCGCAAGTTTAGATGGGTCTGTCTTCGCGGCTGCCCATTCCTTCTCTTCCTTCTTCGGGTCCTTTGCGACATACGAGACAGACTCCTTGATCAGCCGCACCACTTCCTTTTCTGCGCTGGTATGGAAAACATAGCCATTCTTCCGCAGCAGTTGTTGGAGGTGCTCTGTAACATCGCGGCCGGCAACATCTATCCTCCGGATACTGTTCGGCACGGTAAACCCCTGAAAGACGGGTACAGCGTGGGACACGCCGTCTCCTGCATCAAGTACGACACCCGTCGTCCGGCCGCTAGCGTAGAGGGAGAGAACCGCCTGGATAGAGATGTAGAGAGCTGGTACATTGTATGTCTCGAAAAGATACTGCGCTGCCATGTCGCGATTTGCACGAGGGTTGAGGGGTGCTTCTGTGAGGAGGACGGGATGCTGTTGGTCACGCGAGCCAGTTAGCACGGCAGGTTGCCAGCCTTGAAGGAAGCGCTCACCTCTTCGCTGAGAGTTTTCAGCCCTTCATCGTAGACGTAGCTCCAAATCTTGTCCATATCATCCCAGTCCGTCACAATGCCATGTTCGAGTGGATAATTGATCTTGAGCAGCCCTCGCAGCTCTGTCGCGGCCTTCTGGCCGATGAAGACGTCCCCTTCTAGGGCGCCTGCAAGGACCCGGGTATGCTTTGGTCTCCCTACAAACGAAGGAAAAACGCATTTTGGTACGTCATCGCCAGCGAAGCCTGCTCGGATGGTGCCAGACCCGTTGTCGAGCACAATGGGCACGTTCAGCAGCGAGTCCGACATGATGCCGGCTGGCCTCTGCAGCGCGACCGGGTGGTTGTGTTCCCAGCCAAACTCGATTCTGGCGATGTGACCGTTACTAGAAGGGGCGGCCTCAGGAGCAGTGTTTGGTAGCAGCGGTTCGTCGGCGGAGGTCGCTGTGATGGAGATTCTCAATTTCGGGCGCGAGACGGGGCGGGCCGGTTTGTTGCTATGGGTCGCTCAGATGACGCCCTGGCGTTTATACAATCTTCAAAGTTGCAGCTTTCCAGGTCTAGGGAACAGAGACAGCGCGTGGATAGAATGCTTGGAGGCGACAACAACATCAAGGCAGAACACGCCAACGAAGAGGTTTTGGGGGAATGCAGAGCCGAAGCTCCAAATCACGACGCGATCTTCAGATGAAGGGGCGTTGTCCTTCTGCAAGGGGCCTGAGTGGTCCAAGCTCATTAGGGTGTCATGCACAGACCACCGCAGCTACAGCTCAACTTCGTGGCGGTCTTGCACCCGTCTCGCAGGGTCGCTGACTAAGCTGTCAACTGCGATGTACGCCTCGCACATGACTACGCGACGCGACGCGCGCCTTCGACCAAAGTGTTTGCACTTCGAGGGGCGCAAATCCAGGCCATGCTTTAATCACCAGATTCTGTCCAATGGCGCCCAGAATGGAAATCCTCGACTCCGAGGACGACGGGAGCGACTTCAGTCCTATCAAGGAGGCGTTTGATGGCAGCCCGTTCCACATCAATGGGAATGCGCTCGACGCAGAGAACCCGGAACAACCCCGCGCCGAGGAGCCACATGAGGATAATGCCGCCACCACCACCAGCAGTCTCAAATCCACAGATCCTTCCTTTTTCCAGCGCGTCTACGAAGAGCAGCGGGCAGCGGCAGCAGCTGGAAATGTCTCCTACCTTGGGCCCGCCCCTGAAGCCGACATGTCATTGTCCCAGCCTCGGTCACAACCGAAAGGGTCCTCGTCGCTCACATCTATAACTGACCCCGGCACCGCATCTCGGAAGTTGACGAAGTCTAAAGATGCGCAGAAGAAGGACGTAATCGACCTGACTTTGACCCAAGTTACCACCCCTAGGAGGGAGATTGCAAGCAAGGAGGTCGACCCGTGGGATGTGCCTAGTAGCCCTGAGACCAAGTCGGCATCTCATCAGCTGAAAACCTATGGAAGACGCAAGCGCACCAACCAGCAACCGAAAAGTTCCCAGCCTGGTCAGGACCCGTACGTATTCCCCAGCATGGCGGATCCCTCACCGGCGCAGACCACCAGGAAGACACGCGGCATGCAAAGCCCATTGCCAACGCTAGGGTCGGACTCTAGTCCGGTGATGCTCATCCCACAGACCGAGGAGAATGGTTCTTCCCAAAGGAGATCCTCGAGGAAGAAACGCCCGAGCTTTCGCAGCATGGGGTCTGACTCCCTCATCCCCGACACCGGCTTGTACATCGCACCAAGTGCCCTGACAGCAAGTCAAAAGCAGCAGTATGAAGTGGTCGCTTTGTCTTCGGACCCAAGACAGGACACCTTGGAACCAGCCCTTCCTGTTTTGTCAGCAGGGGAGCAGCAGCTGCAGAAGTCAAGTATGGCGACGACGATCGCCTACTCGACGCCGAGCCGGTTTGCTTCATCAGGCAAGAGGACGGAGATACCGAGCACTGCGGATCCTGACGCTCTGCCTAACATGGCTGATCCCGATGCTCTGCCAAGTACAGCTGGACACGAGGTATTGCCAGTGCAGGCCCCAGAACATGAACCCTCCTCGTCCCCGGACGTGATTTCTGAAGAACCGAGGACGGCCAAGCGGGGTCGGCCACAGGAGCCGCCTCTGGAAACTCGGAGCGCGAAAAAAAGGAAGTCCGCCGAATATCAGCACACTCAACTCAATATCGAGGATGGCACTCGCACAGTTTTGGATGACACGCCAGGTCGACGTCGAGGGTCAAGACGCAAAGCAGTTCAACTCAAGGAAGATGACGAGTTGCAGCCGAGTCCATTAGATCACACCATCAATGATCATCAGCCAGATCCATCGCCTCAAGACGATATATCTACGTTCGACCCTAATCCTGACCCTGACTTCAGCCTCGCGCCTACCAACGACAACGAACAGTTGGATGGTTCTACTCAAGCGCCTAAGAAGAAAAGGGGTCGGAAAAAGAAAGAGCCAATCCCCATGGACGATGCGGATAACTCCGTACAGGAGGATGATCCAGTAGTCGTGAGCGAGACTGCGATTGTTGAAGATACAGAGCCGCCAGCCAAGAAAAGACGAGGTCGACCGCGCAAATCTACAGTACCAGAGCCTGATCCTCCGGTAAAGTTCACAAATGATGCCGATGAGGCAACCCCGGCACCTCCGGCTTCCACGGCAAAGCGGGTGAGGAGGGGAAGAAAGAAGAAAGAGGAAGCTCCTAAGTCAGCGGAACACGTCCAAGAGGAAGAGGAAGAACAGGTTGGACCTGAGCCAGAACCAGTTCCAGCCCTAGCAGAGCTGCCTCAGAATTCCCGGCCCTCCTCGACCCCCAAGTTGGTAATTAACGCCAGTGATGATGACGACGATTACGACGGTGACATGAAGGAAAACGAGCCAGCGGAAAAGCCAGCTACGACGCCACCCAGGGTGGAGACGGTTGAAGAGAAGAAGGAAGTGAAGAAGGCTGTGCCGTTGAGCAATCAGGCGGCGGTACCCAAGGTCCCATATCGTGTAGGTTTGAGCAAGAAGTCGCGAATCGCGCCATTGCTCAAGTCTATACGAAAATGAGACGGGCAATTGGAGCCGTGGCCTCGCGCTTAGGCGGATAGATGCTTGCTTTCCGTCCTGGTCGAGTTGGCGGAGGCCGAAGAAGTGAGCAAATGAGCACTGCAAGATAGCCACTTGGGATTGCTACGGCATACAGATGAATGTATATATTAGCTTCAATTTGCGACCACTCTAAAAGCATCCCAGGCACACAGAATCATGAGACCGCGCACGAATGGTACCGTGCCGCACCCTCTTGCCAAAGACCATCAAACGGTGCTCACACCACATCACTCGTGATTCACCTCTACTCTGGTAGAATGTAGTCTCCTTCTGACATCATCCGACCCCCCCACATCTCAGGGGTAGATGAGTAACAATAACACGAGTGCAACACCAACAAACAGGATGGTCTATTGGTGTAGTTGGTTATCACGTCGTTCTTATACTTGCATTTGCGATGCAATCTATGCGAAGGTCCTGAGTTCAAGCCTCAGATAGACCACGAACCGCCTTTTTGCATCTTCCGACTGGAAGGTACGTCCCACGCCACATACATATGTTGAATCGTTGGGTGGCGGAACGAGCCGCGCGCGATGCCGGTGCCGGTGGGGTACGGCGCAAGGCAACTCCACCAGCGGCGTGATGATGGAAAGAGGAGTCTGCGGCTCAAGAAGAAGGGGCTTGTTTGAAGGTGGCGTTGAGGGCATTGCTGGGAGCGACCGCCACCAGGGATGTTTACTTGGTTGATTATTTCGATTATTGATAGGGGCATGCAGTCAGCTGGTTTCCCACTGCTGGTGGCACACCGAGGTGAGCGGGTTCAACTCCAACGTGTGGGACGGCCCCGAGATTAGCCATCTCCGGCTCCTGTCGACCGAAAGCAGTCTCCCAAACACACGCCGAGGTAGGGCGGGGGCTGAAGAGTCGGTTTCATGTTCACCTTTGCATTGATCATTATCAGCGTCGATGATCGAGCCCTCTGAAGGCTTGGCCCAGGTCGTCGAGCCCCTCGCACCTTCCCAATATTTGGAAACCCCTCATTCTCCGCATCGTCTCCGCCACCAACCCGCGGTCTCGCAAAGTATGAGTGACAACCGGGATGCCCAGGCGCGGCCGACATTTGCCGTGGGGTCACATCTCACTTGGGGTAGGTGTTTGCAGAAAGGCTTGGTACGAGGGAAAATGGGTTCCGGGTATTATTGGACCAACAAGACGGCTTGCAGCAATACTGCCGGTGGAATACTCCTTCGGCGCTTTTTTCGTTTCACAGAGAGGACACCTCTGCGCGCGCTTCCATTGCTTGCATGGGACTTGAGGGCAACGGCGAGCAATCAGGCAAGATCCGACGTTGCTGATCTGGTGTTTGATAAGAGGAGCTACCCCCCTTTCCGTGCCGGCTCTATACCTTAGTCTCCCTTTTGACGAAGGGAGCCAAGTAATTTTTGAACTCTCAGACTTCACATCGGAACAGACTAGAAAGCAGCGCGCCAAGATGCAGCCCCAGTTCTTCAACGTCATCAACGACGAGCTGCGCGGCAGCGAGAAGTCGCACACGGTGACCAACCCGCGGACAGAGGACGAGCTCTGGGCCTGCCCCGTCGCCACGAACGAGGACTTTGAAGATGCCGTGGCCGCCGCTCAGAAAGCCTTCCTCACCTGGGGAAAGAGCACCGTGGCGGAGAGGCAGACCACGCTGGTCAAGATGGCCGAAGTCATCAAGGAGCACGCCGGCGAGTTGGCCGATATCTTATCCAAGGAGACCGGCAAATCAGTACGAACGGCCCACCCGCCTCACTCACTGTCCCCAACACTAACAACTCTCACAGGCCATTCTTGCCGGCATCGATGTCCAGGCCTCCATCGCCCAGTGCCTGTACTACTCCAAGACGGCTCTCGAGGACGAGGTTCAATACGAGGATGAGCACCAGCGCGTCGTAGCAACCCACGTTCCTCTCGGCGTCGTGGCGGCCATCGCCCCCTGGAACTTCCCCATGATCCTCTCAAACCTCAAGGTCGTTTCGTCGCTTATCACCGGGAACTGCGTAATTGTCAAGCCTTCTCCGTTCACGCCTTACGCCGTTATGAAATGGTGTGAACTCTCCAGGGGCATCTTGCCCCCGGGCGTTTTTCAGGTCCTTAACGGTGGCGCCGACCTTGGCGCTTTGATGACCCTTCATCCCGGTATCGCTAAGATTTCTTTCACCGGGACCATCGCAACCGGAAAGCGCGTCATGGCCGCCTGCGCAAAGACGCTCAAAAAGGTAACCCTCGAGCTCGCCGGCAACGATGCATGCATTGTCTGCCCGGACGCCGATCTCGACAAGACCATCCCTTCGGTTGCCAGCGGCGGCTTCTTTAATGCCGGCCAGGTCTGCGTGGCGAGCAAGCGCATTTACGTGCACGAGAGCATCTACGATGAGTTCCTTGACCGGCTCGTCGCCGAGGTGGAGAAGTCGTATTCCGTCCAGGAGGACGCCAACGCCCCGTCGGTGTTTGGGCCGTTGGACAACAAGATGCAGTTTGACGTTGTCAAGGGGATCATTGAAGATTGCAGGACGAACGGCTACAATATTGTCAAGGGCGGGAGCACAGCCACGGCGAGCAAAACCGGAAAGGGGTTCTGGCTGGAGCCGACGATCGTTTCGAAGCCGCCGGAGGACTCGTGGCTCGTCAAAGAGGAGCAGTTTGGTCCCATCTTGCCGATTTTGTCGTGGTCGGATGAGGACGACGTGATCAGGAGGTCGAATCTGGCGAATGCCGGCTTGGGCGCATCGGTGTATTCGAAGGACCTAGCGCAGGCCGAGAGGATTGCGAGGCGCTTGGAATCGGGGAGTGTCTGGATTAATCAGTTTGAGCGGCCGAACTTTGGAGCGTTCTTTGGCGGAATGAAGGACAGCGGGTTCGGCGGCGAGATGGGCAAGCAGGGACTGTTGTCTTATTCGTATACTCAGGCTTTGCACTTTCCGAAGTAGTGATGGGTAGAGATGTAGTTTGGATACACAGAGAGCTGTTTTTTTGGATGTGTTGTCGGCTTGTATATCCCTCGCTGCTTTGTGAATATCGCATTGCAAGATCTGTACTTTCAACCGCTGGTACTTCTGAGAAATTTCCCCTATTCATGACCGGCGTACCCATATAAAACTTACCTCAGATCAAGGACGCTGCGTCTTACGGTCAAAAAAGGTAATATTTGCAGACTCCGTGAAGCCCCGGAGCCAAGCTCCGAAAAGTGGAAACCCGCGGCAGCTTTATGCACCCCAAACTCCACACCTCCGCACCCACATCTGCAACACCCGATGTTGCAACAGCCAAAAAGAAACGATTGCGGTTTATGTGGATCGAACACATGACCTTCAGATATCAATTGTATAATATCGATTGAATGACGTGGTACTTCAGTCTGACGCTCTCCCAACTGAGCTAAACCCGCTTGTTGAAACTGGTCTCTACTTATTTCCCTGAGGAAGCAACGACTGGCAGCGAAGGCGTGCGGAAGGAACCTGAGGTGCACAGTAACTAGTGAAGGCACGACCCCGAGGGACATAGAACCCAACGGCAGGTGCAGTTCTGTCCGTCGTGGCCAACTCGATAAAATTACCCATCGCGAGAAAGAAATGCAATCCATGCGTCCGCTGCAACTTCATTTGATTGCACTCCCGAGAGAAGATTCCGGGTATATCCCACCTGCCATACCTTACACGCCTGCGGCGAACGCAGAACCAGTTTTCCGTTCCCTTCTCTAACCCCTTACGCCTACCGCCGAACACACTCTCCCCAACTCCCAGCTAAGTTCACTGTTTTTGATGCCTCTGCCGGAAGACTTCTTGTCATTAAAGCCTCACGGACCGACCAGTTAGACCTGCGCCTGGTCCCAATCCCAAGAATCACCCCCCCATAGCTCATTCAAGTTCAGGCCCAAAACTTCAAAGTTGAAGTCGGGGTTTACGGGCTAATGGTAGTGTCAGCTAGACAATCTCTAGCCCTCATCAAAACACTCACCTGCGGTAAATTCGACGGGTCCGAACTCGGTAACCACCACGGCGTGCCAGGAACCTCAACAGCCCCAGCTCCGACAGCACTCTGCTGATTCTGCAACGCCGAGCCGGTAATCGACGCCCCGGCTGCGAACGGTGTGACAGACTACACCACCATGTCAGTCGTAATTCTCACAACATCTCACTCACAGCAAAGAATTCCTACTTTGGACCTCACAAAAGCCTCCAACGGCGGTGGCAGCGCCGAAAAAGGCGTGGCCGACCTCCCCGGAACCCCAGCACTACCAGACGGGTGACCACTGCCCGCTGCCGACTGCTGGCTACTGAGCGGCGGATCCTGCCCCGCCAGCAACTTGTAATGCAGATTGATGAACCTCTCCGCCGACGCCGCTTTCGCGGCTTCCGAGGTCTTGACGTTCAGATGCGCCTCTAGTAAGCCCACGGCGGCGCACATGATGGAATATCCCCACGGCTCGTTATTTCCGCAACGGAGGATGCGGTCTTCTTTCATGGCGAGACACTTCTCAAGCAGTTGGAGGGTATGCTGCGAGTTGATCATGATCATGTTGGTCGAGCCCACGGGTTGCTGCATGGTGACGCTGCAGAGGTTGATAGCGAGGGTCAGGGCGTCCTCGCGGAGAAAGTTGAGGGTGCGGATGCACTGTTCGGCGAGCTTGTCGTTCAGGAGAGTCATGTCACGGGCCGCGTTGTAATAGATGATTTCAGAGTATTGGTACTTGGAGTTGGTCTTGCGGAGTTTGAGGTAAGGTTGGTGGAGGGGGATGATGTATTGTCGAAGCTGAATGTGCAGGAGGGTATAGGCGAGGAGGGGCGTTTTGGTAACGCCTTGTCGGAGGCGGTCACCGGAAACGACGTCCCATGAGGGCAGGGAGTCAATCTCTTGGTTGATCTCGTTTGTGTAGCGGATCACTTGTTCGTAGTCCAGGTCCTCGGGCGGGCCAGTGAGCACACGATTGAGTTCCAGGCGCAAGGCTAGGCTTTGCCGGCTGAGGTTCTGGAAGGATGAGAAGGTGTACTCGGTGGGTGGCTTGGACGGCGGCAGCGTGCTGGTATCCTCATCGAACTCGTCATCGTCGATGTTGCTTGGCGGTTCCGTGTCTTGGTGGAGAGAGCATAGGATAGTGGGAAGGCCGTGGTCAAAAGATGCTTGGACATCGTAGCTGGTTATGGTGGCCCATATCCTCCTTCGCATCTCCTGGTTGAAAGGGGTGATGTGCCCGCTCTGGCCGATGCGGCTGGGTTCTCGGTGAAGGCCCACGGAAATTGCGTCTTGGGTCATGGCACCCGCTGACTTCCAGAACCTCTTCTTCTTGACCGTGTTGATCCTCTTTGCCAGATAAAGGAGACAGGCAATCTGATAGTGAACCAGACGCCTGTGTTTCTCGCTCTGACGGGCCATGAAGTGCTCGGAGGCCTCGATCATGCGCACTGCACGGCTGTGACAACTCGAGACGAGCTTCTCGAACTTCCTTGGTAGCGGACTCTCATCCAGGCAGCTGGTGATGGCGATCATGGAGAGAATCAGACAAGTGAAGGTGGCGTTCCGGGTCTCGTTGGGATCCCAAAACTTGGCATACCCCCTGCGAAACGAAGGTATGTGGATGATGCGGTGGATCTGCTCGAACTGGTCGAGGTAGATGGACACGAGACTGTCGGTCTCCTCGCGAGGAGGGAGGAGGGCCTCGAGAGACAAATCGGGCTCGCGGAATTTCCTCTCGCGTTCCTCGGCGCGCTTTTGCCTGTCCTTGTTGTCATGTTGGATGTGAAGAGGTCGAAGCCACTCTTCGGACGTCTCCTTCATGAAGGGACACAAGCCACCAAGCTGGGACAACTTTGTCAGCGCCGCAGAAGACTAAACGACGGCGGGGAGGACCAGTACCTCTGAGAAGGCCATGAATGCGCTCCGAGGACCAAAGTAGCGAGTCTTGAACTCCTTCCCGCGAAAGAAGCGCAACTCGTCCTTGTCGGCGTAGGGGTCCTGACTCTGCTGGAAGTACGGCGGCGGGGTGCTGGCCACCTCGACCTCCTCGACGTCAGGCCGATGAACGGGTGGCGAGTGGTCGTTGACGGTGCTGCCATCGAGCGACACCTGCTTGGCGAGTAAACCCTTGAGCTGAGCGACCTCGAGTTCCAAGCGTCGAATCCGGTCGGGCTCCCTTGCGCCGACATCTTTCCGGAAGAAAGCCGACTCCCCTCCCGTGCTGGGAAGGGAAAGACGGACATCGAGGCCGGCGAGGGCACCCTGGGCTAACCCGAGCTTGTTCGGCGGTGCGAGGCCGGGCCGGGTTTCGTACTCGCACCGCTCGGGCGTGCCCGACTGGAAGCATCGCGCGCAAGGGAACTCACGATCGCAAGACAGCTTACGTCTGCGGCACTCCAGGCACGATAGACGCACGCGCTGTCGCTTGCGCGGGGGCGGACGGTCACCATGCTCGCCAGTGTGTTCTCCGTGTTCGCCGCTGTCCGACGAGGGACTGCTGCCGCTGCGACTGCGACTGCGCTCGCTCCGCCCCAACATGCTGTGGATGGGGCTAGGCCTGGCTATGGAATGATATGTGCTACTACGCACGCCAGACTGCCACACTCTTCTGGCTTACACCACGGGAAAAGGGGGTGGGGGGAAGCACAACTCCAGAGGCGAGGGGGTGGTTGTGGCGGTTTTTATCAACCGATCTGATAAGATGGAGGTGGATCCGCCTAAGAACAGCGTCCAACGGCGCATTTGTAAGCTGCTGGGCGCGAAACACAACAGCTTCGGAAAGGTGTGACGACGCGAAATTGGAATGAGGCAAAAACTCAGGTAGCCGGCAGGTGTCTCCATGTATGTGCTGTTCGAGAAACGAAGGAATTTCCTGTTCTTCGAGACCTGCCCGTCTTAGTCGGAGCTCCGAGCTCATTGCCGAGTCTCCGCCCTGCCGCTGTCCTAACTCCGACCTCGAGCCGAGTAGGCTTACCAAACCGGTGCAACCCACATTCCAGGTTTGCTGGGATTCAATTGCTTCAAAGAAGCGAAAAGATGCTGCTTTGGGAACAACCGGGCAAAAAAAAACATACAACACCAGGGATTCGCTGGTCGTCACCGACCCAGCTACTAATCTGGCGGTTACTGGTTTGTCTAGGGGAGAGCGGACGGGATCCCGAACTTTTCAGTACCTATGGTCGTATGTGGAAGAGGAACAGGGCTGCTGGGCTTTTGAAGGGGGCTCGGGTTCGAACAAACGGCGCTGCAACCTCCTGACATCTGCAGAACCCATCAAAAACGAAAGACGCGCATCCCTTGAACTCGTCTGTAACCTTCATTGATGAGCAGCCATCGGGGTATCGAGCCCATCATGACCTAAATAATATACAAGACGCTCCGCTCCGCCTCCTCCCTCCCGCCAATGCACATCGAAGACATAACCCCCGAACCTTACAAAAAAACGCCATGTTCGCTGGAGCCTCTAGACAGAACTACATAAACAGGTGTAAAGATACAACACCCTCCCATCAAATACCACCCGGCCTCTGGGGTTTACAAGAAGTAATCCCCTGGACCCCTCCGCCCGGTGGGGACGTGCCTTTGGTCGTCAGGCACCGCAGAAAAGATGCTGAACTTGGTGTCGAGATTGGTGTCGACCGTCATGATGGATGCGACGTTGCCGCATCGGTAACAATAGTTGGGGGCGGACCAAACTGTCACGACCGACTTCTCTGGGAAGTGGAACTGCGCTTTGTTAGTTGGACGAACTCATACGGACAATAGCGATTGGACTTGCCTTGTAACCCTCATTGACTAACTGATGGGCGCGGGCGATGGTTTTGAGTCCGTTGACGTGGTTGAATTCGGTGGCGACCTTATCGCCAAAGAGCCAACCAGCACCGCGGGGGCTGACTGCCCACGTGTCGATATCTTCTGGGTCACTCCATACAAGATCGCAGAAGGCACCCTCGTGAGGAATCTCCTGTGCGCGGGCGACGACACGGATTTGGTCGATAGTCCTGATCTCGGGGCTGAGACCGCCGTGTACGCAGAGAACGGTGCCGTCAACGATGGCCGCCAAAACCAGGAAGTCAAAGACTTGGCAGCACGCTTTCCAGACAGACGCATTGCCGTATTTTGTTTGACATTCCTCGTAAAATCCATACACTTGAGTGATCTGCCGGGATTCGTGGTTGCCGCGTACGAGAACAATTCGATCTGGATATCTGCAGTTTGACAATCAGTAAAAGTTCCTTCACGACAGCTTGTGTGGTGTACCCACTTCGCTTTGAGGCACATCAAAAGAGTGAACGTCTCCAAACTGAAATAGCCCCTGTCTACAAAATCGCCAAGGAAGACAAATCGCGTATCCGCCGACTGTGACGACGTGTTGGCGCTGATGGTCGCATCAGGGGAGGGACCCCCATCTTCCTGCCCGGCATCGCCGTCTTCGGGGTCGTCACCGGACCCCCCTGAGCTCTTGATCTTGCTTTTCAACTTGGCATCCGTAATTTCTGTCGGCGGCTCGATATCGTCCGAGGTAATGACCGTCGTCGCAGTCTTGGGCGCTTGCACGTCCGTCTCGCCAGGCATGCCTCCGGCAACGCGAAAGAGCTCTAGCAGATCGTAAAACTGGCCGTGGATATCGCCGCAGATGGTGACGGGTGTGACAACGGGTTGGATGTTGGACTCCTCCATCAGAACCTCTTTGACCATCTCGCAGAGCTGCTTCATGACGGGCTCCGGCAGGTAATGGCACTGCTTGGCCTCCTCCAACCACTCGTCCAGTCCGGCTCCCGGTCGGAGCTTTGCCGGGCCCGGCTTCGGAACGTTGGCCATCGCAGCGGCGGAGAGGAGGGGTTCACGCTTTGTGCACGTGTGAATCGGCCGTCGGCGTTGAATAAGAGTCACAGTGTGTGCCTGTGAAAGGCGTGTCTGAGCAGCCGTATACAAGTAATTGGTATCGCAGAAGGAGCGGAGGTGAGTGTATATATGTAGCAATGTCTTCGCGGAGCCTTGAAGTTGTTTCGACCGGTCTTCGTCGCACCTGCTTGGGCAGTGTCCCGAGAATTAGGCGCCGCCCCCACCAACCACGAGCAACGGCTCAGGTGGATCTGGATGGAAAGTGGGGCTTTACATTGAATTCTGAAAAAGGCCCGTGCCTGCAAGCAGGCCGACCAGGGGCCAGTGACATCGTCTGCAGCGAGCTTTGTGCTTCTGGCCCCTCGAAAGATTCACACATCCTCCCGAGGTCATGGCGTAACTTTCACACCCGCCAGATCCGCCGCCACGAGTGAATCCTCGATTGCCTAGAGGGCATCTGACTCAGGCATCTCGTTCGCGACGCCTGCCCTGCTCACTCCTCCTTCAATGTCGACTTCCTGCCCCGCTTCTGCACAACCAGGCGAAGACGGTGCTGCACTCTGCGCATTCTCGACAACGCAGTGATCTATCGCGGCCTCCCACCATGTCGACCCCCAAGGTATTATCGCGAAAAGCCAACGGCGTCGCAATGAATAATGCGCCAAGCGATGCCCCAAAGGCGCCCCGCACCAAGGCTGCCCCGGAGGGGGAGAAGGTTGTCATCCGCAGACTTCCCCCTGCCATGACGCCGGACGAGTTTTTCAGCATTCTCGGTGAAGAATGGAGGCCTGGGCATGGAAAAACCGACTGGTTCAGATATTGCGCTGGCAAAGTATCTCAACAGTAAGGACTGGCCGCATAATACCTCTCTTCTCGAGCCATCAGCGACTGACCGGGAATGTCTACATTACAGTGCGGCAAAGCCATCGCAGCCATCTCGCGCATATCTCCGTGTCACCAAGCGGGATATGCTCATGGCGCTGTCCGAAGCTGTGCGTACCGGGGATTGGGTAGACGCCAAGGCATCCTTCAATGACCCAGCACTCATTGGCCTTCCGGCGGTTGAGTTCTCCATCTACAAGAAGGTCCCGAGCGACAAGAGGCGTACAGATGGCCGGCAGGGTACTATAGATCAGGACCCGGAGTTCATGGCCTTCCTTGAGAGTCTAGCAAATCCAGATGCTCACAAGGAAGGCGAGACGACCGAGCAAGGCGGTGAAGAGTACATGAAGGGAGAGAAGCCGACAACAACCCCGCTGATTGAGCATCTCAGAGAGAAGGCGGCCAAGGCCAAAGAGAGTGCTGCCGCTAAGAGCGCGAAGCATTCAAGACAAGACTCTCAGGGAGGAAAGGGTAAAGCTGTGGCTGGGGCCTCCGAGGAACCGAAGAAGAAAGGCAAAGAGTCTAAGGTTGATAAGACATCCGAAAAGGCCGCAGGAAAGGCTCCCGAAAAGCTCAAAGAAGCAGTCAAGATTTTGTCGAAGAAGGCCGCCGCGGAGTCTGCTGCAGAAGCTGCTAAGACGGTTACTAGCCTGATTCAGAGCAATGCGCAGGCCAAGGAGCAAGCCAAAGAGCAGGCCAAAGAAAAAGCCATCACATCAGAAGGCCCACCCAAGAGCAGGAGGGCCGGTATTGCAGCTGCCGCAAGAATATTGCAGCGCGACTTGGGCCTGAGCCCAGGCAACGCTCACCGCAAAGCCCGCCAAGACCTTGCAAAGGCAGAGGCGGAGTCGAAAAGCAGCAGCTCTAAGGAGCCTGCGAAAGAAGCTGTCGCTCTACTTCCCAAAGAGCCAACCCCTCCAACCACGCCCGTAAAGCCTTCGCCGAGCACATCTTCTGCTCCGCCCAAAGGCCCAGCTGCGTCTTCTAGACGGAGCAGGGCGCGAAACCGGGGTACCGGTGCCGGAGAGGATGGCGGAAAGGGAAAAGACGATGCGAAGGCTGATGCTGAGGGGGAAGGAAGACCAGATAAACCCGCTGCCTCCTCTTCGAAGGCACCTACAAAGCCCCCAGTTATCCTGATGAAGAGGAAAGATGAGAAGAAGGAAGCCGCCCTTTCAGCTCCATCGCCGTCAGCGTCCCCGGCACCTCAATCTTCATCGGCTACACCAACTCCACCACCAGCTGGACCTAAGGCTGGATCGACAAAGTCAACTCCGACACCGAGGAAGGGAGGAGGCGCTAACTCTCCAGCGCCCTCACAGGGTGCCACGCGGGGATTCGTCAAGCATGCCAACCACGCTCAAGGCGTCACGGACCAACTTCTCCGCGAAGCCCTACAAGTCTTTGGAGCCGTAACGTCGGTGGATATATATCGCAAGAAGGGATTCGCTTATGTGGACTTCGCCGAACCGGAAGGCCTCGCCAAAGCAATGGCTGCTAGTCCTATCACTGTTGCCCAGGCCACTTGTCAGGTGCTGGAGCGCAAGGACGGCGGTGAAAAGAAAGGCGGTGGAGGTAGTAGCAAGGAAGTGGCTGCCACCTCTGGAAGTGGGGGGGAATCAAGTAGCGTTACCCCGGCAGCCGCTACGAGCACATCGTCCGCAACGGCTCCCGCGGCAACTGGGGCAGCCTCAGCGGAGAAAGTAGTACCCCCGCAGGAGAGAAATCGCCGTCGGCGCGGCGCGCGTGGTAAAGGGGACAAGGAAAAAGACTCGGGAAGTAAGGAGGATGCTTCAGGCGGAGGCAAGGAGGGCGCCTCAGGCGGGAAGAGCACGGACGGTGCCGCTGCCTAGATGAGACACCATCCACCGATTACAGACCCCCCCCCCCCTGGGGATAGAACAATTTGATGTGTGATGCTCTGATGCTTTCCTAATCCATGGGCCTGGACCAGAGCGGAATGGAACATATTGGGACGGATCCAGTGTTCCGAAATTTCATTTCACTCCAGGATTTTTCGACACATCACTTTTTTCAAGGGCCGGAATTTCGAAATAGTGAAATTTCACTCTTGGCAGGGTTAGGGTTAGACGTGACAGGGTACAACCCCAACCCTAAAAGGCCAGACCCTGAGGCAACCAAAGCTACACCCTATAGGGGCCTTACCCCAGAAAATGTGGGGCACCATCCCAGTCAGTGAAAATTTTAGGTTTTCACCTCCTGATTTTTCGAAATTGGTTTTCCCCAAAAACGTGAAAAAGTGAAATTTCGACATGTCAATTTCGGAACCCTAGACGGATCAGCATTTTCACTTTAAATACCCGCATGATAGATGAATAGTTGGAATTTGAAGGGGTTGGGTTCAGTCTTCAACTCAATCAGATCATCAAGTCACCAGGAGCGGATTTGAACAAGTAACTGTCTGCAGAACGTATATTCAAGGGTGTGTCTTCCTTGAAGCAGGCTCCCTGGGCTTAGTCGTGACACCAGCCAAATAATCGCCAACCGCCGGCACACGGCATACATGAAAACGTTGAGATACATGAGGGACCAGTGCCCGTTGCCGTGAGACAGGACAAAAACAGTAAGTGGTCAGAAAAGAGTCTATCTACGGTGTCCGTCATCTCTACCTAATCTATAGTGTGTATGGCCAATGCAAAATGCCCCGATATATATCCCATGAGTCCGATTCCCATATCTTCGTTCCATCCATCTCCCCATATCAACAAGTCCTCAGTGCCTGAAACGCCGTCGCATGAGCGCGTCAGCGTCCTGCTAGAGGATAAGAATAAATAACAAGTGGGTTTTTGGTACAGTAAATACAGCGGTAACAAGGGGGGTATAATGAAGCAGACAGCCAAATCAGCCCAAAAACCAGGGGGGATATAAGAAGAAAAAAGCGACTTGTCCGGCGCGAGCCAAGACAATCGTGTTCCCAGCAACCCCCCCAAAAACGATATCCTCCTCTTTTCCCCCCAAAAAAACATCGATGACGTGACAACCCAAATGGACGATAGAGTACCGGTGCGGGGCAGCTTGGCTCCGTAAAATAATGCCGCTCCCGATCAGCGACATCCCAATTCGGATGGGTTTGGCGTCGCTGGCCAATGGAGTTCCGAGAGGCGGGGAAAACAACAAGCTTCGATCAATAACGAAGCCTGCGCGCAAATGCGTGTGTGTGAGTGAGGTGTGAGCGGGAAAGCCTAGCGCGATGCGGCCCAATGGTAGTCGAGTGGGATGTGATAAAACGGGCACAGCCGCAGAGCCTTGTCGTGTGGAAGCTTGCTCTTCTGCGCAACTGGGCAAAGCCTCGGCGGCGGCCTCTTGGTGTCTCCTCGAATCCGTTGCGGCGGGACGGACCAGGGGGGGTTCCCGGTGCGCAGCGTCGGGGGGAAATCAGGGCTGAAGAAGGAAGTGGGTCCGCACGGGCGGCCATTTCCGCAAAGTTTGGTGGGCTGTTTGATTTTTTTTTCGTCGGTCGGTTTTCGCGAAATTGGATGGTCCCAAAATCCCACCCTGGAATTGGTTGGTGAGATAAGGTAGCCGTGCAGAAATGGTGTCGTGTCCACAGGGCAGGCCAATCGGCATGGCAGCGCATTGGGTGTTGTGAATGCATGATCGGGAGCAGCCGAGAAAAAAAGAATTGGCGGCATTGGCTGTCGCGTTTAGATGATTTTTGCTTTTGGCGACTTGGTCATCACCTTCGCTCCCTGCGGTCGGGAGATCGCTGTCCTCGCGGGAGGGGATGGGCGTGATAGTGTCCGTCCTCCTCGTTGAATGTGTCGCTATAGGAGACGACGACTTGGGGGTGCACAACCGGGACCCGTGGTACACTGCTCGGAGCATACCGTGAGTCTGGCGGCGGCGCGTACCCGCCGTTCGGGTAGGGTGGGTATTGCGAGTGTCGTGCTGTGGATGGCGACGGAGGTACTTGGACCTGTGGCCGTGGCGCCGGCTGGCCCATGGGCTCGATGTACGAGCCGTCGCGCCGACTGCTCTTGGAGGAAGTCTTGCTGCTGTTTGCGTCGCTCTCCTCGTCGCCGGCGCGGCTGTTGAATCGCTTGCGCAGGCGGTCCATCTCCTTCTTCTCTTGGAGTTTCTCCTCCTTCTTCCTCTCCTTCTCCATCTCGCGCGAGATGCGCTCGCGCTCCTTCTCCATCTCCATTCTCTCCTGTTCGCGTTCCCGTCCGATGCTGTGGCGCCTGCTCGCGCTCCGCCTGGGCTTCTTGTCCTCAACGGGGGCCTCGGCGGTGGCAGCAGGGTTGGCGCCGCTCATGGACGGAGGGGAATTGCTCTTGCGGCGCGACGAGCGTTTGGCATCCTTGAACTCCTTGAGCTCCTCCTCGAGCCGTTGGTTCTTGTCGGTGAGGATCTGGTTCTTCTCGGCGAGGGATTGGTTTTGCTTGATCAGCTTGCCCTTCTCCTCATCGACCTCGTCGGCATGGTCCTCGATGGCGCGCAGGCGCGCTTGTGTCTCCTTGAGCTCCTTGTGGGCGATGATGAGGAGGTTATCGAGCTTGGTGGCCTTTTCCTTCCATTCCCTTGCACTTTCCATCCACTCCTGCTTCTCGCTGGTCTCGGCTGCCAGCAGGGAGTACACGTCGCGGGTGTCGTAGTCGGCACCTGCAAAGCCGCGCTCGGTGTATGCGGTGCGGCTCTCATTGTCGCTGCTGAACGAACCAACGCCCGAGTCGCTGCGCTGGTGATCCAGATACGACCCACCCGAAGGTGAGTCCCTGCGGAACTTGACTGTTTTGGACATGATGCTGCTGCCCGGCGACGATGGGGGGGAAGCCTGTAGGCTAAAGCAGCAAAAAAAATGTGTTGTGTGCTGATTTGACCAGCAATTGCGGGCGCTGCACCGGTGCCCGACTGCTTATAAGAAAAAAGCGAGGGAAAAGTGCGGGAGAGCGCCCAGGGGTGGTAGCGGGCGGGCGAAAATGGGCGAATTGGCACGGGTGGGCGAGCCAGGGGCGGCACAAGGCTGCGAAGAATGCGGTGTGCTGGGCGTCGAGCGTTGGGCCTCAATGGTAATGAAGCACCGACTAGGGCCGGAGACGGTGTATAAGAGGTGACGCTACCCCTTGCAACTATGGTCCTTGGGCAGGAATGGAATTTCGCTTGGTCTCGCACACAAACAGGTTTGAGAGACCAAACATATAATATTCGAGGGGAGGGAAGAGGAACGGAGCACACGATCCAGACTTCTCACCGATCATATTTATTCCTCACAGCCCACACTGCTGCCTTCGCCGCGCGCGCGACACCCCAAAGACGGGAGTATGTTTAAAGTGGAACAAGGGGGGGGAAGCCGGTGGAGGGGCAGTGGTGGGAGGGTAAGGAATGCCAAGGTATCAGTACACTGCGAATCCATCCTCCGACCGCGCGTAGAGTCATACTGGCCAGGCAGCTCACACCGAGGGAGACACGGGGACATGCGCTGCGAGCTCGCCCACACCCCTCTGACCCCTTCTGAATCCCTCTCCCCGCTTCCATGCTGTCTGTCCACCCAGAAACTGACAAACTCGCCCTCATGAGCCTCACAGCGCCAGGGTCTTCGCAAGGGAGGGGTGAGCAAAAACAGCGAGGGTCCAGGGGTCGAAAATGGCCAGCGGACGGGGCGGTGCAGCGGGCCGTCGAGCGAACGAGCGACATCGCGTGGATCTGCTTCTCCGCAAGGCATTCTGTGCCCTCTGGCTTGTTTTGGGGCCCTCCTCCTTTGCTCGCACGCTCTTTCGGCCCTGTCCCTCGAACCTCCGTCTGCCGAGAACCTAGCGAGCCAGTCCGGCTGCCTCATCTCACCGATTTTTTTCATTTTGCCTGAAAATTCGGGCAATGGGTCGCGCACAACCCGTCCAATCCGTTTCAGCCAATTACACGCGCTGCGCTCCGGCCTGGGCACCTTCTTCCACAAAACGGGGCCGGCGAGCGACGAATGGGCATCCTCCGTTGCAAGCCACAGCGTTGTCTCGGAGGGGAACCACCTGTCATCTCAGGTGAGTCACGGAGAGGCCTGGAGTCTCATGGATTGAGCAAAATCACTTGTTTCGCGGTTTCTCGCTGTCAAACAGCTGTCAAAACCCACTGAAACCGATGCTGCTCTTCATGTTTCTGCCACTTATTGTTGCTTCCTGCCAGTTACAGGGCAAGTCGCGTGTTGTGTCTTTTCGTTCTTCCTCACCGTCGGAACTTCGAGCTTTCCCATACACGTTAGCCCAAGAAACCAGACAGTGTGAGAGTCCATACAAGGCTGAGGCCATACACCCTCACCCCGCGCCAAGTTTCAGCAGATCTGTGAGAATCGGAAGACAAAGCTCTTGTGGACAATTCGACCCATTGAGCTGTTGGCTGTCTCGTATGGCCAATTCGACGCCACCACCTTTCATGTAGGGAGGTAGCGGCACCTGCCCCCACATGTAAGGGATTTCCAACGCCTTCCCCTTTGTTCGAAGAGACTCGGCGGGAGACATCTTTCTCTCCAATTCTCCATGTGATGGATGCACGCTATGCGAGGACCGAGGGACGGATATCTGCAGCTCTCTGCGAAACAGAAACAGACAGCTGCAGAGGGGATCCACAACGACGGCCGCATTCTTGCATCTGCGTTCGGTGTATTATGCATCGCGGCTGCTCGGGTGCGGAGCTGCAAGTCATAGCCCACTCCGGCGTGTTGGCTTGGCCAGCGAGCGCGATGTCCACATTCATGAGGCAGCCCTAAAGATGGAGACGCCGCGAGAAGAATTAGGGATGGTGTCTTCGGGAGATCAGACGTCGTAGCAAATCCACAGCCCACAAAACCGATCAACGCAGTACGACCCCGCCATGGAACCTGGTGGGATTGATTATCGATAGCGACTCTTCCCACGCAGAACCTGGCCAGGCAGGAAGGCGGCCTGAGGAGACCTGCTCTCCTGACAGGCCCAGAGGTCCACCCCCATCTAGGACCGTCCCGTACCTCACATGGTGCAGTCGCCAATGACCGTCCGGAATCGCGTCTTCTTGCGTGGCCTGACGCACCCCTTGCCCCCTTCGTCGCAACGGGAAAAAGCACTGCCGATGTCGTTGGGGTCAACACCAAAGTCCTAGATCTAGTTCCAAAAAACTCATTCGATCTGGACTCTGACTCCCCGAGGGAGGACCGGACCGAAGGAACAGCACCTGAAGGCAAAGGTACACTTCCCGCCAATGGCTTGACCAAGAATATCAACACCCTCACGCAACCGTCCCAAAAGCCGAGCTATCAGCGGACAATATGCTCATATTCCCAAATCCCACAATGCCGCAAGTATCGTCTCAGCTTGTTTGCTCCACATCAGTATCCCAGCAAAAAAAACCACCTCAGGTGTGAAATTCAAGCAGCTGCGCATTTCCTGGAATGAAGGGGTGTCGAAAAAAGAAGAATTACCCTCGGATGTACGTAGCTTTCCGTCCACGGGATATTTTACTAATCCCCCTACGCTACGCTACCCTACCCGGTCACATCACGCCAAGCCAAGCCGTTCCCCAGAACCCGCCATCCCCATGCATCAGAGGTACGGCACTTCTCACCGTGCCTCTCACCTTTCACCTCTCACACTGGCCTAGGCCGACCTCGGCAGCGCCCAGGCAGTCACCTCACCACTTGAACTCCTTTCTTCTCATTATCCGAACCCGGCCAACAAGCACCTTTCCGAACCCCATCCCCACCTCAACAATCCGCCACGGCAACAAAAAGGGGGTGTTCTGCCTAACAAAACCTGACATCACCACCCGATCCTTCCTCCCGGCTCCATCACCACCGCTTCCGCACAACCAACAGCGAAGCCAAGGCCGTTCCGCGCGTAAATTGCCACCCCGCAAACCCCACAACCAAGGTCGCATGTAATGTAGCCAGACTAGATAGATCCGGTGATCTAAGCAAACATACGCCGGTTGCTGCTAGCTAACCCATGGAGATAAGCTCCCATTTACATCCTTTTGAGATTTGACTCACAGAGGGTGTATCGATGGTGGATCTACACACAGTCGAGCAGAGCAGTCTCGCACCCGCTGTCCCGTCCTTTGTGCTCGTCTGCTCATCTGAGCGACGCGTGGTGTAACTGAGGGCAAGTCCGAGCCGGTTTCCTGGATATCTGTGTGTGGATGAAGTGCGTCGTGGCATGTCTCACGGCAGTAGATTTTGTGACAGTAGCGTGGCAATCTGAAACTTGTTTGTGTGTAGACAATCATGTATTTCTGTTATCCCAGTTGGCTGCAGTAGGCATCCGGCAAACCTGCAAATCCGTCCTGAACTCCCACCCCTACGTCAACGGCAACGGGGTATGCTCCATACAAAGGAGAAACACCAAGACTTTCTCAACCAAAAGTACTAACCCAAATCCATCGCATGGGATCTGTCCGTCTGTAGAAGGAAACCATACGTGCGAACTCAATAATCTCAGGTCCCAAAAGTCAAAGACAACCGTCCCAATCCGGCCCATTGCTGGGGCGTTGGCCTAATAAACCGTTCCCATCCGATGCAGTACACGACAAAAAGAAAGAGGCGAGAAAATAACGTATTTGAGGGGGAGTTCTCAGTAGCCGTGCCGTCGGCGTAGTCTTTCTTCAACCTCGAGCTTGCGACGCAACGACTCGTTCTCGCTGGTGAGCCGCTCGTTGGCGGTGATGTGGTCGTCCATGTTGTCGCGGAGTCGTTTGATGCGGCGGTCCTGATCTTCGTAGCGGCGGTGCCACTCAGCAACTTCATCCCTCAGCTGTCGGACACGATCATCCGTTGCTTCTTTAGCTATCCGTAAAACTTCTCTCACACGCATCTTGAGGGATTCGTTTTCGGTCTCAAGCTTTGTATTCTTTCTCCGCAAGTCCCGGATTTTGGTCTCGCGCCGGCTGTCGACGTCTGAGTTGCTCTCGAGGGACCGGCGGAGCTCATGGTTTTCGAGCTCTAGTTGATCGATCCAGGCCTGTTGATCTCGTATCGTCTTTTCTTTGCCCTGAAGTTGGCCCTTGAGGATTTGATTGTGTCGTTGGAGCGTGTCGTTGGCCACTCGCAGGCCACTCTCACGCTCCTGCATCATGTCCAGGTCGTCCCTGAAAATGTAGGCGGGGCGTTCGTCAAGCGTCAAGCTGTGCCGGCGGTAGTGTGCTCGGCGGGGGCTTCTTGGAGGAGATGGGAGGTCGATAAACACTCGGTGGCCGTGACCCGGCATGCGGAAGACAGCAGGCGGCGCTGTTGTGTATTCGTTGTGATTCTCCTCTGAATCTGGCCAGAGGGAGTATCAGGGAATGTATGGAAAGAATAAGGAGTTAGGAGAAGTGGTGTGAGTCGGCGGGAGGGAATATGTAGGCTTCACGACAGGCAGTATGGGCAAGGCTAAGCTAAACCGTATGCAAGTGATGGCTGCATGCGTCCAAGGTGAGGAGCGAATGATGGGGAACGACTTGACCATGGCTCGAGCGGGCCGGGTGAGGCTTGTTTAAAAGTGAGCAAATCAGGCAACAACTAGCTACCAGACGAGAGAAAATGCAGGCAAGGTGAAGTGGTGTATGAATGACTATGTGTGTGGCCATGCAAAGCCTCGTGGGCCAGGTTGATCACCAATTCCCACCCACAGCGCCTGAGTTACCCGTCAGGACGGCACCGTCTGGCGCTTCCCCCCCCCCTAGGGGGGAAAGATAGCGGGAACGATATGGGATTGACCGAGACATAGTCCCCGGGCATTTGATAAGCACTTGCTTTCAGGTGTAACCAAATGAGATAGTTCCCATCAGACACCAGAGTTTGAAGCGCCTGTTTGGGAGAGCCCTCAGCTTGGAGGCAAAAAGAGCGGCCGCCAGGAGCCTAGCACGGAAGTTGACGAGAAGTACTCGGTACAACTTCTCAATATCGGAACGCGCATCTTGTGGTGTGTCCGGTGAGGTAGCTGAGAGAAACATGGCTGGTTGTGACCGTTGACAATCGTGGCATACCGTCGGACGCGGGGAACTTGTGTCGCGGCAGGGGCTGCAGCTGAGGTGAAGGACCTGCTCAGCCGAGAGAGAGGGCTGAATGCGGTTTTGTCAGGATTCCATGCCATCATCGACGTGAGTTGCATCCGATGCTAGGTTTAGGATCCATGTTGGATTGTCAACTGGGCGAGTCGCTGGTAATTGACGTTCAGGTCTAGAAGTTGATGCCGCGCCAGATGTTTGGGTAGGGGCACGATTGACCGAAGCCACTGGCCCCCGCCAGCGTCAACTGTCCAGTGTGGGTCATGCCTGCCCTGTAAGGCTCCCCGGAGGCCTGTCGTCATTGCCCTGAGAGCGCCAGCCGCATTGATCGCCGTGACAGGGAAACGCCCACGCCCCAATTGCAGCATTTCCCAACGCCTTCTGCAAAACAGTTCCTGCACTCGCAAGCACTTGCATCTGCATACGTACGGTGTTCCTGAATTCAACATGAGTTAGCATTTCCTCCTCGAACAACTTTAACGTTGCATGCGGTTTTTTTCAGCCTCAGGGCCAAAAATGGAAGTCGAGACAGCGGCAGGTAATGAACTTGCCATCATGGTTTCTTGCTGCCTTTCCCGCCGGCGTCTGCGCCGCAACCTCTTCATTTCGCAGAAATCGAACATAAACGACAAATCTCGTGTCAGTTGTAACCCTCCAGATCAAACCCAGAGCGCTCGCACTGACGATTCTGGGTGTGATCACACAAGCGCCTCAGCCGCACACAGCCTGAAAGGGTTAGAAATGTTACGACGCCACCGACCGGATGTTTGGCGCACAACTCGCGGTGTGTGATGCTGCGCCACCTCCCACTTTCTCGGACTCGGAAGGAATTGAGGGGGAGCGAATGATGCCAGCGACCGGCCCGGATCTTATGGCTTGACTTGGGGGCCGAAACCACGCACGCCCAGATGCGCAATGACTCCCGAGCTGCATGATTCTGCCTTGTCTCTCAGCTTGACAGGGTCGAGAGCATGGATATAGTTAGGAGGCCGCCGTTGCACACCTGAGCGTCTGACCGGGCCCTGTCCCCTGTTCCCTCCTTCTCGCGGCTACCGACCATCACATGCGAATTCGAACTATGGTTGTGAGCTTGTTTCCTGCGCTTGGCTGCGGGCGAGAGGCGGCGTCAAGCGGCAATTGTTGGAAGTGTTCGCAGCCTTGTCTCCAACGCCCTCTTCCTTGATCTGAGAATCCTTCGCCTTATCGGTCGCAACCTCAACCTTACCAGGTCAGGATTACCGGCCTCTTCCTCCACCCGTACACTGCGACGATCTTCCCATATCAGCCGTGGTCCCGTCGAGCAACTATGCGAATCCGTCGATACCATGGACCAAGACCTTCAGGGTCGGTATAACGCACCGCAGCAGCGTGCTTGGAACAGAACTTCCCAAGCGCCCAGCCCATGCCGAAAGAGTCCGAGAGGTGACGACCGTGTACAATGGCCGATTGAGCGGGACACCTCCGGGTTGTTGGGAAGGAAGTTCCACCAAGACAGGCCCGACGGACATTCTTGGTTGGGAGTCGACTGTAAGGGGGCGGCATTCCCTGCGTCCAGCTCGGTGGATTGCCTCGGTGGCCTCGTGGCCGCAGGCGGTTGACCTTCTCAGGCCACCTTTCCCTCAACCGCCTTGTCGTGCTGCCCGAGTCACGTCAAGCCGTGCGATTCCACTGGGCCACAAGTTGTGTTGTCGTCATCACGAAAGCCTGAGCAATGCGTCGCCGTGGCTTTCGTACGATAAGGTCTATTCGTATCTTTGTCAAGGCTCCGGTTCGCGCCCCAGATTCGAGGCTCTCGCAGAGGACTAGACGCCTTGTCTACTATTATTTGTCAGCAGCTGTACTTTAGGTCAACGTCCAGAGCAATTGGGGAGCTTTGGATGTGTTCTCATCAGCTCAGCTGCTGCTGGGACCTCCTAATGGCACTTACCTCGGACTTGGCGCAGCGAAAAGACTCGCCAGTGCGTGCACCATCTCCGCTGTCTTCAAGGTCAAGGGTCAAGGCAAGAGGAATACATACTGCACAGGATGTTTTCTGGTGGCTTCTCGCTCCAGATATGTCTTTTTGGGATCGGGTTGAAGTGAGGTTGATGTCTGAGGTCAGCCGAAGTTAGGCTCGATCTGCACTCGGGGATCCCCGTCCACTTGGACCCGCAGCCACCTGCCATTGGACAGAATTCCGATCTAAACAGCGCCGCCACCGTTGACCAGCGCACACCAGGGCGCCCATTGGATGCAAGTGCATTGACTTACGTTTCTTGGAGCTGCGGTTCTGTTGGACGGCGACCGCATGACGACAGAGTGTACGAACCCCTATTTGGAGAATGCTATTTCGAGTTGAGGAACTCCCGGTGGATCGAACGACCATAGCCAAGATGATGCAAGGGAAGTTTATATTATGCGCCTTCACAATGAACTTTCGTGTCAGGCTGTGGAGCTCACCAACATGCATTTTCTGAAGTTCAGCCCTTAGACCAAAGGAGATGTACCTGTAACCAATCGTTCTGACAATCAGACTCTCCATGACAACTTGAAAGACCCGGACCATCGTCTTCTCTGGTTGTGGTGAGCGGGCAAGGTCATCCTCGGACTCGAGGTCGAAGAAACAAGACTCCCTCGGCCTATCGATATTCAGGCGACAGGAAGAGCAAAAAGGGAGGCAATCGCCGGGAATTGAGCCCGACGTGGGGGTCGAACCCACAGCCTTGTCTCGTGAGGTTCGAAGGTAATCTCCATAAGAGTCTCACGCTCTACCGATTGAGCTAGCCGGGCGTGTACCTGGTGGTTGTTGGGATTTCACGTGAGACCTTCGACATGTCAACTTGAAGTGTGTGCGGTGGAAACTCGGACGTTGTGGGGAGTTGGCTGCACAAAGATGGGCCGAGTCAGGGGTAAAGTTCAGGACATGGCCCTGACAATTGGTAGTCGAACCGAGCTCTAGAGCTTCGCCGTACATCACACTGCATCTTTTGTATTGTGGCTTTTGTTGAGTTGAAGGCCGTCGCTGGACAAGTACTTTCTCTTGACCGACCGGTACGAATGAGCCGCTATAGAGGGAGAAAATCAAACAATCCGCCCATCCCATACTGTAGTCTCATCTCTTCGCGAATCATTACTCTTTTAACTTCCCTTAACCAGAAATGCCCAATACCACCATACCGCTACACACGCTTTCCCAGTTTGGAAGCCAACTTCAGCCTACATCGCCTTCACACACTCAATAACTGCTGCCTCCTCTCTTGGACCCCAACCCCAGTGAGCCTTCACGACACCCAACCCTGCCCTCGCCACTATATCCCTAATATTCTCCAACGTTCTCTCCTTCCCGCTCAAGCTCGTCATAAAAATATTACTCGCCGCCGCAAACAACGAAGGCGGCTCCCCGATAACCTGCTCCACCACCAATAGCCGACTATCCGGCGCCATCGCCTCCATCACATTCTTCAAAATCCCCACGCACGCCTCATCGCTATAATCATGCAGCACCCTCCTCATGTAATAAACCAGCGCCCCCTCCACCGGCGTCTCCGTCATGAAATCCACTCCCACGAACCTCACGCCCTCCAACTGCGGGTCCCTCGCGCGCTTAGCGGCTTCCACAATCTTTGGCAAGTCCAGCAACACGCACCGCTCCATACCCAGCCCCCTAGTGGCCCGCACAATCTCCTTGAGACTGTGTCCCGAACCGCCACCCACATCCACCACCACCGGCCTTTGCGTTCCCTTGGCCACGTCAACTGCCCACGAGAGGTCATAGGGCGCGAGGAACGGGAACGTGCCCTCCATCATCTTCATGGCCTCGACGTACTTCATCATGCGCTCCGGGGAGGAGTTGATCACCTGAGGCACGGACACGCCAGGCTTTCCGTGGCCAAAGGCGAAAAGGGAGTTTTTGCGACAGGTGGGCGCCTTGGGGCCGTACTTGTCAAAATAGGCTGGGGAGGCGAGGATGGGCGGGAGCATCTCGTCGAAGAAGAATTGGGCCATCCGGGGGTTGGTGGCTAGTGCGAGGGACCGCGGGGTGTGAGAGAGGCGGTCGCCGGAGCGGTTGAGGATTTTGGCAGCGCCGAGGACGTAGGTGTATCGGACTGGGCGGAGTGTTAGTACCTAGGAGGGGCCACAATCAGTGTGGTTAAGGGGGAAAGTCCTACTGAGCAGGCCGGGATCAACTCCGACCTTTTTTGCGAGATCGTCGACGGGGATATCTTGGCCGATGGGGGGCATGGCTGTGAATGCGCCCCATTTGATGAACAACCGGATAGAGACGGCTTTTGCGAAGTGGTTGTACATTTCGTGCACATCGTCAACTGGCCCCTGAAGGGCCGCGTTCACCTGAGCTGTGGCATCGAGTATCTCAGTCCGCTGCGACTCGAGCGGTGATCCATTCCGCAGGCGGTGCGAGAGTAGCATAAGCCGAGATCCTAGCGTTTCGAGTTGATTTGCAATGTCCTGAGTCTGGGAAGCCATCTTGAGCCTCAGGGATGTAAGCGGCCGTAGGGATTGACGAGTCAGGAACAGAGTGTATCGGTCTTGGCGGCAGCGTCTTATATGTACCTACGGAGAAATGATAGATGATGCAGAACTTAGAGTATTCTTGGAAACGAGCGGGAAGAAGTCAAAATAAATGGCAGCACTAGAATGATGCCAACTGGTGTTGTTTGGGGTCTCCCAGGCACGGATAAACCAAAAATAAATGAACTGCGGCTCGACGGCTGGGATGGAGCCCCCGCAGACAGACCCAACACGGATGGTAACCCTCACAAGTCGCAAATATATTCCAAGCAGAAGCGGCTCATCTGCAAACGAACGGCGCGTGGGTGTTTCCATCTCTAGCCTTGACAAAAGGGGACCCGAATGATATCCAACTGCCCGGGCCTTGACAAGTTCCGTTCTTGTTTTAACTGGAAGTCAGACTTTACACGCCTAACGTGAGATGGGGGCTAGGTATCTGTTGAGCAGCCCTATTCTACCCCTCGACTGCATGCGGCGGAACCCTCTCCACAGTGACCGACGGTGTAACGGTACGACGGGCAGCTGCCGTGAATTGTGGGGCTGTCGTGCCGGCCGGTCCGTCGATGGACGTCGATAAATGTCGGCCCGGCGTTTTGGGTCGACGTTAAAGGAATGTGGACCTGGCTTTCAAGTGCCGCCAGGGATCCCGTGGCGTCCAAACAAAAATCGCCACCAGCTTGTCTGTCGTGTGGGGGAACGGACGGGAGGGGAACGTCAATGAGGGGGAGAAGTGGAGAGGCCGTGAAGTCTTGGGAACGTCGCAGAGAGCTGACCACCTCATGCACGCTGCCGAAAGCTTGCTGCAGTGCAGTAGCACTGATAATGTCTCCCCACTGGCAAATCGAGCTGAGTGGTATGCACGCCCATTAGAAATCGGATTTTGAATTCAAAGGCGCCGTGGACGCTGCCCGCGAAGGATGCAGGACCGAGCTGTGATGGCAATTGGAGGAGGCCCCGATGGTCCACTCCCAATTGGCCAAGGCACGTTCTTGGCTTTTGGGCTAAAACAAACGCCTCCCACCAACATGCTTCAATTGACGCCAGCCGGTCGACAGCGGGGTCGCATCTCCCACTCCTCGACGTCGTTGTTTCGAATAACAATTGCGAGTTCTCATCGTGCCCGTCGACAAGAGAAACAAGTCGCGCTCCTAGTAAGCCTAAGGTATCTGGTCGAGAGTGATCATGAGCTAGAGAGGTCTAGACAGCGTTAGCGTCGTGCATGTTCGCCGTTGATCATCATCGTCAGCGAGGTCAGCTGTCACCGAGATCCGCATCGGAGGGGCATGTCAGGAACGCCTGTTGTAAACGAGTACTATCGCCTCCAAGAACACCTTCTGTATGTCCAGTCACTTGGTGCAGAAACCGTGCTCAGTATCTGCCATTGATAGTTCATTTTCCACTGACGGAATGGTTAATGGTAGAAGGAGGCCCGAATGACGATGAAGTTGAAGGACGGACGTGTGCATCTACCCCAGCCGACCGCCCCACTGTAGCTAGCGCCTTCCAGGTTGTCCCACCCGGCAGCTCGTCTACTACGCAGTAGCGTTCCCCGCTTCGCCCGCCTGGCTCTGGCCCATGCTCGACCTCCGCCGGCTTCAATGTGGGCGCCTCCCCCGTCCACGCTGTGACAGTCGCTTTGTTTTGTCTTGTCTCCCCTCCTCCTTCATCATCGTTACTCTCCCACCTGGTTGTTCTGCTTCTTGCACCTCTCGGGCCATTCAACTGGCACTTCGCTGTTTTCCACGGCGTGTTGATCGGCTTATCTGCCGCTGTGTTGCATTGCGCTCGGCGATTGCAGATTAACAGCCACCACTCTATCAAGTATCAACAGGGATGCGATAAGCTGCTCCCCTCACTTGTCCCGTACCACACGGCCCAGTGCTCTCGCGCCATTCAACAACACCGCGCACCCAATTTTGAACACGCCTTGAGTTGGTCTGCCTCAACGTGGTACTGCGGCTCATCACCTCATCGTCCATCAGTATCGGTATCCGTCCGTACCGCCCAACAGTTTAGCGCAAGCTCACGTCAATGACGGTCGTTCGATTCCCGACGTGAAGGACAATCCGACAGCCGAACGCTGTCGCCAAGCGCCCAAGGCAACACCAGCACACGGCACCAGCACGCCGCCCATCATGATGGCTACAATTGCCCTTCCGCGGCCAATCGCACCACACCGTCCCTCATCGGACCTGGGCTCCCTGTCGTCGACCATCACACTCGATAACATCAGCCCGTCGGCCCCGTCGACCATGGGCCCCGGGCCCGTTCCGAACAAGCATATTCCCGTTTGTCCGCCGGGTCCTGTGCCGCAGGAGGAGCCAAGCACGCCTCCTCCGTCACCCGGCAGCGATGATGACCGCCTCCAGCAGTCGTTGCTGTCACCTCCCGACAAGTTCACTCGGTCCGAGTCGGGGCATCTGTCCGTGTACGAAATTGGTGCCTCGGGTGTGGCCGCTGCCCTGGATCATATGTCGCGTCAACCCCTACCGGAGCCCGCGCAGGTCTTCCCCTGGCTCCATGGACTGCATCCCAGCAACCAGATCCAACAAGCCTTCTTTATCGCCCGCAAACGGGCTCTTCGTCGGACTCCGGGCTGCCTTCGAGGCATCACTCTCGTCAAGGCCGATGGTGATCTGACCGTTGCCCGTCTCAAGGGCGCCATCGCTCCCCACGAGTTCCTTCAGCTCGGCGGGGCTACCCCTGAGTTTCTCGACATTGACCCCCGCGAGGGCTTCTCGGTCCGCAATTTCCAGATTCAAGCAGCCAAGTCTGCTATGACCTCCGATATTATCGTCTACGGTCTCGACGATGCTGCGGTACGAAAGCTTGCGTGGGAAATTGCCGCGGCCCAGCAACGATGGCGCGACAAACACGAGGTGCAGCGCCACCACTTGCCGGTGTATAATACTTTCCTTTGCGTGAGCCCGTTTGCCGAGTTCGAGAACCGCCACCGAGAGATAGTCGCCATTGACGCCGTCGGCCGACCGACGGGCAACGTTCTTGACTTTCCCAGCCAGGAGCGTGCCGAGATGTATGCCATGACCGAGGCTTCGGAAATCGCTCACAACGTGTGGTTGGGTCCAACGCCTGATCAGGCGACCGAAGAAGCACAGGGTTATGACATATTGATCGAGTGCAGTGATCTGGGGCGGTTGGACCATGGCCCTCTCCTGGCCATTGCCGAGGGAGGTGCTGAGGCCCTCGGCCGACACTACATCGATTTCCCATCGTCCGGAAGCATTTTGGCGCCCACCTGGTCCCACACCGAGGCCGACATTATCCTTGAGACTTGCAAGTGGATTCACCACTTGGCTCATGGGACACACCCATCTCTCCCTAGCTCTCAGCTGCAATCCGACAATGATGGCGACGTCGCCATGTCCGATTCGTCTCCCGCGGAGTCAGCCGCTCAGCGGGTGCCTCCCCGGAAGATTCTCATCCACTGCGCAGATGGGTATACCGAGTCCACTCTGCTCGGGATTGCGTATTTCAGCTATGCCACGGGACGACCAGTGCCAGATGCTTGGCTCAATTTGCACACAACAATGCAGCGCAACTTCTTCGCGTATCCATCTGATGTAGGGCTGCTCACGGCGATTGCTCCACGCTTGCTCCACGATTCGCCGGCTCTCAAAGGCAAGGCTAACCTTGCTGACATCACTGCTTTGATCAAAGACGAGCCCAAATGGTTCACGGGTTTTGACGGGTCGTTTCCCAGCCGAGTCCTCGATTACATGTATCTTGGAAACCTCGGGCACGCCAACAACCCAGACCTGTTGCGGTCACTCGGTATTGGGCAGATTTTGAGTGTCGGTGAGACGGCGATGTGGCGGGACGGCGAGTTGGACGAGTGGGGAGTCGAGAACACCTGCGTGGTGCAAGCCGTGCAAGATAATGGCATTGATCCGTTGACGGACGAATTTGAGCGATGCCTGGAGTTTATTGGTTCGTTGTTCTCCCCTCACACTGTGATCTTTTAGGCTTTGATTTGAGGGACGGCTAACGAATTGGGTTTATCAGATCGTGGTAGACGCAACGGGACTGCAACATTGGTCCACTGTCGGGTCGGTGTATCCCGCAGCGCAACTATCTGCATTGCCGAGGTGATGCGGGCCCTCAACCTTTCCTTCCCACGAGCTTACTGCTTCGTGCGCGCTCGCAGACTCAACGTCATCATCCAACCTCACCTCAGGTTTGCCTACGAGCTTCTGAAATGGGAGGAGCTCCTTCAGACGCAAAAGATGAGCGAAGAGTGTGAGCACGACAGCGCTGGCATTGTCAAGAGGGAGCTCGAGTGGGGCGAGATTGCAAGAGAGATCGCCTTGATGAACCGGCCGTACGCGAGGTAAGGGCCCAACCTGCCTCCCGCCATGGCAAGAACAGGCCGATCGATCAATAGCACCGAAGGGTTGCCTGTGGTTCGACTGGGTTCTGGAGAGGGCCGACGAGTTGAGGGCGGAACACGCTGCCCTCTGTGGCCCCTCTTGTGTGGAAATCCAGCCGCCACATGATAGCGGCGGCGCTCCACGACGCAAGGGCCCTGTGCTTTTGCTTCAGAACGTCTGAGTGTGGTGCCTTCGGAAAGGAGATGCATCTTCTGTTACGACCTGTTGACGATAAACTCTCGATGTTGGCCCGGATGCGTTCTCATGGGGATTGCGAGGTGGCTTGGATATCCTCTTCATTTCTTCGCTTTTTTTCTTGGATACTTTCTTTTTCTGTGACGACAAATGACGGGATGGACGGATACGATTATGCAGCGATGTTTGGACATTTACTTCATGGGATGATGAAACCTTGGTACTATCTGTATCTTGGACAGGCGTTAGGGTTGGGGTTACTAAATGTGATTTTGTATCAGGTTACACTTCGGGTACCCATCAGCGAGGTATACCCTGGAAGCTCATCTTGGTACGAGCTGGGACATGCTTCTTTGCTACATGCGCGCGAGCAAACGAAAGGGAGCGTTGGGATTTGGATTAGCGGTATTGTTTGACTTGGTGTGTTAGCTTGGGGAAATCTGGCGGAAATGACCATGCCTTAACCTTTCATGTGTGTGTCTATGGATTGATGTTATCCTGTGTGTAGCTGCTGGCGTTGTTGGCGGGTTTTCGTTGGAAGAGCAGATGTAGCTGCTGCTTCTGCTTCCAACGAGAAGGAAACAAGAAGTATGACCAAAACAGATGGTGCACCGCTATTGCGGAGACATGGACATGGAATTAGTCCTGTAACTCGGGTCCAACCTGCCACCTCATCGCCAACCGGAAGCAGCAATCATCGGACAGAAAATTTATTAACAGAGGTCTTGATATTTCAACAGCCTATGCCATCAACAACGCTACCTGATCATTATCCCTGGTGGCGGGCGTCAATTCCATATCTCTGGTTGCTCTTTTCCCAAGAATAACTTGAAAACGAGACCCAAGATGTTGCACAGACGTAGCTATTTTCGTGCTCCACCAGTTCCCTACCCAGCCCAGTTTCGCTCCGAGCGTGTAGCAAAATTATAGAATAGTGTGTGACACCAATAACAAACAAACAGTGAACCGTGGAGATTCAACGCCGGGCGCTATGCTGAGGAACCATGAATCTCCAAGTCACGAAGTGAAAGAACCCCTTGCAACATCTCCGATGGTATACTCTCCGTGCTCCCAGTAGAAGTCCAGCTAGCAGTGACGAACCTGTCGGATGGGCTAGAACCCATCTCCCTGTCATACTCTTTGCCTCCGCCAAAGCCTTCGCTAGGCGGAGCGCCGGGAGGAGAGTCGATACCTGTCTTTTCGGTATCGGCGGTGGCTCTGTCAGATGTGTTGTTGGCGCCGGCTTCCTCGGTTGGTGAGTCCACAATGACTGGACTTGAAGATAACTGGCCAGGCTCCTGTTGCCCATCCACCACAATCCAACTGCCGAGGCCGAGGTGTGATGATTCCTGACCTTCATCGTTCCTATCCTCGATGCTTGCGGACATTTCGTTGTCGTAATCCGAAAGCTCCTATTGTCCGTACGCCGATGCGTCCAATTTGTCATCGCCATCGAGGACTCTAGAGAGCAAAGCGGTCAGTTTGGGGTCTAGTATAAGTTGCAAAAAACACGCAGCGGGCACTCACGAGAACTGTTTCACCAGGTAGCCCTCCCCACCCTTTTCCATATCGATGTTGTACACGTAGTAGCCTCCGTCACTCGTGACGACCATGACCTGAGGTGAGCTACTGCTCATGGCGACTACGCTGCGGAGCGGGCCTGCAGTACTGCCAACCCCACTGCCGCGATTCCCAGAAGCAGAAGACTTTGGTATTTTCACATTGGCGAAATCCCTCTCAGGCTCAAACATCTCGGTGACCGACTGTGGGAGGTATGAGCCAACAACACCGGCAACCCCGCGGCCCATTATCTGCGAAGAGCGCCGAAGCATGCTCCCGAAGGACCCGCTTTGCCTCCTATGCGAAGCGGAATTGCCCTCATCTCTTCTGCCACCGGAGCCGGTATAGTCGAGAGCTTCACTCCGGGGCGAGCCGGTGATGCTGCTTGGTGAGTCACCAGTGCTGTCAAAGCTTCGGGATCGGGATGTGCGGTCTACTCTCGGGATGTTGGATGAAGCGCCAATCGGAGATATGCTCGAGTTTCCGGGCGCATGTGGGTTTCTCAACCGGAAGATGTGAATTGTATCGCTTGCCGAGGATGCGCAGAGAAGGGTGGAACTGAGGTTGAAGGACAAGCTGTGAATCGTTGACGGGATAGAGCCCCGGCGGAACTCGTGAACTTTTTGGCCACCTGGGATGGTGAACACTCGGATGATGGTTCCTGTTTCGGAGGCTGTGGCGAGCAAGGTACCGTCGCTGTTCATGGCTGTGAAGGACAAGGGGGAGCGGTGCGCCTCAATGACATTCACGGCCTTCAGGGTGACGGTATCAAAGACCAGGACCTCGCCCGATGTTGGGGGAACGTAGGCCGAGAGCGGTGGAGCATGAGCTGGTCGGACTGACCCCTGGTCTTCGCGGGCTTTCGGATAGGGGTAGGCGATGTAGCAGTTCTCGGATGACGGCGACAATGCGCAGATGGCGCCGGGGTTGGGCGACGTGTGGATATTGTGCAGCAGGCTCATGTTTGAAATGTCGTAGAGATATATCTCTTCTTCAAGAATGACCGCCAGGCGCTTTCGATTTAAACGGACAGCAAGCACTGCAGACGGAAAAGTCAACTCGCAGATGACGGACCCTCGCTTGGTGTTCTCAATGATCAGGTGCCTGGGCGACATGATGAGAGCAACTAGCGAGGTTGAGAAGAGCATCTCGATGATCGAGACGTTGCCATTGTCGCTGTTGAAGATCTTGGCCAAGGGATCTGTGTGGTATATGCGGAAGCCCTTTGAGGTGCCGACAGCAAGGCAGCTGTGGTCCT
This sequence comes from Podospora aff. communis PSN243, assembly GCA_033296975.1. Classification (NCBI taxonomy): domain Eukaryota; kingdom Fungi; phylum Ascomycota; class Sordariomycetes; order Sordariales; family Podosporaceae; genus Podospora; species Podospora aff. communis PSN243. The sequence goes on along the minus strand of MU865919.1, from coordinate 487,064 downwards.
GGTTGAAGGTGATGAAGTTGAGCGCCCCGCCCGTCATCTTCGGCCAACCACTCAGCGACCAGTTCTAGATACGACGTCAGCGGCTGCCGGCCGGAACTCCTTCAACAACTCTCAGGCTGCTAGGTAAAGTTGTCGGCGCCAGGTGAGGTAGAAATGCTTCGGCTCGAAATGCAGGGATAGCAGGTATATTTAGGTGTGCGAGGGTGGAGGTGACGCGGCGAAGGGAGGGTGAAGGGAGCTAGGTATCGCGGGGTCGTATTTGCCTGCCGCCTGCAGTGCAACATAAGGGAGAGAAGGAAACACCTTGACGGCGGTGCGAATCTCTTATGCCGGAACTTACCTTTGCCCTAAAACACTATACCAGCGTTAGCAAACAGCTTACCGCTCGTTTGCCGAGCTACGTCTGAGTCGCAGAGACAGCCGGTTCCAGGATGGGCTATTGAGTTTTTCTTGGACTTTTGAATGAGCTTGTTTGAAACCCAGCGGCATTCGAAGCTTCAACGTCAGGGAGCTCGGGCCATTAGATCGCGTCTGGGTGGGGCTCAGCGGGGTTGATGAGCGCGTGAAGCAGCACGACAGGGAGGTCACCTGAGTGGAACTTACACAACCTTGGAAGCCGATAACAGACTGCATTGCACGTGAAAGAGATCACAGGCTCCAGCTCCCTGAACCCATCAACGTTCAGCACCGCAGCTACAGCCACGTTTTGTACATATCCGCAGAGTAATCAAGCTCTACAACTCAAGCCATGCGACAATACCCTCTCAGCATTGCGTCGCAAGAAAAAGGCATCCAGAAGAGTTTCAACAGCAACCTTGAATGTGCTCAGTTACTTTGTACCTATAGCAAACAAGCGTTGGGTGCCCGCCATGTTTTTTTCTGTCCTTCCCCTATCTCACCTCTCCGCAACCTCAAACACCCGCAACTTTCTCTCGTAATTACCACGTAAACCGTCACCCCCCCGAGACAGGCTTTCACCTAACCATTATGTTCCTGAACGAGTCGGAAATCTCGCTTGCTGTGGGCGCCTCGTACTTTTCTGGCCGTATCGAGACGCCAACTGCCAGCCGCTCCTCCATCATCTTCAGCAGCACCGGTGGCAAACTGTCGTCCGTCGCCCTGATGGTCAACCTCACCATCTATCAACAAAGTTAGCGATCAAGATACCATGCCGAACGGGGGAAACCTACCTGGGTGCTATAGTTAGGCTCCAGTCTCAACAGACACCCAAACTTGCCACCTTCAGACGTATGCACAACGCTGGCGCCGACAAAGTTCTTCTGATTTGGATCTACTCCGTGGAGTAGGCCCCAGCGGAAGCCCTCGAGCACACTACGCACGAAGCTCTCCGTCATCTCACGCTCGCCATCCTTGGGCCCAGAAAGCCCAAACACTTGTTGAGCTTCACGCGGCGCGCCGCCGATTTGCTTCCACCGCTTGAAGAAGTCCTCGGCTGACAACTCTGCGGGGTCCATAAATTTATGAATCATGACCGGCAACTTGAGGGTCAAAGCCTGCAGTGCACCTGCCAAGTAGCTGATTCGAATTGTCGGCGCCTTCTCGAAGACCTTCTTGGCTTCAAACATGATGACCTGCTGCGCCTGGCCGCCTTGAGAGATGGTGGTGTCTGGAAGCCCCTTGACATCCCATGTTAGATTGGCCTTCTCCGACTCATCCAGGTCAAGAGTTGTCGTGAACGAGCTGACGAGCGCTGGTGTCTTGTTTGTGAAGTAGAGGATCAAGCACGCCATCTGGCCGCGGTATTCAGAGCGGACACCAACTTGGATCTGCCCGTCCTCAAAGAGCACACCGTCAGGCTTGACCATGAGACGATAGAAGCCCTTCTCCCAGCCAGGAGACAAATGAGCGGCGCTGGCCAGGTTGGGTGGTGGCTTGAGCGCCTTTTCTTCGGCTGGTCCGAGATTGTTCATATCGAGACCAGCGAGATCGTTTGCTGCCGAGCGTCCAATGGTACCGTTAGACTTTCCATTGGCACCGTTCGCATGGCCGTTCGCAGCCGTGCTGAATGTCCTCCTAAGGCTTCCAGTCTTGGCCATCTTGAGCTCCGCCGCATCTGCATTGGCGTCTTTTCCGCCCACCACCCATGTCCGCTTATCTGAGGTGTTGGCATGCTTCTGGTGTAACCTAGAAAGCAGGGCAGACTGGCGCTCTGGGAATGGGGGCATCTCGTCGCACAGCGTGCGCAGGAGGTCATCCGTCGGCATGCTTGCGAGGGTGAGGTATTCGCAGGCACGCTGTTGGAGTTCCGAGTCCAACGTATGGCTGTAAACGTGGAACACATTGACGAGTTGGGGTTTGATCTCCGGAAAGAGGTTGACGAACTTGATGAAACTCGACAAGATCATGGCCCGGGTGCTCGAGGAGCAGGCCGCAAGCTTGCCCTGGAGCGCGAGGAACTGCTCGATGGGACTGCACGACTTCTCTTCGGCAATGAGATGCCCGAACTCGCCGAGAATGTAGGCCCCAATTTTGACCAGTGTCTCGTGGCAGTGGTCTTGCTTGACATACTGAAGGATGTTGTGCGCTGCATAAACTTGTAGCTCCTCGTTGTTGGTGACGATTTGAATGACACGCTGCCACACCTCGTCGCTGACATGGTCGCCAGCCATGGCGATCAGACGTAGTGATATGTTGACGTACCACTGCACATCTGTGGCGTACTTCTCGGTTAAAATGGCAATCTTGAGCACCATCTCTTCCCTGATGGCAAAGTCCGCATTTTGGAGGTAGTGAAGCAGCTCGCCCACAATCGCTTGAGCATTGGTGGAGTCGCACATGCTGTAAAGGAGGTCCAAACCCTTTCGTCGAACGCTAATATCCCGATCCTTCAGTGACCCCAAGATAACATCTTGGTGCTGCTTGATGGGATCAAGTGTATCCGCCCGAGCAGCCAGATGGGTCATTGCCTCCAGTCCCAAATAGCGAACATTAGTTTCCCTAGACTGGATAAAGCGTCCCAGCCTAGAGGATATTTGCTTCATGAGTGCGTGCTCTGTGTCGAGGTGGATAATGAGGTTGATCGCCTCGAATAACACCGCGTTTTGAGCATTGTTCTGCTGCACGTTCTTGTTTGTTTCTAGTGCCAGGTTCAGGATCTTTTGGAGTGATTCTCGGATCATGTCCCTGACATGGCTGTCGTCTTCGAGCAGTTAGCACTGGCGCAAGAGCTTGGCTTCTCTTCCACGTACCTGAAGGAGGGAAGTATTGCAGCAACCGCAAGAACTTCACTTGGATCCATGGACATGGGACCTTGTAGTAGACATAATCCCCCGCATACTCTCCGTCAATCAAGATCCGCTTAAGCCTCGCAGCGGCTTTGACATATGCCCCTTTATACTGCTCCAGGTTATCTTGGGCCAGCGCCATTACAAGAGACGTCACGGAGAGTGCCACACCGAGGTCAACGTCGTCCATCAGGGATATTATGCGCTCAGCCCATTGTGGTTGGACGATATCGGGGTGCTTTCGGTACAATCGAAGTAAAGTCAAAGCAGCCTTCTTCTTTACAAACGCCTTGGAAGTCCTAGGACGGGTCAGCATCCCTTAACGCCACCTGTGGTGTATCGGAGGCTTATGGAACATACGGTGAAATTAACAGCCTGTGAACCTCTCCGCTCAGCGCCTCGCCCATCTCCCGGCCGCCAACATTTGCGATAGCGTGTAGCGCAAGGCAGTTGAACAACTCGTTATGATCCAAAAGGTCTTTTCTTATGCTGTTGACAACCAGGTGCAGCAGCTCGTGCTTCTCGTGGAGGAAGAGGGTCATGGCTAGATAGCCAATCTGCTTTTCCGAGTACTTGTTCGCCGATATCAAATTAACGGCCTCGAGGTGACCGAAATCAACGTTCCAGCCCAGGATATAGATGTAGAGGAGCTATGTTCGAGTGTCAGACCATATCGAAAGCCGCTCAGCTTAGTTGCATGCAAAACCCACCTTGCAGACGTATTTCTTCTTATGGTACCCGCTGAGGTTGCCATCTACCAGCGCAGTCAGCCTTGACTCCAGGACTTCAGAACAGCGACGGGTGGGTATGGGGCCTACCTTTGAACTTCTGTCGGATATTGGCCAGCTCCTTGTTGATGCGCTTCTCCTCAAGCTCGCGCGCACGCGCGTTTCGGAGATCTGCGATGAACTGGACCAATCCTCTCATGTTCGAATTGCTGCTCGACGAGCGGCCGAGGAAGCCTGTCGGGCCCGAGGACGCCATCCTTGCTGGTCTCTGCGGGCTCTAGATTCGTATTCTTGGTCGGTATGTACTATTAGGCCTCGACTCTCCGCATTTACAGCCGTCGAAGATGTTCGAGGTATTCCGGCTCGCAAGCTCTGGTCACAATCACGCAGACAACCTTTCGGGTAGGAACCGTTCGGCGTTGTCGGCAGGCTATCAGCAGCTCCGCATCATGGCCAAGAGGGCATTCCCATTGGAAGTTTGCTCGATGGCGGGAAGCGGGGGGGCGGTGCTGCGGCAGCGGGACGAGGGGAATTGTCGTTCCGGTTGTTCGCGGAAGTAAAGAAAGGGGGCGGCCTAATCGGGTTCGATGGGTCGCGCTTCGGGTTGCAGACGTCGGCAGCAACCTTTCGACGCTGTGCTTTCGTTCACTTGGTCGACAATATCAGCAAGCGGTTCAGAACCGGCCACGATGGGGTTGCGACGTGGATCGATCCGATCAAGATGATGGGGAAGCGGTGCCGGGCGTCGAAAAAGGGAGCCAGCGACTCCAATGGCCTGGACCCATCCGTTGATGAGCCCCAGTGGCCCTGGTCAGCACCCCGCAATGGCCCGTTTCTATCGATTGATTGAGCAACGCATCGCGGCATGCGATTGGCTGCCCTTACCCCAACCCTGGGGAACAGTCTCCACCATCTTTGCTTGGTGGAAGCTATGACGCCCGACCGCCGACAACAGTTCACCATCGACCTGGGAATGCAGAGGCAACTTCACCACGGAGGATGCGGCTGATCGTTCCCCGAGCCTGCCTACCGCAGAGGCCCGGGCCATTTCTGGCCGGGAGCACACGGCAGCGCCGGTACGCCTTTCAGGCACCGGGTGGGCCCATCTTCCAAGTCTTCAACCCGCGAACGAAGTGGCTCCAAAAAGAAAGGTCGGCTACCAACATCGAGCTAAGCAGACAATCCGACTACCTGAAAGATGAGATTGCATCCCGGGTTTGTGAACGCCTCATTGTAAGTGACGACACCTTGCGCACATCTCGAACATCAAGCTCAATTGCTCCGCAGGACATCAAGCGCAAATTCCCCCGAGTACTCGACCTTGGGGCCAATTCGTGCAACATTGCGCGGGCGCTGACTAGAGAGATTGTTGACCCTGACCCATCAGTGCCGGTGATACCGCCACTGTCGTCCAAAATCGGGGAGCTTGTGGCGGCCGAGTCGTCAGAAGCGCTCCTCTACCGAGATGCCGATCTCGCGTTCAACGACGAGTTGCAACTCACACGACAAGTATTGCGTGACGATGAGACGCTTCCTTTTGACGCGGAGTCGTTCGACATGGTCCTCAGTAGCATGAGCCTGCACTGGATTAACGACCTGCCCGGCGTCTTGGCACAGGTCAACAACGTTCTCAAACCCGATTGCCCCTTCATCGGCGCCATGCTTGGCGGCGACACACTATTCGAGTTGCGCACGTCTCTTCAGCTCGCAGAACAGGAACGCCGCGGTGGAATCTCACCGCACGTGTCGCCGCTGGCTGATGTCCGTGATGTCGGCGGCCTACTGCAGAAGGCGGGTTTCACCATGTTGACAGTCGACGTGGAGGACATCATTGTCGATTTTCCAGACATATTTGCACTGATGGAGGACTTGCAAGCCATGGGAGAGAGCAATGCGGTGCTGGGCCGGGAGATGGGACCTATTGGCCGTGATGTGTTGCTCGCCGGAGATGCCATCTACCGACAGCTGCACGGGAACGAGGACGGTACGATCCCCGCTACATTCCGCATCATCCATATGATCGGGTGGCGGGTGTCCGACAACCAAGCGAAGCCCCTTAAAAGAGGTAGTGGGCAGGTGAACTTGAAGGATATTCTGGAGCAGAAGTGAGCTCCGGCCGCGGCCATCAACCTGTACATTATCTGTAGCATGAGCACACAGCACTTGGTCTGGATTTCATGGCGCGTGTTCAGCGCTTCTTACTAGAAATATACCTACTTTTCACCCAGTGGCCTGTCCGCAGCAGCAACAAAGCGAAGGGCCACGGTCAAGGAACCAGAACCCGCCGGTAAATCGTAGTCATAATATTCGCTCGTCTAAACCCCCATGTAAAACTCTTCCATTCACCACAGCCCTTATACCTTCCTCCAGTCAGTCATGACCCGTCCTATGCTTCCGAGCCCGCCAACCTCCACCACCTTCTCATGCCAGCTCAACAACACACTCATCGCCGCGCCCGTCGACTCGCTCGACGCACCAGGCCGGCCTCCAACCTGGCTAAAACCCGTCTGCTGAGGCGTCACGCGCGTAGGCGTCCTGGGAGCGCTCCCGCCCGACGACGCCGTATTCGCCATACCCTTGTACCTATCCAACACAACCCACGTTGGCATTCCATATCATCTTGAACCCCGAGGACAAGAAAAACTCACAGATACTTCATCAGCACGTCCAAGCACTCGCTCCCCCCGGGCGTCTCGTAGAGCCTCTGCAGCATCGGCGCCATCTCGCTCGCCTTGATGCTCTGCAGCACCTCAATCACCGTCTGCAGGTGCGCTTCCTTGGCCGCGTCGTTGCCGTTGTACACGGGCATCTCCAGGCACCCGCGCAGCGCGCCCTCGGTGTCGCCGCCGCGGAGGAGCTGGCGCACCTGCGCATTAATCTGGCGGACTTCGAATTCGCTTGTCTCGGGCAGCGGCGGGTGCAGTGTGGATGTGTCAAAGTTGATGCTGGAGTCTTCTTGCAGGGCGTCGATGTTGATGGTGCGCCAGGCGTCGCTGAGCGAGGAGGCGGTGTGTTGTTGAATGATGGACATGGCTGCGGTCGGCGGAGACGGGTCGGCCGTGGGTGAAGCGGTGTTGTGGGATCGGGGGAGTTGTGATGCGCGGAAGTTGGTGATGGTACTTGGGGGTCGAATGTGGTGCCGTGCGGTTGTGTGCCCCGCAGCCGGGGCGGGAGAGGTGACCCCACTCCGCCAGCTCCGACGTCAGCTGCGGGCCCGCTGTGTGGGGAGTATATTCCTGCCATCCCAACCCAACTCTCGAGGATAGGTATTGAACTCGTCTATTTTCCTGCTGTATTTGGAGTCGCTCGGTGTGAGGTATTCGACCATGGCGTACATTGTCAAAATGTGCCTGGACTTCGATAGAGATTTTTTGCGAAGCTCTTCATCCGCATCTCGCCCTGGATGAGGTGCCTCTCGGTGCAGCACATCTCCGTCGGATTCAGGGGGCTTCAATAAAGCTTGCAACACCATCAGGCAGAATATTCAGAATCAATCCTTGCTTGGTTTTTAATTGAGTTTGACATTATCGGGGTACCACCGGGTTGTTGTTTGTTTGCACAGCGAAAGAACGCGTCCGACTCTATTACATCATGGCATCATGGGTGATGTGGTGTTGAGTTGGCATTTTGCCTGAGTACAACTTGATGTAGAAATCTTTAAAGTATCAGCTGCGCAACCACTCATCTCTTTCGGGTGTCAGCGTTGCTTCTGGCTCTTCGGGACGCACGTAAAGATCATCGTCTGATCCTTGGCCTTGAAGACTAGTCTACGCAAGGGCACCATGACAATATGATGGCCATCTCTTCTTGCCAAACAACTAGCCAACAGCTGCCGGTGTATTGTTCCAGTCTATGCTCAAGTGATGACAGCGGGTTGTATTTCGGGTCATCTTGAAACAGTGCCCCCAAAATCAAGCTGGATTCGTCTTCAGCTAACATAGCACCGAGAGACACATTTGTATACGAAAGAAGGAAGTAAAAAGTTCAGTCGGTGACGGTAGTCACACATCCGCCAACAATCTTCGACTTTGCAGACATATCAAGGCATCACATACTAGCCATTACCTAACCGCCATTACAACAGATCAGATGCTCACCGCATAACCCATAAATAAACGTGTTCGCTCAGTGTTCTCCATCTCGACACTGGGCAGAACGTTGAATTGCATCTGATGCTCCAGTTCCTGCGCTGGTCTCTTGCGACGCTTGATTCCATAACCTGGGCTGCACCGAGGTCTTCTACAGAGAGATCGCGAAGCAGCGAACAGTTTCCATGGCCGTACGTGGTTGAGCTTTTGGAAAAACAAGACAGTGGACGACAGTCTGCCGCAACCAAAAGAGTCCGAGCCACCTCATCCCACCCAGGATAAGAGCGAAGCCAGCTCAGAGTCCGCAATGAATTTGCCCCCTCCCTGCATTGTCAACCTCAAGCTCGACGAGTTCACCCCCGGCGCCGACGATGACCCAGACCCATCCATCACCGACAGGTTTTCCCGCCCCAGTCGTGAGAGCTCTAGAAACTCAAGTCGGCACAACCGTGCCGCTCTGTCTCAGGCCTCCTGAGTCCACCTCTCCCCCTTCCTCCTCAGAGTGACGGCCTCGCCGTCCCTTCCTCAAAAACAAGACGCTCTTGGCACGCCCATCACGAGAGTCAGCCATGCCATGCCACGACGGGTCCCCGACTGATACGCTCAGTCCTCTCCATCTCTCCACCAGCCGGCTCATTCTCCGGTCAAATAACCATGACCGACTCTCACACCCGCCCCGTCTCCGCCGGCCACAGTGCGTGAACTCCCTCACCTCACCCCGGTCGCGTCTCGTACCGATACCTTGGGTCTGGGACTCGCTTACCAGGAGGCGGCCACGCAGCCATCGTCGTGGTGGTCTGCCCAGGACTGAGACTGAGACCGGGTCCAAGTGAACGGGGCCCAAGGGAGGCAGGGGAGGTGGGTCTCGTGAGGCAGGACCGTGGGCTGGACCGACATCCTAATCTTACCCTAATAAACCCTAACCCTAACCCGTCGCTTTCCCAGCTTCGAGGGTTAGGCATGTGCGCACAGATAAAGTGGCCCGTGTGCCATTGATCGTTACGGATTGCGCCATTGACAGTTACGGGAAGTGCTGATGGGCCCGGGACGGTCTGCCGGCGTCCGCTGAGGCGGCAAAACGACTCTGCTAGTACGGTCTGGGGAAGTCGCCCACGTTCGCCGTGGTCACTAACTGCGTTGTATTAGGGCAACGTGAGTAGCGCACGCAGTAGTGTATCCGTCGCGTGTGCAGATCGACGCGATGAGAAGTTGTAGCGGGCTCTAGACCCGTGGCGGGTCTTCCTGGGACCTGGTAGTAAACGGAGGTCTTTAGACGACGATGGTACTGGCAGGCTCGTAAACTGCTTCTCAACGGTGAGAGAAAGAACCCACCGTTTTGCACAGCAGGCACGGTGTATGGGCAGGGACTAGTCGACACCTCTGCCCGTAGTGCTGCCCGTGTATCATATGGCGCTGACGCTTCGGTGTGGACTAGCAGACTAGCGGCACCCGAGTCTTGGCCATTGGTCGCGTTCTGTTTGTCTCAGTGCCGCTTTTGCTTCTTTTTTTCTCTTCTCCCTGCCTCCGTTTTGGCATTGCGCCTTGATTCGCCCTCGAGATCGGAGAAGGGGGTGGGGGGGGGGGGGGAATCAAAAATTGGATCGAGCCGTCACTTGTTTCTTTTTTTTCGTGTTTGCATGATCAGCGATTTTGTGATCTATCATTCCGGGGCTCCTAAGGCGGAGACCCGGAAAGGATCCGGCAGGATGGGACGACCTGATGCCCCCGGCTATCTCCTCGCGGTGGCGACGAGAGCACCAGACGCGACCGAGGCGGCCTCGAAGACTCTCAACTTACAATTATCCTGGCGCGTCTGGGTGGATATCGCCTCGATTCTCGCGTTTGAGTGGTGGTATCCCAATCAGCGTTGTCCCGTGATGGCGGCCGGACGTGATTGCCATGCAGTCCGTGGCCGTCGCGTTCGACCTACCAGAGAGGCCTTCTAGAAGAACGGGAGCTGATATGAAGGGCTGCGTAGGCCCGAGCTCTCTGCTTTGGACTGCTCGCTCCCCGTCCGGGCCGCTGGCATCATTTTTTGGCGCGGTTTTGGATTTCAGCCAAGGAGGCGACGGCCAGGGGAAACGAAGACGCCATTGCCAAACGTAGTCAAGTCCACCTGTGCTAATCAAATCGACCCCCGCTGGCGTTGAGAAAGATTGATGATCCAGCGCACCGGGAACGCTCCCGGCCCAAGGTCCTTGAGTCGTGGCGCGCGAACAAACAGAGATACGTCGAAAAACGCCGTACGATATCTGAGCAAAGGATAGCTAACGACCGCATTAGCAAACTCTTCAATCCCGAGGCTTTGGGGGATTTGGAGATTGCCTCAGATTAAGGTAAAAATCTCCCGCCAAGCTCGGGGTTGAGCGTGGGAAGTTGCGATACCCCCACGCCGATTGGCACCAAAGAGGAACCCCCAGGATGCCCAGTGTACCTTCAACCACACCAGCCACCACAATTGTGGCATAGCATGCCTACACTTTGTCAATCCCGGGAAGTGGAGTGAGACGGTGAATTCGACGGGCGCGGAGATGGCCAACGGACAAAATTGGCGATGGCATCCAATTACGTGACTGGGGCCCGAACGTGAGCGAGGCTCCAAGATGGAAGAGAAAAGGGGAAAGCGAACCCATGCGGCAAACCGCTGTGAAAATTATGTTTGCTTTCTTCTTTCTTCTCCTCCTAGCCGCTGACGACCTGTCCACAAAAGATGCCGTGACGGATCCAAAATGGTGAGGGCAGCGTGTTGAGGCAAGGCGCCACTTGCCCTCTTCGCAGCGTTTCCCGGTACCAGGACTCTGGTCCTGGGCCTCAGATGTGACCCACTGAAATACCACGCAAGCTGTCAAAAGGCAGTCGGCCCTAGCCCTGCAACCTCCTTTAATAACCTTGCATTAGCGGTAGAGCTGCATTTCCCCCTTTGTTCCAGCCAATTCCCCACGCCCCGATCCCTTTTCTCTTCTTTTTTTTCTCCACCCCCTGGTCGTTTGAGGATCGACCACTTGCACCCCAACATGGCGCAACATGGGATGGAAAATGAAGCGGCCCATGACTCTCTCGCTCACCCCCTGGCTGTGTGCCTCGGCCGCTGTGGATGCAGGTCAGGAAACAATTGACTCATTCGCATCCATATACGGTGGTCTTGTCAATGTTACACGACTGCCTGGCATCGCCGGAACGTCCGGGAAACGCAGTCGAGGGACGCGCGGGAACGGGAGGCAGGGTGCATTCACCAGTACTTAGCCCCGTTCGCAGCCCGGAGTCAACTCCGTCTTACAGCCGGGCGCGCCTGCGCTTCTCGCCCAGAAATGTTAGATAACATGCAACTGTCCATTTCAAGTCAGCAACGCACTAGGCAGGTAGCCTTTGTACCGTCACACGAACAGCGTGGTTGGCTTGGTCTGTGAAGGCCTGTTGTTATGTTTTTTGTTCAGTTACAATGCATGGCCGCTTGTTTGTTTGTTTGCTGCCTAAGAGTGTCCGAGTGTGATGTGTGTGAGGTTTTGGTTGCTGCCTGAGAGATATGGAATCACTCAGGCTTGTGGCACCCTACCTCCCCCATGACAAAAAAACAGGGACGCTTGGCCGGTTGAACTTCACACCCCGACTTCGACGAGCTAAATCTCGCCCAGTTTTGCAGCAATGCAGTCAAAACTAATTCCATTTAATTCTCAGTCATTCCTATACAATGTCTGAAGATTTTGGGATATTATTTACCTACATATCTGGGCGAGATTCAGGTGGTCAAAGTATAGGGGTGATGTTCAAGCCGCTAAGCGTCCCGATTATTTTGTCATGATGGAGCCTACCTACTGACTGAGTAATCATTTCTTTCATTTGCCCTTTGGCCCGAGGCTCAATGAAGCGCGACGTCGGGCTCGGCCAACTATACTCCCAGCTTGGCTTCAACAGATGGACAGGATGACCAACGTCGAGAAGAAAAGAGGTTTCAGGGGATCGGTTCGATAGTGTGCCAAGCACTGTTCCTCAGAAGGGCAAAGGACAGATCAGATGAGAAGACGGGACGATGGCGCCAACCCCAGCTCTATCGAGCGTCACGCCACCTGAATCGTGTCGCCACACTTAGTTTGCTGCTTGGATACAGGTTGGAGACGACGCATGTAACTGATTGGTTTGACGACAGCTGCTTCTCGTGATCAGGCCACGTCTTGCGTCAGAAAGTGTGGAGAGTTGTGGGCATCATGATGAAAATAAGATATCCTTCAATATTGGCTGGGGTTGACCACCGAGCTCTTTGCGCTGTGTAGCGATCATGCCTCTTTAAGTGTAGTTGTACATCAGTCTAACCAAGAAAAAGAAAAGTAATCCAGTGGGTATCTTCTTTCAACCTGGATCCAGCCCAGCACCCGCTTTCTTCTAGGCCAACCAAGTATCCTCCGAGTTCTCCAAACAGGTTGTGTACAGGTATTGTGACAGACATCAAAAAAAAACGAGAGCAGACAAGAGCCACCGGCGGCCCATCCCCGCGAGGAGATCGAGCCGTAAGGAAGGGGGAGAAAGAGTATACCAAGGCCAAACCAGAAACAATGTCTATATGCAAGCCCAGTTCTTTTTCCCAGCCTCCAGTCTTATCCCAAGACTAACCAAAAAGAAACCTAATGTTTGCCGTGTTCTCAAAAAGCCGCCTCTTTTGTTCTCTCCCAAGTACACCATCCCAAAAGCCAAAGCGGAGCAGGATCCCGCGTGCTGCGAACGAGCCAAGCCATGGAGAATCTGCCATGGACAGTTATGTTCCGACGAACTCGTGGTGCCAGCGCTGTTCGGTTGAGGCGGGGTCGTGTGGACTCTGTACGCGGGATTGGTATCGGGATTTGGTGGCGGAACTCCAGACTCATCCGCTGGCTGCTGCATTGCTGATGTGTCCCGCGCGAACAGGTGGGAAAAAAGCGAGCGGTCATGTGGACCGAGAACAAGAGCCGCCAGACGATGAACTCCCTCACTGTAAGCCAAATCCCCCCGTCTATCTTCTGAACGCCGTGCAGTCAAGCCCAAATAAACCGAAAAAAACGCGTGTGCCGCCCGGAATGAGACGCAGTGGCGTTTCTCTTTCCTTGCTGCTGGGAAGCAAGTGGCAGCGAGCCGAGTAATGTATCGTCAGGAATGGTGATTAAAATATTTGTATCGATCGGAATGTGAGATCGTCCCGAGCCCTCAGCCTGAGTTGTGGGGGAAAATGTCGGTATAAAGTAGTACAGGCGATATTAAAAAGTCTCGTCGAGTATAAAAATAAGAGCTCATCGCGGGGCATGCGAATCATGGTTCGCAAAGCCGGGCGAAATCGTAGCTGGCGTGCGCTGAAAGAAACGAAGCTGATCGACGGATGTCTGCCGCGCATCGGACCTGCGCAGCGCGACAGGAAGACACACTGGCTGGCCCGCAACGACGCGGCAACGTATCACAGTCGTAGCTCATAGCGCTGCTGTTACCGAGGCTTCGGCGGTGGTGGCTTGGGTACACCTGTCGTGTCGTAGGCCCCGCGGCCGAAGTTGATGGGACTTTGCGACTCTCGGACAATCATTGTGGGGTTTTGATGTGAGGATCGACGTGAAATCTGGGTCGGCACAAAATTCCATGTTAGTTGACAACAATGCAAAAGGCGGATCGGCTAGCATCAAATATATAAATGACTAGGGGAAATGAATGACTGGGGCGAAGGAGTCGCCCGTCGTTGCGGAAGCCCAGCACCCAGTCACCAATGCATCGCAAGTCATGGAAATAGGAAGTTTTCTCAGGTAAGCGGGCAGTGGTGTTCTGCCGCAGCCGTGACTCACGATTCAGGACGTCAAGATCAGAAGGCAAGGCCTCTGTTGAGCCGGATTGGCGACCGACTGCGGTGATGCTGCAAGAGAGCGATAGACCCCTGTCGGATGTGCGCGAATGCAGTCGAGGTAACGTCCCTGTCAAACTCGGAGCCTGTCGGGGATTTGTGGTACTGGAGAGCTCAAAGGCGACGCCGAACGCGACCAAAAGGAGCGGAACCCGTTGATGGCCACTTGTGCAGAATAACTTGGCGTGGATGGCAAGGCGCAGTTGGCCGCAGTTCAAATGCGATATCGTCGCTCGGGGCAGAATCTGAAGTGTTGCGAGGGTGTCTTCTTATGTCTCGCGTCGGTTTTGGTGACTCCGTCAGTTGGTGGTGATCGAGCTTTGGGGCAGATATTTTGTTGAGAAAGGACGTCCCAGGTTGCTGTCAGGCAGGTACGTGTGGCAGTTGGAAAAGTCAACGACTGGGTAGAGGCGATCCTGGCGTCGGGGAACAGGACCTGATTACCTGATGAGGAACTTGAAAATTGTGTGATGATTCCAAGGAGAAAAAACTGGATGGGGACGGGGAGGTCTTATAATGAAGAGATGGCCAACATTGCTACTCCCTGCCAGGTGGGAATGCGAAAATCGAGGCAGGGGACTACTTTTTTTTTCCTTCTTACTCCTGTTGGAGTTGGCGTCAAGCCTTCCACCCGGTACCCGGCTGCAAAGTACTGTACAAGGAGGTCCCGGGCCTGTCTCGCGTGCTCTGCTCCGTTACGAGTCCAACGTAGCGTCGTACCGTTGCCCAAGCAGTGACTGACAACGGTGCGACTCCTTTTTTGGTGGTGCCTGAGGGCCGCAGAGGGTGGCTCGGGAGCCTTCCCCTTCGAGAGTCCCAGCGAGCGGCCCTGGTGCATATTGAGCCAGGGGGGGCCCTTGCTCGTCAGGTACTTGTACTTGTACTACCCACCATCATTCATTTCAAAACGGGACGAAGCCCTGGCACTGTGCCGTTTGCACTGTAACTGGATAGTCTGTTGGAAGGCACGGACGGTGGAAGGCACGATTTCCACCCCTGGCACTCAGGCGCGCCGCGAATTCACCGTGAATTCCCACCCAATTTTTTTTCTCTCTCTGTGATGGATCCCCCTTGCGCCCTTCCCTTCAAAGTTTGCGTTGGAAGAAAACTGCTTACCTGTTGCAACAAACGGATTCCGCGAGCCTTGATCACGGGCTTGTTTCCTTGTCACTTGGCATGATTGCGCTTTTCCAATTTGCCCCATCTTCGTCTCCTGCCTGTGCTTGGGTGGAGGCTGCGAGGCGCGTTGGGAACTACGGATCTGTACGCCGTGCAGAATTGTCCGCCTCAGATGGGTGGAAAACCTGCGAAGGGTGGGAGCTCATCCAGCACGGTCGACCTGCCTTGGGTCGTGCTCCCTCCAGTGGGTGAGGTTCAGTGCAGCGCAACGCCAGAGAGCCGAAAATAAAGTTGCATGGAACCTCGTTGCGTTGAGGCTGGAAAGAAGCTGTCAGACGGCGCTCCGGTAGGTATCTAGCCCTCGGAGCATCGCAGTCAGATGCACTTTGTCCTCGAGGATACACACAATCTGTTTGTACTCTCCGCCCTGCTCGATTGTTCGCGGCAAGCAAGCTGCGCGACCTCTTCTTGCCAGTTGAGCATCAGCAGGGACGGGTTGGGCAAACGGACGGACGGACGGGACATGACCGGGGAGCCACATCCCAACATCCAATCGAGAACTGCCTGCCTGCTTCACCTTGGGCGGGCACCAGAAGGGACCCAGAAACAAGGCGCGACGGGGGTCTCAAGCAACACCCAACCCGCATTTGGGCGTTGGGTGGAGAGCATCAGTTTAAAAGGGAAAAAGGGGGGCCCAATAGAGAAATAGTGGTCGGAGACGGAAACAACGTACCTCGGTACCAACACTATACCCAACTTGCCAGGCTTGGCGGTACACGAAACAGATACAGCGAACTCCCATTGTTTTTCACCAGCCAACATCAAGCATCGAGAAATACAAGCCACCCTGCCTGCCGTGCAAGGGACGAAACTTGGTCGGCTTGCGAAACACATCCAACATAACCTTCAAAGGAGAACCTGGAAGCGAAGAGATCGTTCTGAATAGATACGACCTATACAGCGGCCATTGGGGAACCGTGGCGCGTTTCCGCACACACCACGCCAGAAAACTTCGGAACATCGCTGCTGCATAGGTGACTGTCGCTCGGGGGCAGTGCACGCTTTCCTTCCGCACTTTCGACCGCAATGAAGTCACCGACATAATTGTTGTCTGTCACATCGCGGCCAGACCTCCCAAGCGGCCTCTCCCCCCCTCTCACCAAGTCGATGAAATGCGACACTGAAAGTTAGGTTCTTCTCTGGCAGCCCGACGGCGAGGTAAAGTATCGAGCCCCCAACCTACGGGGGGGGGGGTCATCTCATAAATTATCGCGCCGCAAACACGTATCGGCGCATCGGTAGCCGCTCGATAGACGCCATCACGACAACTTACCCTACTTTCACACCATGGGCCACCTTCCCATCACACGGAGTGGTGGACGGATCTGCATCACACCACGGCCGAAGCCAACTCGGGATTGCTGGGCAGCTCGGAACCAGTAGAAGGTCAAGACACACACCCGACACATCCCCCGGAAGATCCATGTACCTGTGCGCGACGCGGTACACCCGTCCCTTCCCAGCTGCCGACCGTCGTGGCACTGCATCAGACTCATCCTATTCTTAGGCGGTCGTCTCTCCATGTGCGCGTCGCTGCGCGGCCGGTTCGACTCGGTGCTGGCTGGCGTTGGATCCAC
The DNA here is from genome assembly GCA_033296975.1 of Podospora aff. communis PSN243. Classification (NCBI taxonomy): domain Eukaryota; kingdom Fungi; phylum Ascomycota; class Sordariomycetes; order Sordariales; family Podosporaceae; genus Podospora; species Podospora aff. communis PSN243. The sequence continues at coordinate 470,399 of MU865919.1, read as the reverse complement.
GTTTCTCGCGGCCGACGACATCTGGCGAGTTTCCGAGGCTGGGGAGCCAGATCGGAGGTGCCGGGGCAGCCCGCCCCACCGCCGCAGCCAGTGATCCGCAGCCGCCCGGTCAGTCGACGCCCATTCGGCCGAATTTTGCAAATCAAAACGGGCAACGAGACCTTTGTCCTGCCCCACGGTTGAGTCAACACAAGCCCTTCGACGAGGACGGCTCCGTCTCCCCCGGCATGCTGTCATCATCGTGCGTGCCTTGCAAGTCGCTTGACATGGCTTGGACATGTCGGCCAGAGCACCTGACCGAAGCAGCAAGCTGCGAGCCCGGAGGTGGCTGCATGCCTTGCATCCTGGCCGATTCTGTCCGATGAGGTCGGGTTGCCATGACGCAGGCCGCATCGTCTTGGTGGGCCATTCAGATCGGGGCACCAGCAGGCTGGCTCCGGGGCCACGACGTGCCTGCATCGTGCAACACTATTGTGTGTGATGCCCGTCTTGATAGGCAGAGGCCCTCACGGCCCTCAACCGGCCCTGCATCCGTCGCATGCCTGAGCCGATCACCACCTGGGGCCTGCTCCGCACCTGGACTCCTGACCTGGGGACGACCCGCTCCGGCCCCGCTCCCGCTCCGGGTCGGACGGGGAAAGCCCACCAAAACAACGGCAACGCCTTTCTCCTGTGCGAAATCAACAGTTGCCACCATCGATGAATCGGCTGAAAGGCCAGGGAAGGCTGTGTGGACGCCGATTGCTGCAGAAGAAAGGGCGGTCAGACTGACATCCTCCTCGGCAGTTTGGTATGAAGACTGCCCTTCGCTATTGTTGTTCCGCGGGGGGTGTCGTCAGCCCTTTCCGCAACGCTACCCAGACTCCTCTGCATCGGTTCCGTCCGCCTGGAGGCATGACACAGAACTACTTCGCTGCGTTGGGAGGAAGACCCGACACACAACGCACCACACCTCGCACGCAGGCAGATATTCAAGCTCCCCGCCTGCGCACTGTATGCACTGTAGCATCGACGTCAGAGGAAACTCACTGGCACGGATATGTTCCCGCGCTCCCTCCGTTTTCTTCTAGACGAGCACACCTCCCGTCCCCGTCCAGCCGATGAGAATGCGGTGTGCAGCCTGAATGTCACCCGGCTCAGGACAGACTCATACTATCTGACGAATTTGTGCAGAAAACTGGAGATGGCCGAGGTGAGCAACCAGTTGGATGCGGGCCCCAAGAAAGCCGACTCAGTTCGCCAAGACTGTTCCAGCCCGCTAATTGGCAGTGCTGGAATCTCCATGTGTGGGGATTCGCTGCCCCGGGGATCGTGGAGCGGACTCACGTCCAAAAGGGAATGGCGGCGATGCAGCCACTCTGCCAACCCACAGCGCTTGAGTCAATGATGGAGTGAATGCCCTCAACAGAGCAGGACGACGGCGATGCGATGATGCCCAACAACACTTGTTTTTCATGCAGCGCTACGATGGATGCAGTTCTTTGCATATCCGAGAGTCAAAATACTCCACTTTGCAGGTGACAGCTGGCTCAGACACGGTCGGCCAGCAATGAGAAGCGTCGAGGGCACGATCCGGAGACGCTCAAAAGAAATGGCCTCGCGGATGCTGTTTCGGAGACCGAAGTGAGGTATCACCTCTTCCCGCTCCTTTGCTTCTCACGGCCGGCGGTGGGGTTTGCGGTCGGAAGCCGTCCGCTTGCATATCCGTTCGACCTCGTGCCCGTCCCATCTCGGGCAGAACCTGCAACGAGCCCCGTTGCGTCTCTTGATGCGGTGCGACGGCGGAGGATTAAGTAGCGAGGGCAACACGAGGATGGTTCAAACTCGAGAACCGCATGTTCTAGACACCAGTCTTTGGTGACAAGCTGTCAGTGACCAAACCAAAGACACTCGCACCCCTGCCCGATGGGGGGTTACATGGAAAATCTCGTTCCGAGAAGGCAATGAATATAATGGATCCTCCCGAAACAAAGGTCAATTTTACCCCAGATTAGAAAATTGCGACAAAACATCCACGGGTCCTTTTCAACGGCTCTCCGTTCAACCAAACTCCGGGAGGTTGCAGCTGCCACAGAAGGAGATGAGTGATCGCCGCGAGCCTCTGGCCGCCACCTGCTAACAGAGGTCTCAGGTCGGATTTATCCCCAAGCTCCTCCGTCGTTTGCTTTGTTTGCGATGCGCAGACATCATGCCTTGAGATCGGCCCCAAGACAGGAGTTCGCGTCCAGGTGGATGATTTCGCACGCATGGCGGCTCACCGGCTCTTGACCTCGGTGAAGTAACTTCGATTGCGCTTCTTCTGCAGCCGAAGTTTTCTGGAAGATCCGCCCACACTTTGGCTTGGGCACAGTGCGGATTGTTCAGCCATCAAAGATCAAACGTTACTCAGTCATGAACAACAGCCTTCCCCACAGTCCGCGTACCAACCCAACCACCCCCGACTTAACAATTAATCTATTCAATCGCCAGGGTCAGGCCTCGAGAGCATGACGCGACGCGACAGTCTGGGTGCTTCTTTGACACTCCTATGCCGTACGCTGTCAAACGCGACCGACGGAACCTAACCATACCGTTTATTCCACCATCTTCTCATTCACATTTGCACCATGCGCCTCGTCGCTGTCGCTGCGGTGGGCATGCGCAAAGTTGTGAACTGGCCTCTCTAAACACCTCCATCGTCATCCAAAAGGCGCCCGGCTTGATGAAAGGCGGCAGATCCTCCAGGACGTGCACGATCCCCGAGTAGAGTTGATTCTGGTGTAATAATAAGATATCCAACTCAATAAATCAAGAAGCGGGAGCGGTCAGAGCCTGGGCCCACACACGGCCTCCACAGACGGAGAGACATTGATGACCGGATGTCAGTTGTCAGTCAATGGAGTTGATGCCTGCACGGACGAGGGCGCACAAAGGGACTTGAAACGCCGTTTGCCATCGTATTTGATGCAATCCAATTGGTAGTTTTCTCCATATCAGACGCGGGGCTCCTTTACGAACCCCAAATAGTTTGCTGTCGTGCGATGGTGATGTTGATGGTTCGCAATGCATCGTACCTGCCTCACTGGCTCCCCTCCTCTCCAAAAAGAACCACATCCAACACCCGCGGACACAGCACGCTTATTTCTCTTCCCACTGCCATTGCCACCTTTTGTGCCACCCTCTCACCAACCGAAGGAGAATTTCATGACTTGCATCACACAATCCGCCAATATCGGCACCAGCTGCATCGCATTTCTCCAGTAGGGTATGTGCAGCCGTACGGATTACCGGAAGCTGGAAATAGGTCACCAGCCTCCAACGTCCATGAACCCGAAAGCAAGCCTGCATGCCGAGAGGCCACTATTGCGCTGGAGATGTCGGTACCTAGGAATGAATATTTGTGGGGAGCCTAGGTATTGTTGCAATAACCTCGCGGAAGACTCGGCCGTCAGCACCGTGAAAAAAGAACGGGAAGCGGCACGACTCTCGACCAGCAGGTTGGAGAACACAAATATTTTGGCTGGGCTCCGACAAAGTCGCACCAACCTCAGCTTGTCTTCCCAGACATCAGTGAAGACCTCGCTATTTGGAGGACAATGTTGGTTTTCCTTACCCTCTGTGCACTAGTGCGTAGGCCAACGCCGAAGCAGGGCCATCCAGGCTTGATATGGGCTGTCAAGGTCCATGTCGAGCACGTGTCGTGAAGCCACATCCACGATGTTGGCGCTCATTACGGCGGCAGCTGAAGCAGGGTCCGGCTGACGGACGTGTGGGCGCACAGTACAGCCCAGTGTGCTCTCGCACACCTCACCCGTCAGCTTTTGGCCCCCGACGGTGCGTCCCTCCCCTCCCCTGCCCTGATTTTTTCTGGAGAGAGAGATGATCAGAGGTACTCGGTACTTGGGGCGCGCTGCAGGGTTTCGGATACCTCCGCCCGTACGGATGTACCTGAATCACGACCTATTCAGGTGCCGAGCAACCTTCCCATCGTTACAGTGCCTTGCAGACGGAGCCAAGTGTGTCCAGGGTGCGATTTGCAGCTTGTTCCTGCATTAGCCTTACCTGAAGACTCCGAGGCACAGGCCGGGGAAAAAACACAGTGCATCGCAACTTCCTTCTTGGGTCTCTACAAGTCGGTAATTCGCGCGTGTTCTTATCGCGCACAATCTGCTGAAACACATGGACGTCGCCAACCACAAGGACTTTCCTTCCTCTTCAGTCGCGCAGGCCAAAGGCGGTCCTTTTCGCCTCGGTGCGCACAGCCACGCGTCATCCAGCTTCTGTCAATTCGGGGCGAAAAACGGCGGCCAAGCCTGGGCTCCCCAACTCCTGGCTAATTTCTAACGGTGGCCCGATTGGGCATCGCCGTCACCCCATCACCTGGTGCCGATCTGGTCAGCACTGTGATGCCGTTTCCAGCATGAGGCGGGCGGCTCAAGCAAGCTTCTCATTCACTCCTCTCTAGCCACTCAGCGGGCAAACCCAACCTGCAGTCAACCTGCCATCAACCTGGGACGAATGCATTCATGCATCATCATGTGATAATGCCTCTTCAGCTTGATTGTTCTCGTCAGTTTGCGACCAACAGCTCAGCTGGGGGCTAACAGCTTGCTCACCCTGCGGTGAAGCCAAACTGTGCACCAAGTGGAAGGTTGAGCCTACTGACCAGCATTGCCATCAAGCCCAAGGCACCGTCGAGCCCGAGTATACGCATGCACCGCCCATTGGGCCAACCGCTGTCAACATTGGGCAGCCCGCGAGGCAACCCGCGTGGGCAGTTTCAAGTGCCACGCCAACCATACAGCTTGGCAGTTCTCTTTCACCTTTTCGACGGGGCTGTCGAGGCCCGCTGATGTGTCAACCCTTTTCCACGGGCACGCTAGCACTGGCTAGCTGGCACATCTTCAACCAGATCAGCATTATCAGGCGCCAATCTTCAACTCCCGGAGAATTGTGCATTCAGATCGTTTTACGATACAGCTCTCGGTATCGACCAATGTGACAACAGCTACAGCACAGAGCTCTGATCAGAGCACGCTGTGCCAAGCAAGTCGGTCCGCCGCCCATACACCCCTGCTCCCACGTCATCACGGCTCGACGTTTGGCTCTGTCCCTGGGATTGGCAGCCACGTTCTGTCTGCTGTGGAAACGTCTTTGCCAGGGAGACGGTTGGTGAGACCAAGCCGAAATTTAACGCGACCTACCAGCCGTCAGGCCTCCGTCTGGCTCCTTTCGCTTCGTCGCCGCCTCGCCCCGTCGGGCCTCAGATCTACACTAAATTTCCAGGACGGCAGATGTGGCTAGTCTCATTTCAGAGATTTTGTTTCCCGCGGCGTTGGGATAATTATCCCAACCCCCTTCCCTAGCACGGTACACACGCACGCATTTTCTTGCAGACGGCAAACGATGGTTTCCATCCTTGCGCTTCAGCAGACAAAAGGCCTGAGCGGACCAGCGATGGGCACCATTTGCTGAGGCGCCGAAGAAAAAAGTTTTAATGCGGGATGTGACGGGGGTTGCATCAGCGCGCGGGCCCCATGGTGAGAAATTACTCCGTGCGAAACGGTGTTTGCGCCGAGAAGACTTCTGGAAGCCTTTTGGAAGGTGAAGAGCCCTGCTGGAGGGCCCTGTGGCCCAAGCCTGCGGAGGACAGGGAGGCCAAACTGGCCGGAATGTCAGGCCAACACCAGGGGACTGAAGAAATGCAAGCCCCGACCCCTGTTTGCTCCAGCTGCAAGCAGCAGCCACGCGTTTGGCGGATCCGTGGGAGTGAGCGTCCCTAGTCGGCAAACGGGATTCGTGGAACCCGGGGAAGCGTTCCGCTCTGCAGGACGCCCACGTTGCGCTGATTGAACTGGGTTTTCTCTTCCGCTTGCGCCCGCCGCTGGGATCAAACGGCATGGTAACGGGCGCTCAATTTTCTTCAAAAGAGGAAACCCGACTATCACCAGGTGACTACGGTACGGATTGGGATACGATGCTCCGTGAGTCGTGACGATCTTCAGCGCTTTGACTTGTCGCGACACTGGAGAGGAGACGACTCCAGGCTGGCGGGATCCCGGCTCACCAGGCTCACCAGGCTCCAGGTGACCAGGTCATTGCGGCGACGGCAGCATTCCGGCAGCATCCAAATGTCGAACCACTGGGCCAAGGCTGTGGTTCAATCCTTTTCTTTTTCTTGTCCTTGACTCATTGGGAATACGGACGCTGGGGAAAGGAGACATTCTGTGGTCGACCCAAGAGAACGACGAGCGGGACACAAAGTCGATAATCTCCCTCAGTCAATGGGGTCAAGGCGTGTGCCATCCTCAACGCGCTCTCAAACGAGGTTGGAGCTTTTCGTGCCCCCTTCAACCTTCTAGCGATGCGTCGAAGCCACGGCTTGTTTCTTGCCTTGCCTGGTTGGGGCGAGAGCAAGCATGGAGAAATGCCCCGTAACAGGCAAAATGCCAGAAGCTCATGGCTTCATCGGTGCTGGGCCCCGGCGCTCGAGCGCTCGTCAGAATCATGATCCACCCCTCGGAACATCGCGTGCAATCCGGCTTGTCCTGCCGAGAGGCCAGGTGCGAGTGGATATCCACTCTCTTGCGGGCTGGGTGGTCGCGGTGCCAGTTCGCAGCCACGGTGCATTGCACGCCTCATGTCAGAAGAGCTAGGCAGCCCAGGTACTTTTGACGGCGGCTCCAGCAACCAAACTGGATGGAACTTCGGCCGAAGGAGTGGAGAGGTGTGCACCGCATTGGGTTGACCGGTGAGAGCCACGCACCAGGCACGGCTCAGCGTCTCACCGAGATAGAGAGATGGAGAGTTCCATGTCTGCGCTTTCACTGCACAATACCAAGCATTCTTTTTCCTCACCTCCCTCTCGCTTCGGCGTCTCAGCGTTCACGGACCTCTCCCAGTTGTTAACCCAAGGTTTTGGAAGTGCTGGGTTGGATTTGGGCACTCTCTGGCTACTGCTTTGGTGATGCAAGGAAAAACGCCAGGGGACAACCAGCAGAGTAGAAGCTCAAGAGCCAGTGACCACGAGCGGGGACGCCACATCGTCAGATGTTTGGATTCCATTGCCAATGCTGTGCCGCTTGAGCGCATTAACTCGTCCGATACTCCGTACCGCGGCAGCGGAAGAGGAACAGATACTGATTGTTTCATGTGGTGTGGCCGTGGCGTGTACATCGTTGTTGGGTCTCTGGAAACGGGCGTGGATTTTCGGCCCAGGCGGTATGTGTTGGTCCCGGTACTCTTGATATGTCTGGCAGGTATAGTGCCAAGGGTATATTACGGAGCCTGGGACGTTTTACTGCAGTTGTGATGTTGGCGATGTAAACCAAAGTATCCCATGGCAGTGGGCGACGAGCGTCGAAGGAGGCACAGCTCCTCCTTCCCTTCCCGAGATCAGCTGGAGACATCTGATCGGGCCTACAGATTCCCCGGGCCAATCTTCTTCTATAGTTGTTGCTCATTCGAGGATGGTGATCGTATCTTCACCCTCCATTCACCTTCAAACATCGTCTTGGGCCCCCGCACGAGAGCCTCAGAGATCCAGTGGGTCGGACACCAAGGCTGTAAAGCATTCCGGGCTGCATTCTGGACCACGAAGACCTGTCAACCATGCCCGGATGAGACTCTTTAGTTTTGAGATTTGTATACCCGTGGGCACCACTGCTCAGCGATCCGAACTATCTGAAGCCCCATCTAAGAACTATGTGATGTTGTCGAACCCTTCAAACGACCACAAAGGTTCTAAAAGCAACACTCCCACGCACGGTAAGAGCAGTGGCATTTTGTCCTCGGGTCTCTCATTATATGTTGATGTTTGCCTCGCCCGATTCTCGTCTGTGTCGCGCATGAAGGCGGCTTGATCGCAAACCCAGTCAACGGCGTTGGTCACGCAACGACGACGGAAGAAACACCGGGACCAGGGCATTCATAAAACGTCTGGTGTTTATGGCTAAAAATGTACAGTACATAAGGCAAGGGGCGCAGCACGCCCTGTAAATTATACCCGTATGGACCAACGCGAGGTGTGGCGTTGCTAAAGATGTTATTTTCGGGCACTTGAATCTCAATTGCATGTCTATGAAGCTACGGAAGAACCAAGAGTCGAATAAGGGCTTGCCTTGCTTGCTCCAGGGTGACCGTTCGACGAACCCCCGACCTGATACCTCTCCGATATTTCCATTCTACTATTTCACACATGAGGCCTACGCCGTGGAGGAAACGAGCTTGTTCATCCACGAGAGTGGCTTCTGTGACGAAAGGAAAAGGCTCTTTATGCAACATCGGAAGGCATTGAAGAGAGATATTGTCGACGCCCGCCAGCCATGGTAGTTTTGACGTCCGCTCCGAGGTCGGCGATGGCATTCAGAACGTCCTAAATGGTGACCATTGTTGATAGTCGGTGACGGCGAAGGTGGAATCTTGGCAGAGATGACATCGGGCGTAAGTGATAACCGCTGGTGTTTAAGTTCGCAATGTCACGAAATCGCCACCGCTCCTGCTACAAGGCAGAAAAGTGGCTCCTTTGTGTCCATCCTCTGCATCCACCACAACTACCAACTAAAATTGTCCGACAAACAGCCAAACCTTCCTCCATGCTGCTTCTTCACATGTGAGATGAGGCCCAAGACCACGGACACCACTACCGCGATCCCAGAGTGCGGTAGCAAGACGGGAGAGACCCCCAAGAGCTTCACTGATTCAAGGGCAGCCAGAATGTAGTAAGTTCAGCTTAGCTCTTCTCATCCCTTCGCTATTCCCATCCTAAAGCGACGTATAATGTAATCATGGGATCAGCGGTTCACCCAGACCGCAGCCCCATGCCTTCCCAGACCCCCCGTCCCAAATGGAATTTCCACTGTCAAAACGCCAGGCTGGTGTAAAGTACGATAATTACAAACGCAGAGGCATAGAACTATCCTCTGGCAAAGAAGCACACCGCAGTCGCACGACTGCATCGCAAGAGCCTTTTTCTCGTGGCCCGTCTGTACATCTCTAGATGGCCCCAGACCTGCTTCTTTTCGTACGTCGCCGAAGCATCCGGCCTCATCACCTCCCTGAAGCGTCCAGCCTCAGATACGCATCTTGGATCGCCTTGGTGTCCATTCGATCCATCTCCAGCGCCGTGACCCAGTCTCGGAGTTGGATATTCCTTCCCATGATGCTATCACGCCACTTCCCCCACAACGTCCTCCCCTCTGTCGTGAGCCTCTGCTCTTGGACGGGCTTGGTACTTGCTGCAGCCGTCGCGGCTCCTGGCGTGCCTGGCGTATTGAGCCTGCTGGGAGTACTTGCGCCACTTCCACCGCTCGACATCCAAGAGTACTGTTTACCCTTCTTTCGTCCTCCGAAATGACCTATCATGGTGCTGAGAGTCTGGTTCGCGCTTGCTGTGCTTGACGCCTCGGCAATCCTGGCAGCGGCCGCGCCCTTCTTCAGCTCCTTCTTGGAGGGTGCTTTAGCTTCCTCTGGAGCCACGCCGCCAGGGGTCCCAGGGGCAGCAGAACCTGACCGGGCACCGGCTGCTGGCGTCTCGGGGTTCATGCGCTTTTGGCGTTTCTTCAGTCTTGCGTCCTCAATCTTGCGGTCGACCTCCCCAATATCTCGCATCGTCTTGGTGAGCGGATTCTTCGTGACGCTGGAAATCGACTTGGGGCTTCGAGCGTTGGCAGCGTCAAAGGAGCCTGAAAAAGCGTGTCAATAAAACCACAATGCAAAAGAGATTGGCATACACCCTACGTTTCAGTGGGTTGGTGAGAGGGCTGACGGCGCTCTCTGGCTCTGGAAGAGAACTCAGTCTCGTCTGCAGAGGCACCGCTACCTCTGCCCACTCCTCAGGCACCTCCCCGTTCGACGTTGTCTGCCGGTTGATCGCCACGCTAGCCGCTTCCTCGATCAACTCCCTGAGCCTGTGTTTCGTGGCGAGGGACAGCAGCACAAGTTGGTCTGCCAAATATGCGTCGGTAGGAATAAATGAACTTGACGTCACTACCATGGCGCCGTCGGGTCCTATGTTGGTGCCCACGGTAACCTTGGGTTGCGGAAAATCAACCGGCGCCTTCAACCTACCCATCGACGCTGGATTGTTCCTCAGATCCAGGTTCAAACCAATGCCGTGCTCCTTGGCAATCTTTTCTGCTCGAGAGTGCATTGTGGCAATCTGCAAAAACGGATTCCGCATCTCGTTGCTGCGACTGATAGCTAGCCTCTGAGCGGCCTCGTCCCATGCTTTCTTTGCGGCCTCGGCGGCAAACTGCTCCTGGGTCGCTTCAGTGGGCTGGGCGGGCTGGTTTGCCCAACCTGCACCATACATCGACGCCTTGCTTCCGGGCGCGTTCGCGGGCAATCCCGTCCTTGCCTCCTGAGCGAAGGAACCGGCATAAAAGTCCGCGAGCGCCTGTTCCTCGGCACGCAGATCGATTCCTGTCCCTGCCAGCGAGTCGCTCACATCGTACTCGTATTCCTTTGTAGGGCGCTCTACCGGCTTGGACGGAGGGCCCATGATGCCCTGCGGTGGGAGCTGTGGCTGCGCGATCGGCATCATGGTCGCGTTCGTGTACTGCTGGCTCGGGGTAACCGGCGCGGACGAAATCGAAGGGCTCTGCGCATAGTTTGGGCGAGCTTCGGGCATATGGAGCGTCGGGGTCGCGAGAGGCGTCGTGGCCGGCGTCGGCGTAGGCATCGACAAGGAAGGCTGCTGGCCGTTTCCGTACGGGGAGGCGTAGTTTTGTTGTGGTTGAATCGACGTCGGGGAGTTGACATAGCCAGGAGACGCAGCTGAAGGAGACGGCACCTGATTCTGAGTGTTAATGGGATACTGCTGTGCGTGAAACGCCTGCTGCTGCTGCTGCTGCTGCTGTGGTTGCAGCTGTTGGTGCTGTTGGTGAGGCATCTGGTGTGAGAGAGGGCCAGTCTCGGTGCGCGGTCGCTTGTTTGGCGGCATCGCAAAGGCAGGCTGCGGCGTCGTAGTAGGAGATGGCGAATGTTGAGATGGCGAGAAGACCGGGCGCTGCTGTTGCAACTGGTGCTGCTGCTGCTGCTGCTGCATCTGCGCCAGTTGAGGCGACATCTGGGGGGGCATTTGCGGCGCCTGAGGCAGCTGGCCCATTTGCGGCATCTGCGGCATCTGCGGCTGCGGTTGCGCCATCTTGAATGATTGGAACCTGAAGGAGCGTGCTGCGATTGCGACTACAGGAGCGATGTGGCGGGTTTGCTTGCGTTGCGAGAGGTGAGGAGGTGTGGGGTGCAAGTTTGGTAAGGTTCAGGTTCAGACCTAGGCAGGCGAACCTGCGTTGGTGGTCAAACCACTCTTTCTGGCTCCCATCCGAGATAACGATTTGAGCGGTGGGCCCTTCTTATTGTAGCAGGCAATTCCTATTGTGCGCGGGGCTAAACAGCATTGGGCGCGTCGTAGTCGCCGAGATTGCTGATATCCTTCGGAGGTGGCATCAGATTCCAAAACCGAGAACACAGCTCGCCCGAGTTTGTCGCGTCTGCTCTTGTCACGTGCTGCAATATCCCCCTGCCCAACACGAGCCATTAATTGGCCCGAGCTCCCAACACCAGCGACCACATCGGTCCTTCTTCGCCTTTGAGCCGCATTACATTCATCAACATCGACCGCGCTCCTTCACATGCGGCGGCTCTTCTTTCATCCGCCATTAACTCACTCTTCAAAATCGTCCAAGATCCGAGGCGAAGAAACAAGTTTTTGTCCTGGGACTCTTATTTCGCCCTTCTTCCACGTGCTACTGGCGACAATCGCCTTCTTTTCTTCGGTCTCTTTACATGCATGCATGCGTAATGGTCGCACCACAAGCTCAATAGAAAGAATCACGGCTAGCGTAAAAGAGCAATTCAAGATCGCCGATCATGGCCTCGAAGAGGAAGGCAGCCGCAATGGCATCGGCGGTGCCCGAAGAGCCTGTCGACCCTGCTGATGAGCTTTCATTTCTCTGCCTGGGCGGCGGCAACGAGGTTGGCCGGTCGTGCCACATTATTCAGTACAAGGGAAAGACGGTGATGGTGCGTACCGCGCGGTTTCTACGTTCTGCGAGTCACCCAGCTGACTAGGGACCCATTGCAGCTTGATGCCGGCCAGCATCCAGCGTACGACGGTCTTGCGGCTCTCCCGTTCTTTGACGATTTCGACCTCAGCACAGTCGACGTGCTTCTCATCAGCCAGTAAGCCACCCCCTTCCCCCATGTACCCCGAATGTAAAGAGTGAGCCGCGCGGTGTCTGGCGTGGGGCAAGATAGGTTGAGGCGGATTCTTGATCAGCTGCCCGGAGCATCATCGCTTGACTGGGCCCTGCTCGGCTCCCCCTTTTTTTCGGCTGTTGCCATTTTGCAGCAGCATGTACCGTCCATATGTACTCAGATATCAAAATACAAGATCTTGTCGCCAATCGCCCACCGCTGCCCTGCCCCAGCTTTGACGCCTCCTGCCTCTGCCCTGCCACCACCGTTGCCCCGTGATGCCCACCAGCTCTCATCTCTCTAAGCCACGTCACCTGACTAACTCGCTCCAGTTTCCATATCGACCATGCTGCCTCGTTGCCATATGTCTTGGCCAAGACAAACTTCCGGGGTCGTGTCTTCATGACGCACCCTACCAAGGCCATCTACAAGTGGCTGATCCAAGACAGTGTGCGTGTTGGAAACACGTCTTCGAACCCGACGACGCAACTGGTCTACACCGAACAGGACCACATCAACACGTTTCCCCAGATAGAAGCCATCGACTACCACACCACCCACACGATCTCCTCCATCCGAATCACGCCGTACCCCGCCGGCCACGTTCTGGGTGCGGCCATGTTCCATATTGAGATTGCCGGTCTGAACATCTTCTTCACTGGCGACTACTCCCGAGAGCAAGACCGACACTTGGTCTCGGCCGAGGTCCCCAAGGGCCTCAAGATCGATGTCTTGATTACAGAGTCGACGTACGGTGTGGCATCCCACGTCCCACGGCTTGAGCGAGAGCAGGCCCTGATGAAGTCCATAACGAGCATCCTCAACCGTGGAGGCCGCGTGCTCATGCCCGTCTTTGCCCTTGGTCGCGCTCAAGAGCTTTTGCTCATTTTGGATGAGTACTGGGGGAAGCACCCCGACTACCAGAAATTCCCCATCTACTACGCCAGTAACCTGGCTCGCAAGTGCATGACGGTGTATCAGACCTACCTGAGCGCCATGAACGACAACATCCGACGACTGTTCAGGGAGCGGATGGCTGAGGCTGAGGCTGCCGGAGATGGCACTGGGAAAGGAGGCCCTTGGGACTTCAACTTCATCCGCTCGCTGAAGAATATTGATCGGTTCGAAGACGTCGGGGGCTGCGTGATGTTGGCCAGCCCCGGCATGCTGCAGAACGGTGTGAGTCGTGAGCTTTTGGAGAGATGGGCACCAAGCGAGAAGAACGGTGTCATCATTACCGGCTACAGTGTGGAGGGGACCATGGCAAAGCAGATCATGCAGGAACCTGATCAGATACAGTCCGTCATGTCGAGGAACCTGGGCGGCGCCAGGAAACCAGGGGGCGATAACGAGAAAGTCATGATACCCCGTCGCTGCACCGTTCATGAATACTCTTTCGCCGCACACGTTGACGGTACAGAGAACTTGGAGTTTGTCGAAGAAGTCGGCGCTCCGGTGGTCGTAAGTAACTCTGACGCGTTGCCCTCATTGTTTTGGACCTGATGCTAACTGGGAGTAGATTCTCGTACATGGTGAGATTCACAACATGATGCGCTTCAAGTCTAAAGTTCTTTCCCGGAATGCGAACAAGACGAACAAAGTCAAAGTCTTCAGCCCGCGGAACTGCGAAGAGCTTCGTATTCCGTTCAAGGCGGACAAGGTAGCCAAGGTCGTGGGCAAGCTCGCCTCTATCCCTCCCCCCATGAGCGACGCCAAAGGAACAGGCGCACATGAGCCCCAACTCATCACTGGCGTATTGGTGCAAAACGACTTCAAGATGTCCCTGATGGCTCCCGAAGACCTGCGCGAGTATGCCGGTCTCACAACGACGACCATCATTTGCAAGCAGCGCCTCAAGCTGAGTGCAGCCGGCCTCGATCTCATCAAGTGGGCTCTGGAGAGTACATTTGGCAGTATCGATGAGATTCCAGAAACGAAACCGAAAGCAGAGGAGCACACCGGTACTAACGGCAATGGCAAGTCTGAGGACGAACTTGTCAAATCCGAAGAGGGGGTTATTATTGCCTCGTACCTCGTCATGGACTGCGTTACCGTACGATATCGCAACGGCGGCGAAATCGAACTCGAATGGGAGGGCAACATGCTCAACGACGGCATCGCTGACTCGGTCATGTTTGTGCTGACAAACGTTGAGAGCAGCCCCGCTGCCGTGAAGCGTAAGTCCAGCAATCCCTCCTCCCTCTCCCCCAAACCCGGGGAGCACGGACTAACCATTCCCAGGCTCTGCTAGCAAGCACTCACACTCCCATGGCGAAACATTTGAGCTGCCTACACGCAACCTCCACGCACACTTATCTCCTCAGGAGCGTCTCGAGCGTCTCTTGATGTTCCTTGAAGCACAATTCAGTGCAGACAACGTGTCGCCCATCGCAGAACCCAAAGCATCGTCTCTGCCACTGCTACCCACACCAGCGACAAAGAAGAAGGAGCCTGGCACTGAAACCTCGGACAACGAAGACGCATCGATGGACGTGTCGGAGGATGAGGAAGAGGAGGACCGCCGTCTCAAAGAACGCCAAAACGCCGAGCTCGAGCGGTTGCACCGCCTGGGCATTCCCGTGCCTGGTGTCGCAATCAAGGTCGAGAAGATGGAAGCTACAGTATGGCTGGAGGACCTGGAGGTGGAGAGTAATAATAAGGTCTTTGGCGACAGGGTCAGGGCTGTAGTGGAGCGTGCCGTTGAAGTCACAGCACCCCTTTGGGCGTGATTGGTTATTTCGCACTGTGTCTTGCAAGAAGGAGAAGCATAAAAATAGGACTCTGCTTGCTTGCCGCGGAAACAAGAGAATGGGGTGACATCAGGGATGGATAGGTATAGGCGTTTGGGGGTTTAGGGGGTTCGTTACCTGGTTACAATTCAGCTCTAAAGTAGCTAAGCCCAAGTATTGCGGCTCATCCATTGCCTTATACTGGGACTGCATTGCAACTGGGACTCCACCTGCTTCTCTTCCTCCAACAGCAACTGAGGTCTGAGCGACCAGGCATCACTATCGGCCTAGTCAGAACCCACAAGCTACGACAACCGCCCCCTTGAGAATTCCAAAGTATACCGGCCCCATTCAAAGTGAACGACTTATTCCATTCCAGAAAACACATCATCCAATACTCCAAGATGAATCTTCCAAAGGGCTGACCTCGAGCGCAAAAGAACGAGATAATAATGTACAGCCTCCAAAACCATGACCCGAACAATCATCCAATATACAGACCAACTCCCCTTGCATGCACGCGTTCCCCAACAATACCTCTAAACCCTCATAGCTTAACGACAGAGCCGACGCAAAGTGGCAACCTTCCCCTATTCAAACAGCAGCCATCACGGCCAAAATCTAGACAGAACTCCCTGCTCGAACCACAGGCCACACAATGCAAAACTGAATATAGTCAAGAATGATAGACCCACCCCCACCACGGCCAGCAAGCATCACCTCGGACTCAGTGGACCCAGTGGACTCCTCCCGGGCCCAACACCCCTCCTCAGCGCCCTCATCTCCTCCTCCAGCTTCCTCCGCTTCGCTTGCTCCTCCTGTTCCCACACCGTTAGCCTCTGCGTCTTCTCCGCCATCCTCAACGCAACCCAGGACGCGAAACTTACCCTCAACTCCTCCTGGAATTTCTTCCTCTCCTCCTTCATCGTTGCCCGGAATTGCTCGCTGAGCATCGTCGCGCCGGCCCTGGGTCCCGCCCCCATGCCTCCCGGAAGAGGACTCGGCGGCACTTTGAGCCTCTCGGCATCCAACTGCTCCTGCAGCCTGGCGACCTCGGTCTCAAGCCTCCGCCTGGCGGCGCTCGCATCGGCCTCGAGACTCTCCTTGGCCGCCATGGCATCGTCGAGCTTCGCCTCGAGCTCAATCTTCTCCTTCTCCGCGGCGATGGACTCACGCGTGATATCCTCAAAGTCACGAAGCGTGCTCGCTAGCTCAGCCTTGAGGTTCGCCACCTGCTTGTTGAGGTTTTCGAGTTCCGTTGTTTGCGTCAGGGCTGCGGCCTCGGCAGCCCGCTCTCTACGCGAGCCGTAGGCGCCGTCCAGCTCCGCCTTGGCAAAGGTCAGCTCCGTCTTAAGTTCGATGACCATTACGTTCATGCGCTCGAGCTCCTCGTCCTTATCCTTGACTTCTTTTTCTTTACCGGCCACTTCCTTCTCTTTATCAGCAACGATCTTCTCCTTCTCCGTGAGCTCCTGTTTGAGCGCGTTGGTTGTCTTCTCAGCCTCGGAGAGCTGTGTCTGAACCTCTCGGTAGTTGGACTCAACCTCCTCGTAGCTGGCTTCCAGGGCCGCGAGCGCGGCGGAGCGTTGATCGAGCTGCTCCTTGAGGGCACGGGAGTCGTTGGCAGCGTTCGACTTTTGCATGCGCTCCATATCACCGATAGCCTTGGCAAGTTGCTCTTGCTTCTCCACGGCCTCCCTCTCGGTGTTGTCGAGTAGTTCCTGGAGCCTGTCTAACTCGTCTTCTTTGGCCTCAAGCTCCTTCTCCTTGGCCCTGATTACTTCATCCTTCTCAGACCCGCTCTTGTTATTGAGATCTCGCTGCTGCTTAATCTGTCTCTTCAGAACCGCCTTCTGCTCCTTCAGGCTGGTCGCCTGTGCAAACAGCCACTGGACTTTGGTGGAGAATGCAGACAAGGAGTACGGCTCGTTCGGATCCACAGGTTCGCTGTCGGACATGTCGTCTTCATCGGGCTCTAACCCCTTTTCGGCGCGCGCTTTCCTGCGAGTCGCCTTTTGTTGCTGGGCATCAAACAGACCATTCTGAATAATGTCCCACAGCCCCGAGAGGACGGCATTCACCTGATCGTTACCCTGTCTGTTCGACGCGCCATTGGCCGCCGTGTCGAGGGCCCGCATCATTTCGTCGCCAATGACCCTGATGGACTTCTCAACATAATCCAGTTGGTCGTTCAGACTTGCGCTGGCCGGGCGGAGGGGTAATGATACGTTGGCCTGTTGGGCCACATCCTGAAGGTGGTCAATAAACCCATCGATGCGCCCTTCTGTCTGCGCGAGGGCAACTTCTGACTTTGCGGCAGCGGCAGCAGCCATTTCCGAGCCCTTAGCCATGCCTGCTACCAATGACTCCCGCTCTTCAGCGGCGGCATCCAGTCCCCGCTCCAAGTACTGAAGCTGCCCCATGAGCGAGCCCCCGGAACCGGTTGCGCGCTCGGGTTGGTCGAAGTCGATGCTCCTTGCCGGGCCCAGGCTGACAATGAGATCTCTTAATTTGCTGTTCAAAGACTCCAACTTCGCCTCGATATCCGCTATCATCCTCGCCTGCCCTGCGCTCTGCGACTGGACCGCACCACTCTGCGACTCAAAGGTTTCGTTCTGGGCACGAAGGGTCTCGTTTTGCGCCCGAAACAACTCGTTCTGCGCCTTGAGGGCATCGTTCTCTGTCCGGGACGACTCGTTCTGTGCCTGCAGGGCTTCAGTTTTCTGCCGCAGCGTTTCAACCTCGTCATTGAGCCTCTGCTGTGCTGCTTTGAGTTGCGCGTTCTCTTCTTTGATACGGTCCATCTCTCCCCGAAGCTGGTTATTCTGTTCTCTAATAGGCGACTTCATTGGTATTTCGATTGCGTTTTTGCGCTGCCGAGCTGTTGGTTGGCCCTCCATCTGATCGAGCGGAAGGTAGAGACTCCTGTCTCCAAAGTCTGCTTCCGCGTTCGCAGCCTCGAGGCTGTTTCGGGGGTTGGTGTAGGTGTATAGGCTTTCGGGGCTTCCTGGAATCCCGTTCGGCATAGGAGGCCCTAGCGGCTGGCCTGACTTCTTCGAGGAAGCTCGGTGCGTCATCTGGAGGATTCCTGCCGTGTGCTGGAGTAGCCGTCGTTGCGGCTCCATCAACCGCTTCTCAAGGTTGAATAGTTCGGTGGCCAGCTCCTCACAGCGCCGCTCGCTCGCTTGCTTCTCCATTTCCGCCTCCTTCGCGGAATCGCTCATGGGGTTACCCCTAAGGCTCAGTCTCTTACTCCCCTCGGGCTTAGCGGGAGAGTACAGCTTCGTCATGGAGATCGCCGCATCCCGATATTTTGACTGTATGGCGAGGTTAGTCCGCGCCTGTTCGACGCGCATCGTCAACGACTGAATCTGTTTCTTCAGGTCGTCGACCTCTTCCTGCGACAGGATCTCATATCCTTTGCTGTCGGAAAGGGCGGTCTCGGTCAGGAGGTGGACTTGGACTGGGTCTTTCAGGTCGACAAGAGGAGAGCTTTGTGGGTGGTCGGGGTTCATCTGTCGCGCCGACATGCACCGGTTAGCAAACTGCAAAGAGACCGGAATAAAAGTCCATCGTACGTACCGGATTATACCGCGGTTTCTCCTTCTCGAAGCCGACCATGATGTCCTTTCGATAGCCATCCACCACAGCTTTCCCGTTCGGCCCAGGCCCGATTGGCGCAGCGCTGGGGGCAGGCTTGCCCGCTGAGCCAAAGCCAACCCCCCTTCGGGTCGTGGCACCGTTCATTGTGTGTATCACAGAAGAAAGTTGTCGCTCGCGTCAGGAGTCGTCCTCTCAGACATTATCCAAGAATCGGGTAATCCAAAAAAATACAGCGCGGATCCCCTGTCCCGGACGATAAACGAGCGGTGCTGCGGCGTTATGAAGCCATGCGAACGAGATGTTTGACTGCGAAAAGATAAAGCGGAGACCAGGACTCAGGGGTTCGGAGGGTTCTTCCCAAGATGGCTGATCGAAATGTCTGCTCGCGTCCTGCGACAATCTTCGTCAGGGGAAAAGCTAACGAGTCCAGCACCACTCGCGACTGAGCTACACAACGGGTGGGGAAATTCAATCAATCCAAAAACGATCCAAAAAGAGAGGTTGGGATTTTAGGGATTAGGGGTGACGCCTAGAGGACACAAAGAGGGCGGCTGGTCGCATGACGGTGGATACAAGGTGTTCGGTGATGTGGACGGAGCAGCAAAAAAAGCGGGAGGCAGCGACCGCCGCCCCTGCTCTTCTTCACTACGCTAACTGCAACCCCCAATCGGGCGGCAGAGGCGCTAGGCGAGGGGAAGCTAAGCCGATCCGGGGCGCTGGATCGCAGCCCGAAACCCAACTATGCCCTCCAATGGCGAATCGATAACAGCTGTCTTGGTGCTTCGGGAGCTCAGGGTAGTATTTTTAGTGCGTCATTCTTCCCTTACTTGCCGGAATGCAACTGCAAGTGTGGGTGTTCTCCATGAATGCCAGGTGCTAAAAGCTGATTTGAAGAGTTTGGTTACCTTTTGGTGATTTACGTTGGTCTGGGAAGGAAAGAAGCCCAACTGTAAAACCGTTGACGAAATGCTGCCCAACACTCCGTGGTGGTGCTTGAACGACGGAAATTGGAATGCAGAAAATGAGATAAGGAAACCCCTGTGTTAGTGACAGGCTGACTACATTTGATACTCCGCTTCAAAGCTCACAAAAATGTCTCGCTGTGTTTGATACGATGGTGTTGCCGATGTGTACGCCGCATTTCATGTGGTCTGAATCTTTTCAAGTCTCTTGTATAGACTACAATTCGTAATTGCCGTTTCCCCCCATCTAGAATGCGCCTCGGACCTCTTCCAAGAGCTGTTGTCCCATCGTGCGTCTCCTATTAGGTTCACCTTCAGCTGCGGCTTGGATTCCCGAGGTCGTGCCGGCTGACGACTCGCCTTCGAGTCGTCTCTGGAGCCCTTCGAATTCCCCACTCCGTTTCTGAGTCCTGATACCAACAATCCATCCGGGGACCCTCCATTGCGTCAAAGCACCTGGCAGAAGCTCGTTCCGCCAGAAGTAGCCGACAACCCAGCCTGCAACAGCACCCAAAAGAGAACCGGGCCATTGGAACAGTGCGAGCTGAATCGCCATGAGATAGCGTGAAGATTTGTCGGAGAACGTAAGCCCGGGGGTGTCATCGCCCGATGGTGCTCCGGTCGTCATCGCAACCTTGTACTTGTAGGTATGCGGCACAAGTGCGTGGTACTGGGCCAAGATAGCGAAGATGATGGGCGTAGGGCCTGCCGGAAGGAAGTCAATCACACCAAAGGAAAGTGGCCTGAGGACCAGGGTCATAAAGAGCGGCGGAATGACCGATGTCAGCAGCCCAGTGATGATGGTGAAGGACTGCTCGCCACGTTAGCTCGATGTTGCGCCGTCGAGGGATCGTGTGTTGTTGCCATTGTTGGAGCACTTACAGCGTATTTTCGCGACCCCCACAGCTGCTCTATAGATCTTAAGCTGTACAGTGCCATAGCTGCGAACAGTACTTCTGACGAGTTAGTATAGCACAGTTGGTAGGTGAAGATGCGCCAAAGCTGGCGATATCGCCATATGTGCATGCCCACGGAAATGTAGAAGTAGTGCTTGATGTCGAAAAGACTGGCCCCAATCGACAGCGCGACGGTGCCGAGCACCAACAGACGCGTCACGGGCGCGTTTGTGAAAGACATGATTCCGAGTATTGGCGACCTAGCAGGGAGGCGAAGCTGTTATCGTGACATCGTCGAGGCGCGGCAAGTTGTGAGATGGTGAGCGTGGGAGTCGCACCGAGTCCACCAGAAGCGGGAGAAGCCGAGAAGCTGACAATCGGTTGGACCTGCGCCAGATTTGACCAATGGTCTCAAGACCCTCACTCCTGTCCGATGATACTCGCCCCGCGTTGTCGTCACAGCAAGAGGCTGAGCGGAGCAGTTCTTGGAGACAGCCTTTCAAGTCTGCAGCTGTCAAGGTTGTGAGTGCGTGTCCCTAACGACGAAGCCACATGCAAGGGTGTGCAGCGAGCGGGTCCGACCACATGGGGGAACAGCAGCGGGATGGAAAAGCGGGTCCACGAACTTCGCCAACATTGACTTTCCCAGCTTCGATACCAGCGATTCCTGGCGAAATACGTATTGTCTACTGGCTCTGTTGTCTGACGCAGTCATTGCCAACAAGAACAACACCGCAATGGTGAGCGCCCAGTAAAACCACGCATTTACCAAGACGCAGGATCAAAACCATCCTCCCAGCACGACCATCCGAAAGGCCAGACCGCAAGCCGGAGTCTCCACCGCGTCAGCACATCGCGACCGTCAACATGTCAGACCTCTACATGTCGAGGATTCGAACCTGGTTCATGCACTCGCCCCCAGCCGAATGGGCCCTCAGTCGACTTCGGGAGGTCTTGATAGGCGCACTAACACAAGGTCCGATCCCTCGCCATGTGGCGTTCGAGATGGATGGAAATAGGCGGTACGCGCGCAACCACAAAATCGAGACTATTGAGGGGCACCATCTCGGCTTCGAGGCCCTTGCCCGTGTGCGTACAGCACCTCACAGCAAAAGTTTTGAGAGCTTGTCAGCTAATGGGCCATACAGGTCTTGGAAATATGCTACAAGTGCGGCGTTAAGGTCGTGACGGTTTATGCCTTCAGCATCGAGAACTTCAACCGCCCCAAGTACGAGGTCGACGGGCTGATGCAACTTGCGAAGCTCAAACTGGAGCAGTTAATACAACACGGCGAGCTCCTTGAAAGGTATGGGGCCAGCGTCCGTGTCCTCGGGCAACGGGACCTCATGAGCCCTGATGTCCTTGAAGTCATTGACCGGGCCACGGCCACAACTGCGCACAACAAGGAGTGAGTACCGTGGATGGGAGTTTGTTAGCGTGACAAGAGCCAGCTGACAGCCTTAGATGTGTCCTGAACATCTGCTTTCCGTACACGTCGAGGGAAGAAATCACGACCGCGATCCGCTCAACTGTGGAAGAGTACTCGACAACTCCCCAGCCTCACAGCACCACTTTTTCCCAGAGCCGTATCACTCAAAAGATTCTTTCCAAACAGGGGGATAAGACGGAGGCGCTATCATCGATCAGGGAGTCCTCTCCGCCGCCTCTCTCTTCGCGATCGGATGACCTCGACGACTCTGCCTCATCCACGACAACGCTACATCCGGACTCGCCTGCCTTGAAGTCAGGCAGCTCAGACAGCGTTACCATATACCCAAATGCTGAGACAATAACGGCGGAGACAATCACCAACCACATGTACACATCCGGCAACCCACCGTTGGATCTTTTTGTGCGAACAAGCGGCGTGGAGAGGCTGAGTGACTTCATGCTGTGGCAATGTCACCAAGAAACCCAGATCTTCTTCCTGAAGTGTTTCTGGCCCGAATTTGACCTCTGGCATTTTTTACCTGTTCTCGTGGAGTGGCAGAGAAGGCAAAAGCAAAAGGAGCGCGAAATGCCGCGCCGACGTGTAAAGCAAGCTTGAAAGCATAGCGACGGGATACCATGCATTTTTATCGGGACTACTAGATCGGCGGTAGTCGCGCCTCCCGAGCGTCAATCCGGCGAAGGCGTTTACTTGGGTGATGCATTTTGAATCGGGGCCCAATCATTGATAACCACAAACCTGTCGGCTTGAAAATTCTTCTGGAAGGTTTCGCTCTGGCTGCATCCAGCGTTGATCGGTCAAAAAGCCAAAGCCAGTAATATGGCTAGTGGACATTTTAAAGTGTGGTTTGAGTTTAATCCGCCTACAATATTCCGTGATCAGCTACATTTAAAGTCAAACCCCGATTACCTATTAGGTTTCGTCCGATAACGTTGATGCTGGCGTTCAGGCTTGGCACGGTGTTCCTTATCGATAAACTCAGTGGTGTTGGCGGTCCAAGTGCCTGGTTTTGCCAGAAGCCGAGAGCTGCTTGGAGGGCAGCGAGTGTGTCGCTCCACGCCCGCCATCTCTTCCAACACGCGACTCTGCCGAGCAGTTGTCTGGTTGCAACGACTGACTACCCGACACGAAGTCGACTTGTAGACACATTTCCTACGGCTATTGATACTTGGAGAGGATTTCAACTTGGCCCTCCTCCGGGTTTCTCGAAGCTCCCTCTTTGTCTCTCCGCGCCGCGACCGAACCAGCAACCGGCTCCTCGACCAGCCCCGAAGCAACAACGCATCCCCTGACATCAGCGCGGCGCCCCTCGTATACGAAGCTCAGGTATGAAGACGGCAAAGCTACCGGCCCCCGAGGGCTCGGCCAGCCTTAGTCGGCGGGCGCAACCAGTGCGACAGACACGAACGAACCCGCCGCGCACCTCGTCGCTCAATCGAGGCAATTCGTTCACGGGCGCCCCGGCGCAAGAACAACCCATCGACATCTTCCCTGCTATCACGCACTTCGCCGACGCCATCACTGCGCTCCCAAAGGAGCTCGTCCGCCATTTCACGCTGCTAAAGGAGGTGGACGCCAAGACCTTTGCACCAGAAACCGCCCTCTTCCAGCTCCTCGACACCGCACTCCAGACCCCAGCCTCCGACCCTATCCGTTCTGCCAACGATGCATCCACGCCAGCGTCGGCCGTGATGAGCGCACAGAATAGCTCTGCTGGCGCTGCTCCCAATGCCAACCCAGGCGCTGCGCCCTCGAACGACGGGTCCGGGAACGCCGCCGCCGCGTTCGATCTGAGCAATACATTGAGGCGGAATTTGTTCAGACAAACTGCCTGGAAGATCCAGGACATGCTGTTGTCGCTGGACGAGAAGAACCACGTCATCTCCACAGCCAACGATGCGCTGCAAAAGCAGATTGGCAGAATTGAAGAGATTTGGCCGCATTTGGAGAATAGCTTCAGCGACGAGGCGAAATGGGGCAGCACCACACACTGGGCATACGTGGAGAACAGGCCTTCAAAGACGGCCAACGCGCAGGCTGAGCGATCCCGACGCGAGGGTGCAGCTACACTCTCTGCCGCGGCCCAGCAGCTGGCCGAAGAGGCGGCAGCGCGGAGCAGTGACAGGAAACAGGCATTGGCTGCGAAGAAGAACTCAAAGGCCCAGGCTACAGAACCTGACGCCGACGGGAAATCCCACGATTCATCAAAGAAGTCACACGGGGCTGCCAAATCCCGGAAGGCACCGGCGGCCTCTACAACGGCCGCTGCCCCCGCCGCCGACGGAGCCCTTCCAATTGGCCTCGGAATCTCCAGCGCGCCAACGACGGGCGCAAACCCAGCACCCAAGCGACGAAAGGTGGCCACGGAGCGGAAGGCGGCCGAGACGACAAGCGCTGCCCCGGCTGAGCGCGCAATGATGAGCGTCTTTGGCGGTAATGCTCCAAAGCCGAAAACTACGAGCCCTCGGGAAACCCCTGTGCCCGACGGTGCCAACAAAAAGCGCAAAGCCCTGCCAACATCAAGTGGCCTAGCCAAGAAGAGGTACGGCCCCTAAATCACCCACATTCGCAGTCTCTAGGGGGCGTCGTCACTAACAAACCTACAGCAGGACCAATGCCGCCATGTCCCCCTCTGTTACATCTTCACCTATGGTAGGGACTTTTCCTGATAGTGTGAAGATGGGACGGGATTCCCCTATTCCGCTCCCCGCTCCAGCCCGCCCGGCCTCGTCGCGTGCCCGCCAGAACTCCGCTCAGTCTAGCAATGCGGAGACTGCCCGTCAGCGCCCGCCCTCGGCGGCTTCGAACAAGCCGAACGGCGTTCTTCCTGGTACACCCGATCCCAGTTCACAGAGCAATGGGTCAAAGACGACGACCGAGACAAAGGTCCAGAAGGAAAACTCAGCTGTTGCCCCTTCCAAACCGGAGCCCGCCAAGTCTGAAGCAGAACCAGTGCTTCCCCCCCCACCAGAACCGCCAGCCCCGAACGGTAGCAGCAATAAGAAGGAGAGTAGCGCTGTCAAACCTGTCGAGGAACGCGAGCCTAAACGCGAACCAGCGACCCCAATTGTTCCACCTACGCCGTCGCTAGGTGCTATAAAAACCAAGAGTGGGAGGGCCAGCAAACCCTCGACGCCAGCGTTGGCTACTTTTGCCGAAGCTGCTGCGGCTGCCTCCAACCCGAGATCTCGACCATCTCGAAACCCCGAGAGTGGAAACAGCAGTAACGGTACTCCTGCGAACGGGACTGCTACGACTGCAGCTACAGCGAAGCGGAGCCATAAAAAGGGTGCCTCCATCTCAGCCGCTGTTGCCACGTCCATGGCGACGGCAATTCAAGCCGTTGGCCAGGGCGGAGCACCGTCAACGGGGGAAGACTCCCGAAGACGAAACGACACCCGGGACGACGATGACGACGAACCAGATGGGGATGAGCCGAGATACTGCTTCTGCAACCAAGTGAGCTATGGTGAGATGGTCGGATGCGATGCCGAGGGATGCCCTAGGGAGTGGTTCCATCTTGAGTGCGTCGGCCTGGAGGTAGCACCCAAAGGTAAAGGTAAGCAACTGATCCAACCCCCCTCCCTAGCAGACGGTGGGCGTGCTGACTAACTTGCGTTTCTAGCGAAATGGTACTGCGAGGATTGCAAGAAGAGGTTGCGGATTGGTGACAGGGCGGCGAGGTGAGATGCCTGGCTTAGTCATGGGTGCCCGCTGTTTCCTAGTGAGCGCAGAAAGCAGGTCGCTCTTGTTGACATCGCGAGGGGCAGACCCAGGCCTGCTCTCTGCTCGTATATAGCTGAAAGTCCCACAATTGCGTTGGTACAGCACCGGCATGGTCTGGATATTCACGGATGAGATCCGAGATATGCTGCAGTGTGGCAACTTGATGGTCACAGTGTTGGAATCGAGAACCGATCGGAGTCTTGTTGGCAGTCAAGGCGTTTGGGGTCTATTATTCTGTTTGTTTCTGTATGTTATCTGTATATTTGCGGCTTTCGTCCGCCGGAAAGCCCTCCAGCATGGCAGGTTGGGATGGAATGCGGCGCTCCGTGGACCTCGGCGATAGGATTAGTTGCGTACTACAGCCGGGACCGTTTCAATGTCAAATGCTGTCCTCATTCACTGGATGGGGATCTTTGTCGTAAGTTGAAGCAATGGGTCGCATCGTCTCCGGTGTTTGCAAGGCGTTTGCTGTTGGTTAAGGATTGCAAGCGGAGTGTCCACGTCATACCAAAGACGCTCTGGTCTTCAATCTCGGCGATTGGGACGGAACTTGGCATACGGTTTTTGTTGTTGTCTACACAATTCGAACCATGGATGATCACGATTGAGCGGAGTATTCTCCCAAACTCGAGGTGTTTCTCTTCCGTAATATTTCATTAGGTAATGTTGTTCGAGAGGTTCCGGCTCTTCTCAACACTCTACGGAGCACTTCTCGGCTGCAGCAGCCGAGCAAGCTGCGCGGAAGGAGAACGGAATTCATTGGGCGGATAGGAAGGTGACACGATGTAGAAGAAGCTTGAATGGCCGTGTAGCTCCAACTACTATGGCACCCTCCATGTTGGGGGTCGCATAGATAGTATTGTACGCACATCATCCAGATCATCCATGGCATATTCCATGCTCTTGTGCGAGGCTCGTGGATGTGAGGCAAACGTCTGTTGTGTTACACGCACGTGTGCGCTGCGTGATGGATGTCTGGGTAATATAGGGGACTCCGAGGAGATGTTTGAACCGCCCAGCATGAGCAAGAGGGGGCAAACGGGAAGCAGGTGCATGGCGTGATTCCGTCGACCATGCTCGGGGGCCGCCGTTAGCTTGCGCTACGGCACGGCTGTAGCGCGTTTCCGGGCCCGGCTGACTTGTTCTCCAACTGGCCTTACTCCCGGGAAAGCTGACACGAGAGATCACCAATGTCTGCGTGCGAGCCGCCAGATGTATCTTTTCTGGCAGGGGACGGAGAAACATGCGGAGCGGGGTGGCGGGCGGGAAGTTCAAGGAGGGGCTGGTGTCCCAGGCAGGCCCTGGTGAGATCTGTGGGGAAGATGAGGCTAACGGAAAACGGGGCATCCGACTTGTTTTTGGTTGAGAAGTGAAAAAATAAGAAGAGGAATCTGGGCCCCCAGCACAGCGGCTTCAAGCGGCTCCCCCTAGCTCCCCCGGTCTTGGCTCGACAGGGGCAGGGCAACAGGGGGCTCCTGGAAGCGCCGCCGTCGATGCGAATGACGATGCGCACGTGAACAACAAGCCTCCTCCTCAGCGCTTGGCGGCGTCTTGGATAGCTGGAGCACCTGTTGACAACTCAGCCACTTGAACCTGAAGTTTTTGCAGATTCCATGCACCGTCGCCATCCGCAGGTTGAGTCATTGGGGAATCTCCGACAACGGCGCGCATCGTGTTTTGTTTTGCCGTACGGGCCGGGCCCGCGTGGTAGGGAAAGGCGAAAATCTGTCGATAAGCTGCCGACGTCATCAGCAGGTTCACGTCTCTCGAAAGACAACCAGTTCAGGAGGAAGTCTCTTCAGGTCACAACGTAAGGGCAAGAAGTAGCGATTAGCTAATATAATTCCCTGTTTGCAGCGAATCGGAGAATGGGCTGTTGCCAGCAAAACGTCACACCAGCGAACTGCAACATCAGGCGAGACGGTGTGCGAGAGAAGCGCAGTGGCTCCCCGCAATCTGGCGGTAACTGGGCGAATCCGGGCTCCCCTCCTTTTTCATTGCATTTCTGATATCTTCCACATCCCAGCGCCATTGGAATGGAAAAGGGACACGGGACCTGGCACGTCACAACACTGTAATTTTTCTGCTGCTTATTTCTCCTTCTTGGCCCTGATGGTGTCCTCGGTCGAGGCTCCCGGCTGGCCAGGCTGGCTGCCGGCGGTGGGCCAGGGCTCCAACTTCAAACCATTACGTATCCACCGGACCCTGCCAGGACACCGATGATGTTATGCCATGTCATGGAAACTCGGGTATTCGACCTTTTGCAGGCGGCAACTGTCATCCAAGGTCATCCTTTCACCCAGAGGCGGCTCTTGGCACCGAAGTCGTCAACCACTCGCCTCCTCGCGTGTTCCCAATGAGTGTCCGCGGGCTTGGTATTGTGCGTTCGGTCATTCCACCTTGACTCCCTCTTCCTTTTTTTTTTGGCCATTGTCTGCCGTTTCGCCCATATGGTCCCGTGTGCAGTCGGCGCGCGGATCTGGTTGGCGGATTGTGACCTTGGACTCCAAGACGCTGGCCAAAGGCGAAATTTTGGTCGAGACGCCCGGAGCCTTTGCGACCGCGGCCGGGCCGGTCCCTGGAGGCAATTGGGTCCACCACTGTTCCACCTCCTTTTACGCGATGATATCCACAAGGTATCGAACGGGCATCACGTTTGCCTTTTTAGACTGGGGCACCCAGGCGAGGTTAAGCGGAGCTGGACGCTATGCTCGGCAAGCGTCAAGGCGTTTTGTTACAACCGCCCAGCTGGTGCCAGACCGCGCCCGAAAAGGCCCAGCGAAAACCAGGTGACAGCCCTTCGCCTTCGCCCGTCCGCACCATGGCGGCTCTCGGAGCAACAAAGGGCAAAGAGCATCCGTCGGGCGCCGCTCACTCATCCGGTCTCGCCCTCTCGCGTTTTCATCTTTTAGTTTCCATATTTTGCTGGACCACCTCGGGAGATTTGGAGATTGGGCATATTTAAGTCCAACACGTTTTGCCGTTGGTGTTTGCCCCCGCCGCTCCGTTGCAACACATACCATACCAACCACCATTGTTGATGTTGTTGTGGAACACCACCAATCCGGATTTCGAAGTTTTGTTCCATCCACCATTGATTGCTCTCGCACCCACGAACAAAGCGCCCTGCCTTTTTAGTTTCTCAAAAGTCGCCGGTACCTGCCTGACACGCACATCTAGCCTGCTGCTAGGTATTGTGCCCTACATACCTGCCTCCTACCTACGCACGCAAGACACGTCGTTGCCGATCGGCTAGTTTTCTTGGAGAGGGCTGCTGTCCCTCGCTGGCTGCGGCTGCTGCAACTGCTTGTGCCACGGTATATGTATGCGTCTGCGTCCCTGGTCCGCGCCGCATAAGAGACACATCCGGGCGACAGATCACGACGATTGCGGATCCGAATTTTAGCAGACTCGCAACTTCCCCGCATCCTCGCGTCTCGAACCTTCCTGTTACCTAACAGTCTGGACTCTTGACTAATAGAAAGACACTTTGTGGTCTTTCTCGTCGCTCTGCTCGTCTTGTGAGACGGTTGTTTGCGCCTGTCAGCCCTGGTCAATCCGGGTCCATCTGGTCCATCTGGTCCGGGTGGTAGCTAGCTCGCCGCCGCAGACGAACCAGACTCCGCGACGCAGACACAGGTGCCGGGAGCACCTTCCTGGTCCTCGTCGTGTCTCAGCATTAGGCCGCCGTTGCGCTCACTTTCCGGGCTACCGCAACTCGAGCACTGTCGCCATTGCGCTCGTCCATCGCGAGCACCTGACCTGGTGACCTGGCAAGGCCGCCCCATCGAAGCGACAGAAACGCCCGATTCTCCATATGGCGGTGATTCAGCAACCCAGCCGTGCCGACCCCGACCACACACCACCACACCCAAGCCCGATGTCCAGGGACTGCCCCCCTGACTCCCGCGACTACTTAACCATGGCTGTGGACCGCACTCACCTGGCCCGGCCAGCCACCCCGGACCGGGTCTCTCGCTCCTCATTCTCATCGATTAGGGAAAACGAAAGCATCCTCCCCCAGGACTTCTCCCACTCGAAGGTCTCGTCCTTCCTTACCAACGAAGAGGCCGTTGTTGACGACGGAGAACACGCCGACGCCGACGCCCCTTCGCGCCCCGAACCCACCCCGACCGCCGGCCGATTCAACATGATCCAGACCCAGTTTCAACCGCCCGCGACCCACCCTCACAGCCGCCTGCTCGGCTACTGGACCCCCGCCGACAGCTTTCAGGGCTGGAAAGGTATCAATGTCAAGGGCAAGCTCGCCAGCAAGAGCTTCGGCGACCTCCAGGTCCTGAATAAGGTATGGACGACGCCACCCTCCAAGAAGATCAAGAACGCCGCCAAACCACCCGGCACCAGCGCCTTCGAGTGCCTGCCGTTTGAGATAGCCAGTAAGCTATGCCCGACCTAGTCGTCCTGGACCATGGAACTCTACTGACCGTCGATATAGACCAAATCATCGGCCATCTTGCCATCGATGTGCCCCCCAACGGCATTGCGAGGCGCAATGTCGACCTCATGTCACTTCTACTAACATCCAAGACCATTCACCACGCCACCTTGGATACCCTCTACCGAAACATCACAATTCCGCACTCCAAAATCTTCCACAAGTTCCTCATGCACATTTCACAGCAGCAAGCCCTCGGAACGCTGGTACGACGGCTGGACTTCTGCCATTTCAACCCAGCCCAGCTATTTTCCACCGCTGCCGAGCGATTGCAGGCCAAAAATCTAACCTCTGAGACGCTGCTCCGCTGCCTGAACCTCACCCCCGCACTCCAAGAATTCTTGGCCCAGGAATACATCGACGATGACTTGAGCGCCGACGTGCTGAAGAAGCTTTTCCTGGGGTTGGAGAACATCAAGGCGGTGGACTTTTGCGGCTGCACCTCGTTGAAGTTCAGAGAGGCGTTTGCGAAGGTTGTCTCGGAGGAATGGCCCAGCATCCCCTCCCTCGAGCGCGTGTCCTTTCACAAGTGCATGACCCTCCCGTCCACGGTTTTCGAAAGAATTCTCCCCAGTCTGCCGAAGCTCACTCATCTCGATGTTGCTGGGACGCGCATCACGGACGCGGCGCTGATGTCGATCCCCCATTCCGCTCGGCTTACCCACCTCAACCTCGCCAAGTGTAAATTGCTCTCGGCGAAGACTGTGCTCGAGTTTCTACGCAGCCATCCCGCGGCTCAGAACCTAGTGTTCCTCAGCATTGCCACAGACGCTCGAACCGACCAGCTTTTCGGACCAGAGGACATCACCCAGCTCTTGCCTACCCTGCCGAAGTCGCTCAAGTCGCTCAGTCTGAAGGGAGCCAAGATGGACGACACTCGTATGGACCTGTTGCGACCCCTGACGAAACACCTGGAGGAGCTCGCCATCGGACGTGGCGTCAAGCTTCAGCAAGTAAATCGGCTCTTTATTCCTGATGAGACGGACGACACGGACATGCAGGTGGATTGGGTACCCCATACGCTAAAGTACCTTGATCTCTCGGACATGTGGTCTGGCGAGCTCGATCTGACCTACATGTTTGGGAACGACTGCGCCCTTCTTAAGTCGTTCTCTGAGCCACTCACCGTGGTTGAGCTTGCCGAGGACGTGTTCAAGCGTGTGAACAAGTCTTTGCCCGTGCTTGAGCGAGTAGGGTGGCGGACCTCGGAGTGCGGTGTCCGAGGCTGGATGGTGCGGAACACAGTTAGCGGACAACCCAGAGACGACGGGCGTCGCAAGTGGAAGATGGGAGCGGAGTCATGGGGAATGAGAAAGATTCCCGTCGCGGTGGTTGACGTCGGAGGAATGTACGGAAGCTTCATGTTTGGCCGCAAGCTCTGATTTCGATATTTTCAGACCTGAGCGTTCAAGGCAAGCGAGTTTGGCGTTGTCGGAAACTTCATGTTGGCGTTTTTCTCTTCTTCTTTTGTCGGGTCGAATAAGCATTTTCATGGTGTATTGATGAGAAAACGGGAGTTCAAAAAATGGGCTGAAGCTGGCGAAGGAGTTCGGAGAGCGAAAAGACGAAAAGGGATTGTTGGAAAAGGACGGCGTTCATGCATTTCTTCTGCATCATTCGGAGTACATCAGCGGCAGATCATGAAAAGGATGATGAGGACACGTATGAAGCGAATCCATAATCCAAGCTTGTAAATACAACGCAACTCAATTGCTACTTTTGCTCAGTCAAGATAATCCAAATCGCGTGTGCTGATCGAGAAGGAGCTTCTTCGTGAAGTGACGTTTCGGGCCTTTGTTCATGGCTGTTCCTGCAAGGCTGCGACCTAGGAGGTGCAGCCGAGTAACCCTAACCCTTGTCGAAAGGGACGTCGTTCGAGATGCTGTGCCGGAGTTCTGCCGGGACGCGCAAGGGCAGCCGTGTCGTCAGCTCCAGACGGAGCTCCAACTTCGAAATCGATTTCGGATTTCCCTCAATCGCAGACTCGTGCCGCTGGACTTCCATCACAATCGTCTCAAGATGGGTCCCACACGGGACACGCCGTTCCGCTCGGCGGACATGAGCATGGTCCAGCTGTACATTTCCAATGAAATCGGCCGGGAAGTCGTCAACGCGCTCGGCGAGCTCGGCCTCGTTCAATTCCGCGATGTACGACACTCACCCGCCCCTCCCCTTTTCCACTCGAATAACAACCGCTGACACCGCTTGCAGCTCAACGGCGACATTAGCGCTTTTCAAAGGGCCTTTACCCAGGACATTCGTCGCCTTGACAATGTTGAACGCCAGCTCCGTATGTCCCGCATTCCGAGGTTCACCTATGGCTGCCCCTGACCAGCTAGAAGCATGATTGATTGACTGACCACTTGCTCCAGGCTACTTCCACGCACAGATGGACAAGGCTGGAATTTCTCTCCGCAAGCTGGATCTCGACGTTGACACTCTCGCCGCCCCGACCACCACCGAGATTGACGAACTCGCCGAACGGAGCCAGAGCCTGGAGCAGCGCATCTCTTCGCTTAACGAGAGCTACGAGACGCTGAAGAAGCGCGAGGTCGAACTCACCGAGTGGCGATGGGTTCTGCGTGAGGCTGGTGGTTTCTTCGACCGGGCACATGGCAACGTGGAGGAGATTCGAGCATCGACCGACAACGACGATGCCCCTCTGCTGCAGGACGTCGAGCACAACCACTCGGCTCCGGAAGTGGAGCGCTCCTTTTCCGGTATGAACATCGGCTTCGTTGCCGGTGTCATTGCTAGGGACCGTGTAGCAGCCTTTGAGCGCATCTTGTGGAGAACCCTGCGCGGCAACCTCTACATGAACCAAGCCGAGATCCCCGAGCCTCTTATCGACCCGTCCAACAACGAAGCCGTCCAGAAGAATGTTTTTGTCATCTTCGCGCACGGCAAAGAGATCCTGGCCAAGATTAGGAAGATCTCCGAGTCCATGGGCGCCGAGGTTTACAATGTCGACGAGAACAGCGACCTTCGTCGCGACCAAGTCCATGAGGTCAACAACAGACTCAACGATGTCCAGAATGTTCTCCGCAACACTCAGCAGACTCTCGATGCCGAGCTCAACCAGATCTCGCGTTCCCTCGCTGCTTGGATGGTTTTGGTTGGAAAGGAGAAGGCCGTCTACAACACCCTCAACCTCTTTTCGTACGATCGCGCCCGTCGCACATTGATCGCAGAAGGCTGGTGCCCCACAAACGACCTGCCTCTCATCCGCTCCACGTTGCAGGATGTCACCAACCGGGCTGGCCTGTCGGTGCCATCCATAATCAATGAGATCCGAACCAACAAGAAACCGCCGACGTATCTCAAGACGAACAAGTTTACCGAAGCTTTCCAGACTATCGTCAATGCTTATGGTACCGCCTCGTACCAGGAGGTCAATCCCGCCATTCCGGTCATCATTACATTCCCCTTCCTCTTCGCCGTCATGTTTGGTGATTTTGGCCACGCTGTCATCATGTTTACGGCCGCCTGCGCAATGATCTATTGGGAAAAGCCGTTAAAGAAGGTCACTTTCGAACTCTTCGCCATGGTGTACTACGGTCGCTACATCGCCCTGGTCATGGCTACGTTCTCCATCTACACGGGTCTCATCTACAACGACGTCTTCTCCAAGTCAATGACTCTGTTCAGCAGTCAGTGGCGCTGGAAGGTGCCCGAGGGTTGGGCTCCTGGCCAGGCCGTTACTGCGGAGCTCGTCAGCGACGACTACCGATATCCCTTCGGTCTCGACTGGAGGTGGCACGGTACCGACAACGATCTCCTCTTCAGCAACAGTTACAAGATGAAGATGAGTATCATCCTTGGATGGGTCCACATGACGTACTCGCTCTGCTTCTCGTACATCAACGCCCGACACTTCAAGAAGTCCATCGATATCTGGGGTAACTTTGTGCCTGGCATGATCTTCTTCCAGTCCATCTTCGGTTACCTTGTTGTTTGCATCATCTACAAGTGGTCTGTTGACTGGTTCGCCCTCGGGTTGCAACCGCCAGGACTTTTGAACATGTTGATCTACATGTTCCTCCAGCCCGGCACTCTCGACATTCGGCTGTACCGTGGCCAGGAGTATGTCCAGGTCGGCCTGCTGCTCCTCGCTTTCGCCCAGGTCCCAATTCTGCTGTTCCTCAAGCCCTTCTATCTTCGGTGGGAGCACAACAAGGCCCGGGCCAGGGGGTACCGCGGAATCGGCGAACGATCACGGGTTAGTGCTCTGGATGAAGATGACGAGAACGACAACGGGCATGCGGTGGATGGCCGCCGCAGTAGTGATGATGAGGGCGTCGCTATGATCACGCAGGACCTGGGCGACGAGGAGCACGAGGAGTTTGAGTTCGGCGAGGTGATGATCCATCAGGTCATTCACACGATCGAATTCTGCCTGAACTGCGTGTCCCACACGGCCTCGTACCTTCGTCTCTGGGCTCTGTCACTTGCGCATCAGCAGCTCTCGGCCGTGTTGTGGTCCATGACGCTCGGCCCAGCCCTCAAGGGCTCGGGTATTGGTGGCGCCATTTACATTGTGGTCACATTTTACATGTTCTTCTGTCTCAGCTGCATCATCTTGATTGTCATGGAGGGCGTATCTGCCATGGTAGGTTGCTGCCTGCACTTCTCTCCCCTGGCGTTGATGATTGCTAACGGTATGACAGCTTCACTCGCTTCGTCTTGCCTGGGTCGAATCGTTCTCCAAGTTTGCCGAGTTTGGAGGCTGGCCGTTTGTGCCGTTCTCGTTCAAGACGATGATAGAGGAGTCGGAGGAGTTGAAAGACTATATGGGTTAATTCATTGGCGAACCGTCGATAGGCGAGACCTATTTTGGTCCCCCTTGTGTACCAAGTGTATATTGCCTTTTCCTTATTCGGGATTGTGTAGTCGTAGAGCTTTCAAGCAAGCAGGCGAGCAAACATGCATAATTACTCAGCCATATTCGTTGCCGGTATGTGTTGCGGTGACTGATGTCTCCATAGATGTCTCATGGCTCGGCAGGTGAGGTCGTTTCGGTATGGTTGCTACGGGTACTGGTACATGATGCCTTTTCAAGCTGACCCGGGCAGTCAGGAGCAGGCTACCATTGCACGCGGGCGGAGACAAACGGCATCTCCGAGAGAAGGAACTGGGGTGGAAAGGGCGCAGGGCCTGATATAAAGAAGCAAGGCGGAAATCGAACGGGTGGATGGGAAACCTTGTCGGATGCCTTTTCTATGTGTCTTTCCCATATGTCAGGGGCGCCCCAAACTTTAACTTTGCGACCACATGGTTGGTCGAAGCGGACCGGCGTGGAAAGGCGGCGCGGCATGTGCCGTCTGCCCACGCGTTGATTGCGGGAATTAGCTTGCTGCTGCAGGTTTCTGCATCTGCACTTTGATCGTGCGGCTGTCTGTCATCCCACGTTCTTGGGACCACCGAGGACTTCGATTTGTTTCTAGGGCCTTCAGCTGAGGGGGCGTGGTTAGCCTTGTTTTTGTGGTTACGGGGAGAACTGTGGACGGGAGGTATTTTTCACAAGGTAGGTATGCAAAGAAGCATTCGAGGCATGTCTCTATGGCTACTATTCCGAGTGTGGGGTATACTGGGGGATTAGAAAGGCTCAGGCGGGTGATGGAAACTTCACTTTTTCCATATCAGAGAGTTAACATCGCTGTGTGTGTTTTGCCCATGCAAGTCCTGGTGTCTACCTAGGTACCTTACAAGACGACTACTTTGGGTACGTCACCCGAGGATGAGCGATATAAAGTTCATTTTTTTCGTACCTATCCCAAAGCAGAGGGTTTAAACGTCTAGAAACGGCCTGGTAGTAGGTACAGCACAGCACTACCGAGTGTGTCGGCCGGTTCCTCTGGTCAAGTTTCGGGAGACCAATGTATCCCTTTCCTCGAAATACACACCCAACGACATGCCCATCATCAACAAACCCCCCTCGCCGCAACCTCTCACCTCCATCCTTCTCATTCGGGCGCATGCGGGAAATATTCCATTCCCACTGCGCAAGAGAAACGGAAACATCAAGGGGAAACAGCCCCAACCGCGCAGCGCGGCGAACCGGCACGAACCATCCACACATGCATGTGTGATCTGCGTCAAGAATATACTCTCCCCCCCCCCCCCCCCCCCCTACCCCATCCCCCATCCGAATACCACACACACAACGGACGAACTCCTTCCCCTTCCCCGCCAGTCCATCACTCCAACCGGGCGTAATGCTTCTCCAACGCCCCTCCTCCATTCCCAATCAGTTTTCTTGTCCCAACGCCCAAAACATAAACACACCCCCCTCCCAACCGGCACGCACGGGCTCGTGTAACCCTCCCTCGCCTTCCTCTCCTTCTACCCCTGTCGATCTTGGTTCACCACAACCCGCAAGCCGCAAACCGGCTTCGGAACGAGGGCATATCACCACCAATGCGGGGCACAGAGCTCGTCTCCAACTTTTCTCCCGCTCGTGGGCAGCATTCCGTTCAATTGCCCCGTCTCATTCGCCAATGGCAAAGATTATTCTCTCTGACCCAATTCAACCTTGTCATAATTTCGACCGCACTGCAAGGCTGGGCGTAGAGCAGCATCGCGTACCCCGCCCCCGCGGCGAATACTTCAATGTTGACGGGGATGGGACAGGGAGGATGTAGAGCGAACCCGGGCGTAAACTCATTGACGTTTCCGATCGCATGAAGAGCAAACCACAAGCATGATCATCTCGACAGCAATTTGCGTGTCCTCATGAGTGGGTAGATATTAGATTATACTTGTGAGACGGTGGCAACAAGAGACGGGGGTAAACCGCGTGAGCAACAGTGTGTCCTCGGACTTTGGCCGGAGAAACGATTCTCATCGCCTTGCTGCTCGAAACAACCCCCCTCATGACACTCCCAGCCTATCGAGAAAACCACACATTGTCAACTTCGGGAATCCAACTGTCCAGAAAAAAACAGCAATCTTTTCTTTGCTTTTTGCAGGACTGAACCAATGCAAGCTCTGAGCCAAAATCTATTCTGCATGCTTGTGACTTTTGTCCATCTCCTCTTCTCCTGCCAAGCGCAACAACTGCCACCGGAGAAGAACAACAACAGCGGGAATAAATAAAAACAGACGACAAAACTCATAGTGAGCAAAGTAAAGAAGAGGTCTCATGCCTCGCCGCCCTGTAAAACGCCAATGCTGATTCTCGCAACTCCGCCTTCAATCGTCTCACCTCTACCTCCCGAGCTGCCTTATAGAGCCGCAAGGATAGAGTGAGCGAGAAGAAATGCAGTATTAAACTCGTAAATGTGGGTATAAAAAACGCCGTGGTGTTTGCTCGTCCATCTCTCGAGCCGCGCAATTCTAGCCTTCTGCGCAATGTCGCTTGATTAAAGAGTTTGTAGTAGTCGGAAACGGGCCTTGTGAGATGCCTTTGCTGTGTAGTGCGGAGAAGGTAAAAGAATCGGGCGAAACCCTGGCCCAGAGCGACTCATGCCGCCATCGAGCATCATCGAATCATGCGGTGGTCTCGGGCTGGCGGAATACTGAGTTCCGTGTCGGTCTCGTACGCCAGCTGCCCCCACACCCTCCAGTGCAACATCCCGAGATGGGCAAGCCGCGTGGCCATGTCCTCGATGCCTGCTTCATCACGTGGATCCCGCGGGGAAGCCGTGCTGTCAAACAGCCCCGATTCACGGTGGTGCTCTCTGTCTCCGGAGCGGTCCCAGGTGCGGCTGGACCCGTGAACGCGGCCTCCGGTGGCTACCGAGAAGAGCCCAACGCCCGAGAGATTCCTAAATTCCTTGACACGTTTTGCGAGCTCGGCGAGAAGCCGTTGCTGGAAATGAAGCTCAACTTCGCGGAAGATTTCGCCTTGCGCATCCGCAAACCACCGAGCAAGTCGCTTCTCAAATTCGGGAAGCGCTTCGGGTGAGTTGACGTAGCGCAGGATCTGGAGCGCCATGGATTGTGCGAGAGCTTCCCATTTCTTAGCTGGGCGGCTGGCGGGGGCGGCAGTGTGAAGCAGTGCAAGGAGAGAATTGTAAAGATCCTGGGACCGCGACCGGGATTCCGCCAGGTCTACAGTCGGGTTGGCGAATAGACCACCAGAGCTGCGAGGAGAGGAGTTCACCGAGCCACGGTCACTGAAGGTGAGACTCGAGGGCCGAGACGTGTTGAAGTTGAACTCCGCCGATGAACGGTTGCTCCCGATGGACCCTTCCCGCACATACGCAGGTTGTGAGTAGAGGTGGCCAACCGATCTCAAGCCGTCCAAGTCGTCAAATTTTCGCATGCAAATCTCGAGGCAAACGCTGTCATACATGTCGGATCGAAGCTTGAGAATTCGCTCTTCGTCAAATAGGAAGGTCGGGGGCAGAGTGTCGGTGAAGGTCGATGGCAAAACCAGTCTGGACAGGGCCTCGAAGAAGACAGCAGTCTCGCCGAAGGCCTGGAGGTGAGGCATAGGCGAACTGGCGTACGAAACCGCTGCGTAGGCCTGAGCCTCCTTGTACCACGCCGTCGCCTTGCTGACGTCTAATCGGTTTGCCTGCATCTTCTTCATGAAGAACCGCTGTTCGAAATTCACCGTATCGTCGATCAGAACAGGGCGCAAGCACCGTATTTGGTGGTTCGCAACATCAAGTTTCATGGCTTCCAGCACGCTGAGCAGGCTCCGCATGCCTTTGACCAGCTCGTCCATATCGTTGTTTCGGTTTCCGTTGCTGAGTTCGTTGTACATCTCGTCAACCCATTCATCCCGCATAGGGGCACAATGTAGTTTAAGAACGCCGGAAAGCCACGAGGCAAGCTTTTCCAGGTCTGCAACACCACGGTTGAACTGCTGCATCAGAAGGTCTACATTCAGACCTTCGTTGAGCAATTCTCTGTCGCGTTGCGGCACCAGAGTCGTGATGATTTCCTTGACGGCCCGCAGGAGTGAGGGCAAGCACCAGTCGCCGTCACGCCCGTGATTTGCTAGGAAACCCTCCCGATCCATAACGAACTGCATCAGCTGATCCTGCAGCGTG
Organism: Podospora aff. communis PSN243; assembly: GCA_033296975.1. Classification (NCBI taxonomy): domain Eukaryota; kingdom Fungi; phylum Ascomycota; class Sordariomycetes; order Sordariales; family Podosporaceae; genus Podospora; species Podospora aff. communis PSN243. The sequence continues at coordinate 431,398 of MU865919.1, read as the reverse complement.
GTCCAGAACTGGTTCGCCTTCTCTTGCTTTCTCCTCCCCTTCTCCCCGTCCAAATTCGGCCGAAAGTGCAGTTCAGGATCAAAGTTGATGTCGTGGCGAAGTTTTGGGTTGTGTATTATCTTGTGGACGTCGAGTTCGCTCAGAGTAGATTTCGTGACAGGCGGCTCCAACGGTCGGTGCGCCACAGAGACAGTGAATCGCGACAGAGGTGACGGGCGTCGGGTTGGTTCGGTGGCGGTCAAATATTCATTGTTCGGGGTCCTGGCACTCGAGCCCGTGGAACACGAAGATGGGTTCCTCGACAGTGGTGGAGCGACCTCCACCACCGGAGTCACTGCGCCCGAACCATCCCCTCCCAGGGCCCGCGAACCCCGAGGGAGCTCTTGGAGAGCCTTCAACATTTCGTCTTTTTGGTCGTTTTCCGGGGCGGGATCACGCGTCTCGGCAGCGGTTTCGGCCTGTATCGGCTCTTCATTAGAGTCCTGTCGCCTGTGAGTCGTCATGTGGCTCTCAAGGCCGCCGCCAGCACCTTGCTCATTCATCTTGGCGGTTTATGCCCGGCTGGGGGTGGCTATGGCCGCTGGGAGCTCGAAGAGGTGGCGGTGTAGTACGGAGAATCGGAACCCGGAGTTGCTAGCAGGTCGGGTCGTTTACTAAGGCCAATATATAGGGGACAAGATAAGGTAATCGGAAGCCGCTGGGGGTACGGCCTAGGTCCTTCTACTTGTGTCAGCTGAAAGAAAACCTGTATATCTCAAGAGGGACGACGCAACAGCCGGCGCGGACAAAGGAAGTGGGCGACACAGCCATACAAGCCAAGGTCTCGTGAGGCGGATAGTTGCATGAGGCAGCGTTGCTCTTGGACGCCCATGTCCGCCCTTGTGATCGGGAGGCAAGTAGAGATCCCGGCAGCGACGGGAGACCTTGTGCGAGGGCCTTGGGCAAAGCGAGGAAGCAGACTCACCTGCAGGACTGCTAGCTGGCCACTCTCGGCAGCAATTGGGGTGATTCAACGCCCCTCGCCGTCGGTCGGTCTTCTTGAGATGGCTGGTTGCAGCGAGCAACAAGTGCGTCGACCAGGACGCGCATGCGGCGGGATGTAGTGACTGTCTTGCTGCTGGCACGCCCACGAGGGAGAGCTAGTAGTTGAGGAGAAAAAGGGGACTGCTGGAGGGCGGCGATTCGTAGCCCGGAGCAGATTCTATAAGCCGGACGGACGGCGTCGAGGCAGAGCGGTCGGTCGGTGGCCACGTTCGAAGAGGGCGTGAGAGAGTATCGTTGGTATGTGATTTATGTAGTGCTGTGTTGCAAGATAGAGACAGACACACACAATGGCACTCTGGAGACCGAAGAAGGGAAAGAGAAGCTGAGAGGAAGGAACGGCGGTGGACAGGCAAAAGATAAAAAAGCAGAAATGGGAGGAAAACGAAGGTGTGCAGGTCTTGGGGGTACAGGGACCTGTAATAATAGGTATTATTGCAAGGGATAACTAGTGATGCAGGTCAGGGCGTGGTGGCAGCAAGTGCGGATGAGATGGCAAAGAAGGGGAGAAACGAGCCACAGGCGACAGCTGGAAACGACAGGCGCACGATTCCGGCAGACGAACAAGTGCGAGACAACCGTGGATTCATGGAGCCCAACTTCCCCAGTGGCAGCCGGCACGCCCCAGGCATGGATTGGCCATCCCATGGATGAGCATGGCATGGCACTGCTCCATCCTCAAGCAGGAGCCGCAGAAGGGGGCACACTTGCGGCAACAGAGCGCTGACTAGCGATGGGTACCGACGCCCCCCAAAAACACACGCTACGGTCATCCCAAGCTGGCGAAAAAAGGCTGGGCTCGCTCGCGCGTTGGAGCTCAGATTTCCCTCTTGGTGCACACCCCACCCGCACGCCCCCTTTCTTTGCCATCCCATGGAAGGCCCGTGGGACACCACTTCCGAGGCCAGACGAATGGTCAAGCGCGGAGGCTTGCAGCAGAAGCCAGGCACGCCCCCGAACCCCTGCGATCCCGGCAGACCCTGGGGCAGGGATCCGCGCGGGTGTGTGCTGCAATCCAGCCAGCACCGCTTGCATTTGGGTTGGGAGGGAGGTACCTGTACCGACACGATCTCCTGCTCACTGCTGGCGGGTTGTCGAGTTAATAAGCCTGCCTCGAAAATCTCGCCCAATCCACACACCATCCAACTTTGGAAGCGCCTCACTAGTTCTAGGGTTCCCACCAACGCCGCCGCCGCCGCCATCACCCGTCAACCATCATCTTCATGGTCAAGCCACGCGGGCCCGCCGCCTTGGTTGATGCATCGCCCGAATCCGGGACCACCGAGCGACGGCGCACAGCAAGATGGGAGTCCGACAGCGTATTGAGTTCGGCACCCAAGGGGGAGCCGCTCGCAGATTCACATGTCGACATTCCCGCTCACTTCATCATCGGCGGCAGCTTAACCGGAAGGAAGGCCGCGGGCGCGAGTGCCACAGGCATCGCGGAACGGGTCTGGCACATTGCGAAGTTGCAGCACGGACGATGACGGGATCAATGGAAGCGCCTGGCCGCCGAAACTGCCCTTTCTTGCAGCGCTCCATCTGTTCTCACCCAAGCCTCTTCCTGTTGCAACTTGGAGCCTCCCCCAGGCCCGGCTCGCTGGTAGGCTGGCATTGATAAAGCGCGCCGCCAAACCAGTCGATGCTGCCAAAAGGCACCGAAATAGCCTGTGCCGTTCGATAGCGGTGATGCACCACTAAGCGCACTCACCCAAGGCATATTTGCAACAGAAGAGGTTTTCTGGCTCTTGGCCTACTCATTCATCCCATTCCTGCTGTCGCCTCCCGCTTCTCTGACCAAGTTGGGGTTTGTCACTTTCACTCTGGCGCCGGATTAGATTCAAATTCAATGCGCCGCCAATCCGATCCATCTGAAGTCTGGCCTCCCAGTCCCCCCTCCCCGCCCTCCGCTCGTCCTCCCTCACTTCCGTTTGCCTGCGGAAGCTCCCTGCCGCGTTGGGGTCGAAGCTCTGCTGGCGAAGAGTGATTTGGCGGCTAGCAGTGGACGTGGTACACGCCATATCCATCTCTTGGAACCCAGTCGTCAAGGGACTACTCAAGCACCCTCTCTCTTGCCATGCTGTCCCATTTCATTTTTGCCCCTAGTTACTTGAACTACCTACCCTCCTTACCACAGTCCAGCGGGAGCCCTCACCACATGTGGTTGCGTAGCCGCTCAATGCATTTGCCCCTTGAAGTCCCAAGACAGATATTGGAAAAGAAGCAATGAGCTGCGGCCTGTGGTACGAGTGGTGTGGTTGTTGTGCGGGTCTGTCTTCTACAGAGCAATAAAAAAATGCGGGCATTTGTTATCAGTCACCACCACCTCGCCCTCCTTTTTCACTGAAGGCTGGCCTTGGGGTGCCAACTCAATCTCCCGGCGATCTCCAGCTCGGCACCAATGGCTCGCCTCGGTAGTCTGCAACTTCCAGATGCCTCGATGTTCAGCACCGGCACCCCTCTTCGATTTCGCCCTTGGAACCGAGGCGGGGAAACACGAGCGGTCCGTCGACTTCGTATTCAACATGCGCGCCCATCCGTAAAAGGGGGGGAGGGGGAGGGAAGGGGAATATGCGGGCATCCTGTCGGCGCTGCCATTTCGCCGCTGGCTCGCCTGGTCACCCGCGATCACCAACTCGGAGGGAGGGACATGCATGCTTAAGATCAAATATCAAGTTGTGAGCCCGTGCAGCGGTCCCTCACATCAGCAGATCTATTGGGCGCTGTGTGGGTGGCGCTGCTAGACTCGCAGAAGCAAAGTCCTGATGGCTGGAAACTCGAGATGTTTCCTCCCAACCGATCACCCTGTCTCTTTACCAAATACCCAAAGTGTTCGGTTTGCGTCTGGACCCATGCGCTCGCTGCATGTCGCGAGGCGAGTGGCAGGTGTGTCGAGCCAGCCGGTCAACGGCTCAGATTTGCTACATCCACTCAAAACATGACTCCTAGCCCTCATCAGCTCCACAGCAGCTTGCCGTTCGCCGTCCCCCAAAATGATGTGGATTCCTGGTGGAAACAACAAAAAATAGGAGTCGCAGCCGAGTGGAAACAACTGGCCTGGGGTTGTTTTTCGAACGGCGTGATGTCGCAATGGCGTGCTCCAATCGCGGTTGTCCCACGCCATTGGATCGCGCTGGTATCTCAAGCCACTAGGACATCCCCGTAGCGAGCAGCTTGACGGGCAGAGAAAGATTCCGAACTCTCACCTGCTCGGGGCCACCATCTTCTCTGATGGTGATCTTGGAGAGGTTCCTCGCCTGAATTTTGCCCTTTTGCTTGCAGACAACAGCTGGGAAGGTGCTGGCGGTTGGCAATGCGCGTGTAATTAACAAGCAGAAGGGACTGCAGCAATGCAGCAAGCAACCATGCCTTGTTCATGGTCAGGTGCCCCTCTCCGATAGCGACTGGCTGGGGGAACATCAACCAGCCAGGCAGGCAAGGAAATGAAGTCGCAGGACTCAACCAAGAACACCAAGTCGGACTATTACCCGAGCAGCGGCGTGGGCAAAAACCAACCTGAACAACAAGCAAGACCGCACCTTTCGACCCCCAGGTTGATGCTCACAGCAAAGCCAGCGAGAACGCCTGGATGCTTCCATGCTGCCAGCGCGACGGCGCGGCAGCGTCATTCTTTTCCAAAACGCCGCCTCAAGCTTATCAGATGCATGCACGGTGCGTTGGGGGGAGGGTCCGGTGTGGCTCCGGTGGCTGACCATTGGTGGGGACGGCACGAGGTGAGGTGAGATGGCGACGCTGTCTGTCTGCCCGAAATTGAACCCATTCTGTGCGGTGGATTGCGCATCCCGAACATCAATTTCAGGCTCTTGGGCTTGAGGGTAGCTGGGCTGGGATGGCCCGGCTTTTGAAACCCTTAAGGCTACCACTTGGGGGTGTGGGGAAAGATTTTTTCGAACTTTCCCTATCCCTAATAAGGGGTTTATAAATTCTGGGACACGAAATGATTATAGGACACCTGTCACTAAGCCCTACATTAAAATGTGTCTCACACTAGGGAGCTAACCCATCTTTAAATAACCAAATAATAATAAATACGTAAAAAAGAAGTACTCTAAATTAATATTATTACTCAGATAAATTAAATAAATCAATATAATCGTTTTATAACCTGTTACAGGTAGTTAATGTAACGGGCTGTGCCCGTAAGGGCCTCGGTGACCCTCGGCCGTGTGGATACCCCTGAGTCAAGCTATTCCCAGATTGATGCCTTGGCAGAGCACCTACTACCACAACACATCTAGAACCTTCTGTTCACAGCACCACCGTCATGTATATTAGGAAGCACCTCCTTCGACCTTCGTTTACTTCCTTCTTTCCTCCTCACTCAAGGATTCTCGTAGTAGAGGTAGCACCAATTGCAACACATTGCTGCATCCCGTTACAGTTAATATAAGTTATTTGCGGCCCAGAATAATATTTACCCCTTTACTTTCGTTACTACTATTTCCTCCCTTATTACCTTTACTATCGCTTTTAGACTTACCTAATTAATAAATTTCGTTAAATTTAACAGTATTATAGCGTTTTTAAATGCTTTAAGTATTTTAAACAGCCGTAAAATCTTAATTCCTGTTGCGAGGTCACATGATGAAAGAGTGGTAGAAAGCTCGTTATTATTGTTCTGCTTACTTATTCTACCTAAGGAGTGGTGGAAAGCCTATTATTATAGTTGGCCGAGTCGGAGTAATTATTAGGCCGTCTTACGCTTTGGTGGCGTAAGCTCGTAGGCGTAGAAACCACTGGAATCTGCTAGAACACACACTAGTATTTCAGGCTCCACTTAGTGCCTTGGCACTGCGCACTGGCTTTTCTAGCCAACATAAACAGATAAAATAACTGTAATTAACTAATTTACGGTCAGCCAGGCTGTAAAAAGATTTTACTAAGTAATTATTATTAAGTAAGTACCTGTAAGGCTTAAAAAGGGTATTATTAGAAAAAAGCCGTTTTTTATAAATAGTAAGTGGGTAAAAGGGGTAATAAATACCTTTAAAGAGCATTTTAAAGTGTAATTACGCAAGGTGTAATGGGTGTTATAATACCGGAAAAAGTGGTTTTTAGTATATTAGATATTTTAAAAACGATAAAATATAGGTTAAAGTTAATCAGAGTAACGTTAATAAATAATTAAAGGGAGGAAATTATTATAGTGGTAAAGTTTAAGTAGGATTTTCCCTATGTGTGTTATGTAGGTGTCTTATAATTATTTCGTGTTTTAGAATTTTTAAACACCTTAACAGGGATAGGGGGAGTTCGAAAAAATCTTTCCCCACACCCCCAAGTAAACAAGCGGGATCCCAGCTGATCCCAGCAGCGGCCACATGGTCGACTCGCCAATGTCGCAAGAACCTCCTTTTCCTGTTTTGTAACTCCGATGCTTCACTCTGAATTCTACGACCCCACAAGCATATCGATTTCCCACGAAATCGCCGACACGACCATCAAGATGTAGCGATACATGCGGTTCGGGCTCAGCAAGCTGACTCCACCTTGCTCGGCGGCGATCGTCGGTTCGTGGACTCGACTCCGCAGACGGCTTGAGGCTTGGCGGTTGGCGGTTGGATGGAAAACCGTCGAGGTTCTTTTCGGCTGTCACGGGACCTCCAGCCGCGCTTGCCCAATCTTCAACGTCGACTTCCAATTTCCATATCGGGAGCGGGGCCTTGATGTCGAAGCAACGCGGGCTCACCTCTAGACTTTCTTCTTTCGTGTGCTTTTGATATCCGTAGATTGCTTCTAACCAACACACCCTTCGGCTCGGAGCTCTCGGGACCACTGGGATGCAACGCTCTGACTGACCACCGGTCCAACGCCCGGCAGTGGTGGCGTCGCAAAGTTGCAGCGGTTGCATAAGGTATTAAACACTGCGCTTTTACGTGGTTGCTTGCTACTTCAACACATCCGGCCAGCACACCCGGGCTCGCTCACCGCAACCTGGACTGAAAATATGCGTTGCAGCAAGCAAGCATGGCCACGCAGCGGACGACCCTGCGGCGTCGTAGCACCCCCTCCCGCCCGGACTGTCTGACGAGAAGAAGACTTTGCCAGACAAGAAAACCGAGGCGAGCGATGGAGGGATGACGGGAGTTGTCTGCCATGAAGAGCTACAGCGCGTACGTAGTCAGGCGCCAATCCATCACTTTTGTCGCCCCACGACTCATCTACGACAAAACCTGATGAAGACCCGTGGACCTCGCGGCAAGGATTTGCCAACACGCTGGGGACGGGCCCGCTCCGCACATCCCAAGTGCCCCTTCGAGAAAAGGCGGACCTCTGTTTTCTCCTCCGGCGCTGGACAAATGACTACCAGACACAGCATTGCGAATTCGCACATGGCCATGCCGGAAGCCGCTTGCATCACACCCTGGCGCCCGGCATGGCCGGGGGTCCTCGGGTCCCCGCCGTGTGATATTGTTGTTGGTGCTTCTGGATCGTCACTGCGGGGTGCCTTGGTGCGCTCTTCTTTCCTAGCGTAGACTCGCAAGGCGATCGGTCGGGTAGTTGGCAAACCTGCAGTTTTGTGGTGAGGGCCCAAGCCCGGCCGGCCCGATCCCGCTTCCCCGTCAAACTGACCAACCCCAAGGCACTCCCGCCCGGCAATATAGATCTGACCTTGGCTGTGTGTTTCGTGGGATCGCAATTGCCCTGCGACGCCGCCTTGCAGCACATAGGAACTGGACAGCGAACCCTCCCCCCCCCTTTTACCCCTTTAGAGCATCTCCAAGACCGGAAAGTATGCGGGGTTGGGCCTTGCAGTGCACGCTTTTTGTAGCCCAGCAGGAAAATGCGACGTCTCACGTTTCCCCGTCAGATCCAACGTCCTGTTTCTTTCTCTTCTGCGGTGGCCATGCCCTCGTGAAGAAGGAGCAGACTGCCTCCTTGGGACAGGTGCTGCGGCCATGGCGCCGTATGACTGCGTTGAGACACGGCAGGGTGGTTTGGCCAACACAGCTCCACCGGCGGATGCATCCTCATCTTGCACGCTGGAGGTTGGCGCATGAGTTTTTAGGTCTCCTGCACCCAGCTTAGCTTCACAGCGCGGACCGCTCTGCGCCTCCCTAACTCGTTTCATGTCGATCTCTTGCCCGTGAATGGTCCCTTCAAGGCCGACCAAAAAACTTCGCATCCAGATTATGTCGAATCTTGGGCACAGCAATGCTCGAAATAGTGCCCGGCGAACAAGCCGCATCGAAGGGCCGAATCTAAACATTTTCTCTTGCCGAGCCCCGCGTACCAGGCAAACAAGAAACGTCATCTGAAGTTTACGAAATGCAGAGTGTTTATACCTGAACACCAAGCCCCTAACCCACGTTCTGCTACCTGGGCAAGTAGTAGACAACAGCAAGCGAACCGTCGCGGATCAACTCTCGCCGTAGCAAAATGATAATCATCTTTTGCGCAAACCCCTCCCCTCCTCCTCTTCTGTCCGACCGAACATGATCACCATGGGGCAACGCCATATCATGTCAGTTCCAGTCTTCCCAAAACACAGACACTTCCAGCATGACGTGCCTACGCCACAACCAGGCAAAAAATAGGCAAGATGGAGAAGACAAAAATACACAAAAATAAAATCAAGAGGTTGCAACACTACAGCACCGGCCAGGTTCCTGCTTTCCAACAAACCTCAAACCCCCAGCCCTCAAACAAAAGACCACTACCTGACCCACCGCACCCAGACAGAGAACCGTCACGCACGTCCGGGTTGGGTCCCACCGCGATGGACACATGCGACAGCGGCCGGGAGGAAAACCCACGACGTGATTTCTACATCTGGGAGTGTGGCACGTCCGTGCGCCCGCGCTCAATCATTCTTTTTTGCTTCTTTCCTCTCCTCCTGTCCGTCCTGTGGAGTCTTGGTGCAAAAATCCCGGGTTTATGCTTTGCTGCGAGTGAGGCTGAGGGTGGGAGTGGATGGAGGGATGGGGGACCAGGGTGTGCGGACGTGAATTCAGAATGAGCTGCATGTTCCGAGGCCGTGCGGGTTACCGCTCTGGTGGGGTGCATCTGAAGATGCCCTTGTCGACGAGGGGGAGCTGTTCCGGCTTGCGAGGTTGCCGGCAGAGGAGGATGCTGCTTTGGCGGTGTGTTGTGACTCGTGGTGTTTGAAGCAGACGTGTGGATGCGATGTGAATACCGGCCATGCTTGAATTCGATACATCGTTCTATGATTTCCGGTGTTTGACTCGTGGACAAACCCCCTCGTCATTCCCGATTGGGGGTTTGTTGCGCCGGGCAAAGGGTTGGAGCGGAAAGGGGTAATGTTAGGCGATCACGATCCCTCCCGTCGCCTCGTTGCCCAACAGACTCGGCAATAGCCGCGTCTGGCGATCAGCCTCGCCGCCGCCACATCGATAGATGCCAAGAACGAGTCCCGCCGAGATGAGATCCGTATCTGATATCTAATGGCGGGAGATACACCAAACCATGACGATCATTTCTCCCTCGGTGAGGGATCACATATTCTGCTTTACCACTCACCGCAATATCACATATCGTCGGAAGGGCATACTGCCGGGCCTGTACGATGACGGATGGTGCCCAATGAATTGATCAGAGTAGACTTGTATTGGCAACCTTTCATTTAGAAATATTTGCCGCTGTGTGATCATGGAGGACTCGTTCATGTCCGTTCGCTTTGCACACACCATGCTGCTGCGTGATAGAACAACGGTCCGGTTCTGGTTCACCAGAGCCTTTGAATTCTTCATCCTTTGACGGCTCACCAAAAGCTCCTGTGCTGAACATGGCGGACGATGATGAATCGATGTACTGTCTAAACTAAGACCATCCCTGGGCATCGTAGATCGATATCCATGATGCTCATCCAGATTCCAGAGGTTTCCGCAAGACAAAACACGGCGCGAGTGTTGACACAACGATACGAATATCGGAGCGCTGACGACGCCATAGAATGATACAGTTGTCCACTAACAGCCTCTCGATGGTTCATTGCCGCCGAAGATAGCTCATTCTCGTAGTTTGGTCCATCGTCGCCCCCATCAGTCATCGGTCCAAGCCCCCTCAATTACCCCATTTATCGCCAAAGATGATGTTGAGTTTGTCGTCGATAAACGCCGAACAGATGACCGCCCAAACTCCAGACCCCTGAAGGGAAACGCTAAATGCAGTGCCGGGCTCGCGAACAAGGCATCGGATACCTCAGTTGCCGAGGAAGATGCGGATCTAACCATCAATCAGCACATCCATATCCAAGGCGCCGATAGGCCTCCGAGGGGGGAATCGGTTTTACCGCCATGAAGACGCAACATAAGCTGATGTATGGCGAAAGCCTCTCGCCTATCCTTGCGCACTTCCAGAAGATCCCTCGCAGACTTCGACGTCAAGTATTAGCGATCGGAGAAGAGAGGTGCGGTGCATGCGCCGAGACGGAGCGGAACTCACCCAGTCTTGTTGCGGTCGAGGATGCCGGGCCAGAGGGAGTGTAGATACGTGGACGTGCAGATGAGGAGGATGATACAAAGCAGGAGGCTTTGGAAGTTGAAGAGGGCGGACTACCAAGGAGGGGCATGTTAGCTGCTGTATCTCTGACCCCAAATGGGGGACCTGATTGCGATGGCTCCGGAGCTCAGCGCAGCGACTGCAGTCCGGGATATTCGGGAGACATTCACATACCATCTCAAGCGTGTGAGTACCAGGACATTCGCTAGCCTGACAGAGCAACAGTTCGTACCGGAGGATGCAGCCTCTGTGTCGGGAGATGTGGTTTGTTCGATTGCAGGACAGTGCGGACTGGACAGGGTGTCATAGCTCTTGGAAATTCAACGGCACATGTTCAGAAAGGTTTAGCGAGAACAGATGTGGGCCCGCCAAGACACATGCGGCTGACGTTGATGGAGCGAGGGTGCAAGCAGCTTAACCTGGAAGCCTCACCCAAACTCAGCTTTCCATCGGTACGGATCCGTAAGAGTCTAAATCTCGCCGTCTCGCTGAGGCCTACCTAGATTTCACTCTCATTTCTCAATCGCAAAATCTCACAGTCTCTACTCAACCTCATACGTCTGCCTACCAACCGCACACTGCGTCCACCATCAACCTCACCACCAACCGCAATCACCTTCCCATCACACCCCTCACCCTCACTCATCCTTCAAAATGGAGCCCCGCGCCCGCGCCGGCAAAAATGTCGGCAAGATGAACTTTGGTCACAACGAGCGTACGTTTCCCTCTTCTTTCTTACCCCAGTTCTTCCCATTTTGACGCCACGCAGTGGCCCAGCTCTTGTACGGCCACGGTGACGTAAAAGCGCCCCTCCCTGACACGGTGCGCGTCCTTGACGAAATCGTCACCGACTTCATCCAAGGCGTCAGCTTCGAGGCCACTCGCGCCGCTCACCACGCGGGACGACAAAAGGTCAAGTTTGAGGACTTTGAGTTTGCGATGCGGAGGAATCCGCGCTTCATGGGAAAGATCCAGGAGGTGTTTGAGAAGAAGAAGGAGATTGAAGCAGCGAGGAAGAACTTCAGTATCGAGGAGCAGTTAATGAAGGATGCGGACAAGGAGGAGAAGTTAGCCGAGAAGAGGGCTATGAAAAAGAGGCCACGGGAGGAGGAGCTGGATGAGGGGGACGATGATTTGGATGTTGACGCCGATGTTGGGACGGCGCCGAAGAAGAGGTAGTGCCTGAAGTCGGTTCGAGATTCAGTGAGATTTGATGGGGTCGATCTTTGATATGGGCGCATCGTTTTCATCACAGCGAGGAGTTTAGGTTGCGAATGGATTTGGCAGGCATCACACTAGGCGTCGGGGATGGTTTCTTCGTGGACGGAATGCAAATACACCTACAGGGCGGTGGGTATCTACTGCATAGCTAGGAAGAGAAACCGACAGCTATTGAGCGTTTAAACGATCGAGTCCACTCACTCGGGTGCGTAGGCGATGATATCACGAGAAAACGTAACGCCTTCAGGAATATCCTCCTCTCCGACCTGAAGACCCTCTATCAAGCTCTTGCTCCGCATCCACGGCACCGCAAAGAGCCCTGAGTTGATATGGCATATCCTTACTTCTCCAACTTCCTCACCGCTCGCCATCTCAGCCAAGATTTGTTCAATGAGGTCCTTCATAGCGGGCTCAGTGGCCCGCAAGATGTCGTGCGGAGAGTCTTTGTTACGCCCATAGCGTTTGCTCGTGAACAAACACCCAACATAGTGCTCCCGTCTCGTGCCGTCTCGCGGTGCGATGAGGAGCGCCGTGCCAACAAGACGCTGAGGCAGAGACCGTTTGCAGTGGGCGTTGTAGATCCTATATGCATCAGGATACCGTTCTCGGAACGCGAGGGCGATGCCACCTCCCCAGCTTCCACTATTGATGTCAGTCGGCGGAATCTATCTTGATTGGGTCCTGACCTACACTGCGTTGCAGGCGTGGATCAAGATTGAGCGCCTTGGGGCGTCGAATATATCGCCGACCTTCTCTATGACCCGGAGGTTGCTGTGTTGAGTTGCTATGGTCGGTATTGGGGTTTCCGGGGTGTTTGAGACATTCCCCAGGGCAGGGGAGACAGGCAGGGAAGTGTCGTTGCCGGGGCTCTCCGCCGCTTCGCCGGACTTCGATGCAGCGAAACTTTTCACGTCGAATTTCTCCGGGTTGTTGGAAGCGAGGTCGTCTTGGTCATCCTTGCTCGATATCCTCTGATTTTTGTTCTGTTGTTGGGGCGAGGACTGGAATGCTGATCCGAAGGTGAGCTTTGTTTGCTTGAGCTGACGCGGCCCAGCAGCTGGAGCTTTCTTACCACTCATAGCTGCGGCAACTTGATTTGTGGTATGCTAAAGTGATATTGTGTTTAATGATATTTTTTAGTAACTTCCAGGTTGAGGTTTGTTGTGGCAACACTTGAGCTGAGGCAGTTTCGATGGGCGGTAAGAGGGACGGGAGTTCTTGCCGACCAGACGCCGTAAGGCAGGTGCGAAGACCTTCCCCAATTGCGTCTAAGGCCTACTTTCAAGTCAGACATGTGTCATGTAGGCTCATCCAAGGCCTTCAGGTTATTTTCCTTTTGATATAGAGACGACCGCCCCTTCACGGCACAACGTTCACGGCACAACGTTTCGAGGCCTACAAGAAACCACATCCACCAAATGGGTTAGTCGCTCGTTGAGTGAGACAAATTCCAACGCTTCAGCCGCAACTTCAAAGCTGCATCTTTCTACCCCAGTTCGACCACAACACAACTTCCGCGTCTCCTGGCCCGGATGCCGCACCCTTCCCAAGCGCCTGGGGACGCCATGTGTGCGAGAGGTTCGCGCTTCGGGCCATTCCTTTCGGACGGGCGATACCCGAACCTTGCGACCCCACGCAAATGCAGCTTCCGCACTTGGAAGGTTTGGAGGCGCCGATGACCCCTCGATTTGCATCCAAAAACATGGCCAGCCAACCACCTTCGCAGCCCCCTCCTTCTTGTCAGGAATAGGGCGCCGCAGGCTGCGATAGTCTGGGGCTTCTCTCGTGCATAAGCTCCGGGGGCTCCCCGCCGTCACAGTCACGCTGCTGCTTCTTTTCCTACGGCCTCAGAGCACGCGATGTCGGCTACGGTGCCGGGTCGGCGATGCCTCTGCTTGCATGTCAGGTTTTCGGCCTCTGAAATGCCAAAAAATCATTTCAAGTCATCGCTCGTCGGGAATGATAGCTACCTGGGTAATCGAGCAAGCGCTTGCTGAAAGATTGGACTCCAGGGTTTTGTTGTGCGCAGCATATCTCAAGTCGCTGTCGCCGTGGGAATCATGCCTCCGTCACCGCAGCGGCTAGCGTCGCCGGGGATAACAGCTCCCCCATCCGATGATGGGGCATTAGTTCTTCGCCCTGTTGGATAACATGGGATACCTACCAGGGAATTGTAAACTTTTCTTTTCCCCTTATCCTTTCTCTGCGTCAGGTTCATCCGCTGGTTGATGATCCACTCCACCAACTTCTTGCTACTCAACTTATCGCCACCCTCCAGACACAATCAAGCCTCGCTCACTCTAATGTGGATGGCCGGTGGGGAAATTGTCCAGCCCGACCTGCCTTCTTTCCCAAGCAAGCCGCCTTGCTTCCCCAGCGCTGTTGACGATGCCGCATGAAAGCACAACATCGCACCTACAAATACCACAGACGCCTCGGTCCAAGACACGATTTGAAGATAGTGATGACGAAGACTTCATTGATGGGCTCCAACCCTTTCAGGATGCGGGCTACCGAAAGGCCACCGGGTCATCCTTAGTGACTCCGGTCGGTCTTCGGTCACGGTCTGTTAGCCCGTACCCCGAGTCCGGACACCGCGCGCCGGCCCAACACCGAACTCCATCAGTGGCTGCCATGGGTTACCAAACGGGTGAGTTTTCGTTCTGGGACATTACGAAGCGGCTTTGGGACCGAAACCGAGGCGTCATCCTTGTTGGGGTTGCCCAGTTGTTCGGCGCAACGATGAACCTCTGCACACGACTCCTGGAACTCGACGAGGAGCACGCCATGCACCCCTTTCAGATTCTCTTCTTCCGGATGAGTATCACAACGGGGTTGTCCATGATTTATATGTACTATACAAACGTCCCGCACTTTCCTCTTGGCTCCAAAGACGTTCGACTCCTACTTGTTTTGAGAGGAACGACGGGATTCTTTGGCATATACGGGATGTGGTGGAGCATGATGTACCTCCCGCTCGCTGAAGCCACCGTCATCACCTTTCTGGCCCCAGCGTTTACGGGATACATCTGCCATCTGCTTTTGAAGGACCCGTACACCAAGAAGGAGCAAATCGCTTCCTTCCTCGCGCTCATCGGAGTGGTGCTCATTGCCCGACCCACCTCCTTCTTCGGCGGCTCGGAAACTCCCTCGACTACCGGGCCCCCTGCAACCCCGGGCGACAACACCGCATCGCCCCCTCAAGCAGGAGAAGATTCACCTGCCTCTCAGAGACTGATCGGTGTGGGAATCGCCATGATCGGTGTCCTCGGCGCTTCAGGGGCCTACACCTTCATCCGATGGATCGGAAAGCGCGCGCACCCCTTGATCAGCGTCACCTACTTCTCCGTGTGGTCGACCATCGTGAGCACGACTGCCCTGCTTCTCGCCCCCCCCTTGGATATCGGGCAGCCGGGCATTAAGTTTGCGCTTCCTGCATCAGCGTTCCAGTGGATGCTGTTGCTGTCGCTGGGGCTGTGTGGCTTCATCATGCAGTTTATGCTCACGTCGGGCATCGGAGGGAGGAGGTCGAATAAGGCCATGGCTATGGTTTATACACACATGCTGTTTGCGGCGGGTTATGATAGGTGGGTGTTTGGGCATGAGATGGGGATGCTGAGCTTGGTCGGGTGCGGTCTAATTGTGGGTAGTGCCCTGTGGGCGGCGCTGTCGAAGAAGGATAAAGAGGAGAAGCATGATGCTGAGCAGGGGGTGGGGAATGGGGGCGTGGAAATGGAGGAGGGAGTTCCGATGTTGAGGAGAGGAGGGGGGGAAGAGGTGGAGGGGAGCGAGGACGAGGGAATGGAGGAGGGGGCGCATAGGGTGATGTACCATCGAAGGGATGGGGATACGCATGGCAGGGACATGTTATGAAGCATGCCCATGGAACACGCATGTTTGGTTCCGTGGGAGATTCTTTTGGGATATAACCGCCTGAAACTACCTCGTGGCTCCCGTAAGGAGTGAAGATGGTCTGGGAGAGGAGGTGGGGGGGGGGGGGGTGATATCGAGTACAAGACGCATCGTTGCACAGAGTGTCGGATCCGTAAGGGGCGTTTGTTTTGGTCGACAAAATTAGGAGAAAATAATTATTGCGGCAGAATACCCGACAACAATATTGAACAGTACTCAAATGTCTAGATTACCACCCGATGCTTCTAATTTCTTTTCGAAGACAAGAGTTCTGGTGCAAACGGTCTCACCTAGGTGAAGGCTCTCGCAAGGTGTAGCGCACGGACCGCCATCGCGTCTCTTGGAAATTTGAAGCTTCTGGAGCTCAGCGACCTCTCGCCCCCAGCATTTCCCATGCTTGGCCTTTCCCGTCACGAACCTTTTCCCGTTTTCTATCTCGACGCGCCAATCCACCGGCCACAGCATATCAACAACGAGAAGACGCAAAATGGTACAAATCAGCGAGGTCAAGGGCAATAATCGCGACAACCGCACCGCGGCGCACACGCACATCAAGGGTCTCGGCTTGAACAATGGCATCGCAGAGAAGCAGGCCTCTGGCTTCGTCGGCCAGACGGCAGCACGAGAGGTGGGATTTTCTTGCAGGTGCCACCCTGGACGCAGAATGGCTGACTAGATCTTTTCTCCCTGCGCAGGCAGCCGGCGTCGTCGTCGACCTCATCAAAGCACGCAAGATGGCCGGCCGAGGAGTGCTGCTAGCGGGCGGACCGGGCACCGGCAAGACAGCGCTGGCTCTGGCCATCAGCCAAGAACTCGGCACAAGAATCCCGTTTTGCCCCATCACCGGCAGCGAAATCTACTCGACCGAGGTGAAGAAGACCGAGGTGCTGATGGAGAACTTTCGACGAGCCATCGGCCTCAAGGTCCGCGAGACGAAGGAGGTATACGAGGGCGAGGTGACGGAATTGACGCCCGAGGAGGCCGAGAACCCCCTGGGCGGCTACGGCAAGACCATCAGCACGCTCTTGATCGGCCTCAAGAGTGCAAAGGGACAAAAGAAGCTGCGGTTGGATCCCAGTATCTACGAGGCGATTCAGAAGGAGAGGGTTACGGTTGGCGACGTCATCTACATCGAGGCGAACACCGGCGCCTGCAAGCGCGTGGGG
Organism: Podospora aff. communis PSN243; assembly: GCA_033296975.1. NCBI lineage: Eukaryota > Fungi > Ascomycota > Sordariomycetes > Sordariales > Podosporaceae > Podospora > Podospora aff. communis PSN243. The sequence continues at coordinate 414,578 of MU865919.1, read as the reverse complement.
CGGTCAGATGCGTATGCGACAGAGTTTGATTTGGAGGCGGAGGAATACGTCCCCATCCCCAAGGGCGAGGTGCACAAGAAGAAGGAGATTGTGCAGGACGTGTCGCTTCACGATTTGGATGTGGCGAATGCGAGGCCGCAAGGCGGTCAGGACATCATGTCCATGATGGGCCAGCTGATGAAGCCCAAGATGACGGAAATTACCGACAAGCTGCGCGGCGAGATCAACAAGGTCGTGAGTAAGTACATTGATCAAGGTGTGGCTGAGCTTGTCCCAGGCGTTCTCTTCATTGACGAGGTATGTTTGACTGTTTTGCCCAACCCCCTCGAGGGGGCTGCGTTGCTGACGGCGTTGCTAGGCGCACATGCTTGACATTGAATGCTTCACATACCTCAACAAGGCGCTGGAGTCGACCATTTCGCCCATAGTAGTGCTCGCATCCAACAGGGGGATGGCTACGATCCGGGGGGCCGACGACTTGAAGGCCGCCCATGGTATCCCACCCGATTTCCTCAGCCGCCTCCTCATCATTCCCACCACACCGTACGAGCCAGAGGAGATTAAACGGATCGTGAAGATCCGGGCCACCACAGAGGGGGTGCAGATCACGGACGCGGCCATCGACAAAATTTCGGAACACGGCGTGCGCATCAGCTTGCGATACGCCCTTCAGCTGCTGACGCCCTCAAGGTACGTGTCTCGGGTGCCGCCCTGGGGTGGAACGAGGGGAAGCCGTATTGACAAAGAAAACAGTATCCTCGCTCGTGTGAACGGCCGGGGCCAGATCGACGTGCAGGACGTCGCAGAGTGCGAGGACTTGTTTCTCGACGCCCGGCGCAGCGCAAATCTCCTGAGCAGCGAGTCCGGTCGGGGCTTCATCTCGTAATGCGTCGAGCGGGGTATCCGTTCGGTCGACAGGACGAGCAAAGACAGGTCACATCTCTGATTTTAGCAAAGTACGATAGATGAGAAGGGGGGGATGGGTTCTGGGCTGGGAAAAAACTGCTTAAGAGGCTGGAGTTTTGTGTTGTCATTTTCTCCCCCCTTTCTCTCACTTTTCACTTTCCCGGCTGGCTCTGTCGTGTTTCTGTTGAATTAGGGAAGGGAGGTTCAAGGATGCTGGCTTAGCGGTATTCGGATTGCAGGTGTTCGCTATTAAAGACAAGAAATTCATCATACAACCCCCCAGCCAAGGTCGGTTCCCGCGAGGCAGGGCTCAGAATGCCCTCATCCGCGGGCGGGGCCGGGACCAGCAGGCAAAGAGCATGTTCACAATGTGGGAGGCGGTAAAAAGAGATCTTGGTTGGCAAGAAAGAAGAAGGCCGGGCCTAATTCGGCTGACATGGGCTTTGTTCTGGTGTGCATTCCACAGTGGGCGACGCTGGAGGATTGCCACATTCCTTTGACAATGGGCCATGGCCGAGAGGGGCTGGCTTGAGTGAATGAAAGCGCCAACACGCAGCAGCAGCATTCTGCGTCGTTGGTATTGAGCCTACGGGGGCCCTTGGCTTGGGGGGCCAGAAGGCAGAAGGGGTTGTTGTGGTGGCACTGCGAACGGAATTTGTGCAAACGCAGAGACAAAGAAAGGCTCATATTGCGTACCAAGTTTTAGCCAGCGCGCTCCCGAGACATTGCCCACAGCTACCACTCATTGCCTGGCTCCGCGCGCGGCGCCCAACATAATAGCAACCATGGATGTTAGTGATAAGGTCATTGAGCTGCTACTGGCTGGTCTCATTGTCCGTCCTGCCTCTTTCCTGCCCCCCTCATCCACGCCCATCGGCGCTCATCGCTGCCTCTTCTCCTCCTTGCAGTAATCCAGACAAAGGAGACAATCTAACAAGAAGCCCGCCTGTCTCATTTTCTCCCCCTCCCAGTGGTCCAACAGGGCCTCCCCCCCAAAAAGTCCAAAATCTCCCGGCCGACAATACGGTTCCCTCCTCTCTTCTTTTTCCCCCTCTCTCCACAAAATCCTCAACTTGTTGCAAAATCCGCCCCGGGTCCCTCTTATACACAGACTCCCGGGACCCTGCTTTGCGAGAGCTCTGGTTGGCCCTGCAGCCTGTGTCTAGTTCTCTCTCCCCTTTTTCGTTTGACACAAGCTGTCTTCGCTCTCCTCCCTCTGCTGCCCCCCCTTGTTTTTCTCACTGGGGGACAAGACGGCGAAAAATGACAGAAGTGGTGGTCAGTTCCTCCAAACGGCAGCTGCCCCCGTCGACTACGCTGTCAAGGCCACTCACCCACTCAGCCATGACCACTCGGTCGGCCGGGGCAGCGAGACAGCACGGCTCCGAGACCTCCCCACCCACCACGGCTTTTGCTTCAGCTTCCGCCGCCGCCACATCCTCTGCACCAGCGCCAGCACCAGCAGGTCCCCCTTCTCTTCCCGCTCTTACCACCACGACCAGCAGCGCACCAGGTAGTACTTCATCTCGCCACGCCGCCCCTCCTCATCCTCTCCAAACTTCCTCGTCTTCTCCTCTTCGGGGGCCCATGACTAGGAAGCGTGCGGCATCCATCATCGCCGACGACCCAGGTCATCCCCGCATCGAAGACCTCAGCCTGAACACGCCCAGCACAGCGGGGGTTGTCACTCCCACCACCAGAGATCTCATTTGTCTCTGCACGCCCGCGCCCAAGATTCCGCGGCCGAGGAATGGTAAGTCCACCTATCCCCTTCGATCCCCCGTTTTACCATTGTTGTTGGTGTGTCCTCCGTCTCAAAGGGGCTAAGTGACGAGTGGCCGCGAGCCCAATCTCCCCTCTTTGTTGCTTGCCGGTGCTGCTGCCTAGTAGCGACACACGGTAAAAAAAAGTAAGGGGGCAAGGAACGAGAGACAGAGACACACCAGCAAACAGGCGCTATTGAGTGTTTTGGCAAATTGTCCAACCAGCCGAGCTGAGACTAATGCTCTACCCCCCTTCACTCGCAGCCTTCATCCTGTACCGACAGGCCCACCAAACTCAAGTCAAGCTGCAGAACAAGAACTTGCCCAACCCCGAGATCTCCAAGATCATTGGCGAGCGGTGGCGCGACGAGCCCGAAGAGGAAAAGAGCCAGTGGAAGCAGCTCGCCGAGGAAGAAAAGTTGCGCCACCAGCGTCAATACCCCGACTACCGATACCAGCCCCGACGCGGGAATAAAGGCCTGCCGCCGCGCCTCACCACTGTGACGGGCGAAGACCCCGGCCGGTGTCCCAAGTGTGGCGGACGGTACATCGCCACACCGCGAACCCCCCTGACTCCGTTTGTCTCTCCGCCTGGGTCCGCGGTCAAGACTCCCACCAGCATGGGGCCACCTCCCTACGGCCGACATGGCAGCGACGCCTCGGATCAATACATCCGGCAGAACGCCCAGACGCCTTACCGTAGCGACTCCATAAGCAGTCGCAGTGGCCGGCCACAATGGGCCGGCCCGGGTCCGTCCCACGGCCCGCTGTACGACATCCACGAGGACTACGAAATGGCATCGCCATCTGACGCCAAGCGCCGCCGCTACAACAGCGCAGGATCAGCGTCTTCCGCAGGCCCCTATCGACCGTCGTACCAGTCGCTGCCATCACCGCCAACCCCATTCGGCGGCCACGAACCCCGTCGACAGCTCCCGCACCGCCCGTCCATCAACGGCCCGCCAACACCTTCGTACGGTGCGCCTCAGTCCGCGGGACCCCTCCCTGGACCATCCGCTATCACACGTTCGGGCTCCAACTCGGATATCGGTCCCGGCCTCGGTAGCATGAGACCCCCTCCTCGCCCTGGAAGCGTTAGCTACGCTACGGGAGCAGCTCGCGGAAGCACTGGCGGCCACTCCGAGTTCGACGAATCCCTGCGCCTACCCCCGCTGCAAACTCACCTACCCAATTCACCCACCTCCGAAGCCAGCGCCATCGGCCCGGGCATTGCGGCCTACAGCACTGCTCTCCCGCCCGGCCACGACTACCACTCCCAACGCGAGCGCGAGCGCGAAGCCCACCGGCGCAGCGTCGAGTCCATGATCATGACCATCCCCTACATCAACAAGCTCCAAGTCCTTGAGCGCATCAGCCAGCCCCTACCCCCGCCCGGCACCACCGGCTGGATCATGTCCCCCGGCGCCGAACCCTCGGGCGGTCCCCGCGGCCCCATCATCGCCATCGAGGGTTCCAACGCGCGCTTGCTGCAAATGGTAGCACCCATCATCGAAAAGGCCCTCCTCGCCTCAGGCGAATGCGACGTTCGCACCTGGCTACCGCCCTCCCCTTCCCCTGAACACCCCAATCCCACCACGGAAGACGTCCCCATGCGCAACGCCTCTACCACCACCTCCCGCTCAGCCAGCGTCACCTCCCTCTCCACCCCCAACACCACCGCCACCTTCACGCCCTACCTCCAAGCCATGCTCGACTGGCACGTCAGGTCCTCCGACATGGTGAGATTCGTCACCACCCTTCCCGCCCCGCAAACCACCATCCCCTCCTCTTCCGACCCTTCCTCCTCTTCCGCAGCACCACCACCCGCCCCGCGCAAGGCTCCCCTCCCCGTCGCCCTCCTCCCTGCAGGTTTCAGTCTCACCACCTCGGACCGCTTCGCCTGCACCACGCCCATCGCCGACTCGTACGCGCCCGTGGACCACTGGCAGTGGATGGCGACGCTCTGGCGCGGCATCGCGGGCGCGGATCTGACCGTGTATGCGCGGACGGCGACGGAGGAGGAGCTGAAAAGGCTGCAGGGGGTGGAGCTGAAGGCGCCTGGGTTGATGGTGGTGAGGGTGGATGAGAGGGAGGTGACTGGGGGGCCTATGGCGGAGAAGACGGAGAGGAGGTTGGGGTTTGAGGTTGTTGAGTGGGTGAGGGGAGGGGCGTTTTATCATTTTTGGGCGCAGGGTGGGGGTGGGAGCGGGGAGGGGAGGGTTTGAGGGTTGGGTTGGAGGCTGCTGAGTTGGAGGGGGTGGATAGGGGATAGGGATGGGGGGAGAGGGAGAGGGAGAGATAGGGGTATGTTTACATGGTGTGCTGGAGGTGAGGAGCTGGGATGAGTTGCTGTCTTGGCGGGAGGTTGAGAAATAGGGATGTTGGATACTTGGTGTTATTTGTCACTTGACGAGTGCTATTTCTGGTTGAGATTTTGATGCGGAGCTGAGGAGAGCGTCACGAAGCAAAACCTGGGAACATACTTGGTGTTGAGGCGCGGGGGTTGGGTTTTCTTGTTTGAGTCGTTTCTTTATTCTTCGAGGCTTTCTTTTGGAGACACATAGATTTTGTGTATGTAGACGCTCGTCAGCGTGGATTGTATGGGAGTCGAAAGTATGAACAGGGCATCGGATGCGGCTCTGTCAAACGGAGACGGAATGAAATGAGATTGTTTGTGGAAGGTTACGCAGAGCATCGCACTTGTGGAGCTGAGAGGATAGCAGAACCGGGAACAAAGGGCAGCCAGTAAGAAGCTATTGGCAAACTATTTAGGTTGCACCTTCAAAGCATGAAAAGACTTTCCGTCTCGTCCTTTCAAATTGAGTGAACCGGAGGGCAGAAGCGAAGGGACGTTGAAGCAGACAGTGCGCATAAGCGTAAACACTTTTAACCGCCACGGTACTGACAGGGGTCGCACTTGACGCGTGCACGGTGCTGTTTGGATCCCTGGCGCGACTCCCCTTTTGACCACGACAGGGAGAGAGCTAGGTCCAGCTCCACAGTCACGTCGACCGTTGTTGTTCGACAACACCGCCAACCCACTATCCGCATCTGAGCTTGTGACCGCTCGTCGATGATGCGCCCACCATGTCGGAGCTAGCACTTGGGCAGAAGATTCAGCTCAGCGATGGCCGCACCGGCTTCATTCGCTTCATCGGCCAGACCGGTTTCGCCGCGGGCGATTGGGTTGGAATAGAGCTCGACGATGGCTCCGGGAAAAACGATGGCAGCGTCCAGGGCGAGCGCTACTTCGATTGCCCAATGGGATCCGGCATGTTCGTCAGGCCAGCTACCATGACAGTCGTCGCTCAACCACCACCCAAGCCCGCAGCCATCAAACGTTCGTCACGCCCCAGCAGCATGCTCACCTCCGGGCCTGGGAGTCGCGCAGGCCCTGCCGACGCAGGTCTGTCCAAGCGTATGAGCTTGAACGCCCCCAGTCCAAGTCCCGGTCCCAAATCTCGCCCTTCCAGTCTTGTCAGAGTAAGTCGCTTGGAAGCGTGGACCTGAGATTTTTTGCTAACTCTTCAGTCTCCCACCAAATCACCCACGAAACAGCTCGCAACCGCATCATCCAGTGCTGCAACATCTCGTACCGGCACGCCCTCCAATGCCAAGCCTCTCGGAACAAAGCCTCGAGCGTCCATCGGCGGAACCCGAACGTCAATGCCCCCACCCCCAATACCAGCGCCGAAACCCGGGAGACAAGTTTCTGGAGCCTCCTCGACGGGGAGGTCGGCGGTAGGTGTGGGGAGAACACTTAGCGGACGATTACCGTCGACGTCGGGGAGACCGGGTCTTGCCCGGCCAGTCAGTGGGAGGAACATTTCTTCGGGATCACTATCCATTGACAATAGCTCTGCGAGGAACGGGGAAAGAGGGGCTGCTTCTCCTCTGAAGAGCAGCGATGACGAGATATTATCACCTCAACCGACGAGCCCCGTCCAGGCCCGGACACAAGCTCTCGAGAGGCTCGCGGGCACGACCGCGACGAGCAAACATTCTCCGACAGCCGCTGCTCCCTCTGCCCGACCCACTGCTACTGCCACGGCGGCCCAGAAAGAGATAGAAGATCTCAAAGCGAAGCTTCGGGTGCTTGAAAAGAAGAGGATGGACGACCGCGAGAAGCTCAACAGCCTCGAGCGGATACAAGGGGAACGCGACAAGTTTGAGAGGATTATCCAGACGTTGCAGATTAAGTACCAGCCACAGGGGCAGGAGATTATCGAGCTGAAGAAGCAGCTCAAGGAAGCCGAATCAAGGCTCTATAATATCGAGGATATACAGGCGGAGCACGAGAGTGCTATGGAGCTTGCCACGTTGGACCGCGAAATGGCCGAGGAGACGGCAGAGATGTTAAAGGTTGAATTGGAAACGCTGAGGCAAAAGACCGAGGAGCTGGAGCTCGAGGTGGAGATTTTACGAGAGGAAAACTCCGAGTTCACCAAGGGGATGTCGCCCGAGGAGCGGGCGAGCACCGGCTGGCTGCAGATGGAGCGTAACAATGAGAGGCTCCGTGAAGCCCTGATACGACTTCGCGATATCAGCCAGCAAAACGAAGAAGAGCTAAAGGACCAAGTCAAGGTGCTTGAGGCGGATTTGCGCGAGCTTGAGACAGTCAAGGACCAGTACACCGCTGCGACCGAGAAGCTCGCACAGACGGAGGCCGCTGTGGAGGACCTGAGGGAACAGCTCAACAATGCCCTGGGTGCAGAGGATCTAATCGAGACGCTCACAGAGCAGACAATGAACCAGGCTGAGGAGATCAAGGAGCTCAAGGCTGTGATCAGCGATCTAGAGGACCTGAAGGAGATCAACGACGAGCTCGAAATCAACCATGTGCAAAACGAGAGGGAAATGCAGGAGGAACTCGACCTCAGGGATAGCATCATCACGGAGCAGGTTCGCCAGGCTGCTGCGCAAAAGGAGAGCATGGACGACATGGAGTATACGCTCTCTCGATTCAGGGAGCTGGTCACCAGCCTCCAAAGCGATTTGGAGGATATGCGTGCTTCTCATGCCGTCACCGAGAACGAGTCAGAGCAGCTTAATAGCCGCTCGCGAGCTATGATGGATCTCAACATGAAGCTTCAGATCTCGGCTGCGAAGGCTCAGGTCAAAACCATTGACCTGGAGCTGCGGCGAATGGAAGCTCAAGAGGCCGAACAACACCTCGAGATCGTCAAGCTCTTCCTCCCTGACACCTACCAGTCTGACCGTGACTCGGTCTTGGCTCTACTCAGGTTCAAGAGGTTGGCCTTCAAGGCGAATCTGCTCAACAACTTCCTCAAGGAGAAGGTAAACGGACAGCCGCACCCAGGCCACGAGGACGACATGTTCGAAGGCTGCGGCGCCATCGACAAGCTCACGTGGGTGTCTTCAATGTGCGACCGTTTCGTCAATGCCATCAGCCATTGCTCGCTCGAGCAGTTTGCCCAGTTTGAGGGTGCTCTCTATGAGCTGGAACCCGTGGAGCGTGCCCTCAATGGGTGGATCGACGGACTACGACGCGATGATCTCAAGGAAAAGCAATGCTCGGCGGAACTGCAAAGGACCATCGCCCTCATGTCACATCTCGGCGAAGTCCACATTTCCAACGACCTCGAGAGCTTTGCTGATGACATCCACATGCGCGCCCTGCTGATGCAAAGCCACTTGGAGTCGGCTGCTGTCACCTTTACTGGCCTTAGGGGCATGGTGCAGCGAGTCGTCCCAGAGAACGAGGACGAGGATGAGCTCGCCCAGTACTTCTCGAAGAAGGTTGAGAACGTTGTTGGACAGACACGGAGCACCAAGGTCATCGCTGGCAAGATGGTACGGTCGCTGGAGGATCTGAAGTTGAGATCCCTTTCTCTCCAACCGGAAACTGCCGAAGCCTTTGAGACATGCGAGTCTGCTACACAAGAGCTGGCTGAGATGGCCCGGAAGATCGGGCTGGAGCTCCATCGGGTCCTCCACGAGGAGGGCCGAACGGAGCCTTACACCTACGCCGAGGTCCAGAACTGCGTCCAGAGGATAGCTTTGACTTCGTTTAGCTCCAGCGAGTCGGACCTCTTCTCTACGTACATGACCAAACTTCGTGTTGTGACGTCACAGATCTCGGACATCGCCGCGCTCAGCTCCGACCTCACCCAGACTCAAGAGTTTGAACGCAGCGTGGCTCCTTGGATCCTCCGCAGCCAGGAGTTGAAGGCTCTGAAGACCGTTCCTGTCGACGCCGAAGAGGAGCTCCGTCGTCTCAAGGAGGCCGTTAACGATGCTCGACGAGCCATTGCTGTTCGCGAGGAGAGCCTCAGCACCGCCCAAGTTAGAATCGAGACACTCGAGAGTCGCATGCGTGATGCCAACGCTAAGGCTTCCCGGATTGTCGATCTGGAGGCCCAGATTGCGGCTGCCAAACAAGAGGCGGCCGGGCTGCGCGATGACATCCAGAAGCAGGATCGCGAGCTCAAGGCTTTGGAGGCGGATCGCGACAAGTGGAAGAAGATCGCTAGCGATAGCCGTGTCATTGCCGACGCCGGAGCGGAGGGCGAGGGTTCCAAGGCTAGGCAGGAACGCGCTGTTGCTACTGCTCGCGAGATGAATGCCCTCAAGGACGAGATTGCAGGCCTGCAGTCAGCCGTGCGGTACCTGCGCGAAGATAACAGACGCGCACGGGTTACGGAGCAACCTCAATTCGACTGGCTGGCTGAGCCACTCACAAAACCAACACCGCCCGCGGAGCAGCGCAAGGCTTCAGTCATGGCCGAAGGCAAGGTCATACTGGGCGAGCTCGTCAAATTGGCGACCAATGCGAAGGTCTACAGTCTCGAATCCCTGCCAAAGGACAAGCTGGCATGGAGGCCGGCCAAGAGCACTCCGCAGTATCATGTTGCAAGGCAGATGGAGGACTTTGCGACGTGGAAGAGCTGGCAGGATGCCCTGTTTAAAAAGTCTCAGCTACTTACGGCTAGGCCCAGCGGTGTTTCTGGCGCTGTTGCTCATGGCATTGATGGAGCGAAGAAGCCGAGAGCCCCCCTGGCGGCGGCGAGGTTACGTATCAGGCTTCCTGTGGATGGAAAGCTAAAACCTGGTGTGGCGAGAGAGGTGCAGATTGTAGGATCTAGGGAATGGGAGGGTTTGCAGGGCAGGCTTGCCGTTGTATGAAAGCGGAGCACTCGATTTTGTGGCAGTACTAACCATTAGGATATACCCCCTCTAGAGATGCAACATGTCAATGCGAAGCGTTATGTCTTTTTGTTCATTCATCAGCACCGGGTTCGTCCCGTCCCTGATGCTGTTTTATCTGGTATCATGTCATGCCGATACGATGCAAACAACGCTAACTCCCCTCCCCCTGACATGCCCCATCTTCTCACTTGCCCTTCCCTTTCTTGTCCTTCTTGCCACCACCCGACCCCGAGCCACTCGGGCCGCCTCCGCCCGCAGCAGCCGCAAGCATGCTCGCCATATCGCCCCCACCCTGCATCTCCTTCATCATATCTTTTAAGAAGTTCTCGCTCACCCCACCTCCCGTCATCGCCGGACTGTAATACGGCAACAGTTCTCCCATCTTCCACCCTCTCGGCACCGCCGGCCGCGGCCACGGCTTCCCCGCCTCCACCTGCGGCGGCGGCGGCGCCCCTCGCACAACCATCCTCAACGCTGGCCCATCCTCCGTCACCGGGTGCTCGCGCAAGTGCTTCGCTACCAACAGGTACAAGTGGTGCTTATTCTTGACCCGCCCGGTCACGTGCGACTCTTTCAGGTTGACCCTCACCCGGCCGGGGTTGGCCCAGTCCTTGGGGTGCAGCTTGCCGGCTTCGAACACCGCGGGGAGACGCAGCGATGCGCACGCCGCGACTATTTCCGTGGCGAGGGGGTTGCGTACGGCGAAACTCGAGGCGACGCGGCGGCCTTCGGCGCGCGTGCGGGTGGCGTCGAAGTAGACGGGGTAGAGGCATTGGTAGGCGCGGTAGGCTGAGTCGTCGTTGGTGGTTTGCATTTGGGGATAGTTGGGTGGTAGTGGTTGTTGCTGCTGGCGCTGTTGTTGTGGTGCGGGTGCTTGTCGTGGAGGGGCAGCGGCGGCGCCAGGTTTCTTGGTGTCGGCGACGCGGCGGAGGATGTCGGCGTCGGCGAAGTCGTCGATGTCGCCCTCGGAGGGGTCCGACATGTCGACGTCGCTGTCGCTCTCGCTGACTTCTTCTACTCGTGGATGGGAAGGCATCGTGGCTGATTTAGAGGGTGCGGTTCAAGAGGGAGGTATCTTGGAGGGGGACTTGAGGCGCATAGGTTTGGTTGAGCTGGAGGATGAAAATGTGGGGGGAGGTTATCAGTGGTGGGGTCAATTGGGGTTCGACGTTTAAAGTGGAGCATTCGGATGGCATCAGCGGTCATCAGCAAGGATTGGTTGGGTCAACACCACGATGGAGATAACTAAACTATTACGATCTCGTGGTCAATGTTCGTGAGAAACAGCCGACAGACTGCTGAAACCTTTGTCTTTTGAAGAAGCGTCGCGTCTTCTCAACGAGTTGGACTCATACCGGAGCCTGTCCTCCTGAATAAGAACCTTAGGCACACAAGGTAGCGTTCTGCAGTTTGTCATTGGATGACCCGATATCCCTCAAAAACACAACCTAGATGCCAACTAAACCTAAAACTGATACTTTACATCTCCCCCTTTTCATAATTTACTTCCCTGTGTCTAGCTTAGTCAAATTCGTTGAAAGCCGTCCCCTCTGAGGCATCCGCTGTCTGTTTTGATTTAGGAAACCCTTGGAATCAAGCGAGTTGAGTCGAGTACCTAGACAAATGAAATCTCACACGTCACCTCTGTATTTATGAGGTCAGTGTGTCTTGCCCCTGAATTTCGTGCCAGGCGGGTGGTCTTCAATCTGGAATTTGCAAAATGGGTGGGTGCAGAAGCCGTCGCGATTTACACTTGGGCACTGAGCAAGAATACCGGTTAGCGGAGAAGTTTCAACGTCGAGACAGGGTCACTCACATGATGACCATATATGCAGTTCTCTACCTCGCAATCCTGACCGCTTTCACAGGGGTTAAGACGAGTCAAAAACGCAATGGCATTGATCTCGTCTTTGGTCGGTTTGTACTTGTGCTCGAAACAGCACGAGTCCCCCTTCGAACAGGGCCCTCTCAAATAATGATTGTTGCAAAGCTTGTTGCTGTCTTTCCTTTTCTTGATGCTGTCCAACGCGGACTGTGATACCTGGAGCGGAGGATCTAGGCCCCGTGGCCCTGGGTTCCACGGTGCAGGCTTCGGTGGTGCCGATTTCGCTGGAGTTGGCGCAGACCGTGGTTGTAGCGGAAGGGTGATTTGTGGTGGGGGGCTAGCACTACTGATCGCGCGTGCATATGTAGCCACTGGAGCAGGTGTTGGCGTAGAGTTGGACGACGTCGTGGGCGATGTCGCTTGGTTGCCTCCATTTGTCGTCGTCGTCGTCGTCATGGCAGCCACGGCTGCTGCAGTGCTGGTGATAGCAGACGCAACAACGCTCGTCATGCCAATGACTCCCAGGCTGGCCGTCGTCGGCGGCGCGATCAAAGATCGGTCCACAAGCTTGTCTGAACGGAACAGCGTGTCGTCTAGAACCATGATCCTGACATCAGTTGCAACCAGCTCACGAACGGTAGGGTACCCTTCAATGACGGTCACAATGTTCTTGATCAGACTGTCCTGGAATAGCTCGTCCAAAAAGGGGGCATAACCAGCATCGTGAGATATGCCCTGTTGCAGGTGTCAGCCGCATCCCGAGACGGTGAAAGTGGACCACTAACGAGAAGAACCTGTTTACAGTTATAATTCCTGAGGTGCCATTTAGCCGTTTCTACCAACAGAGTTAGCATTGGCAACATGATCCACGCTGAGATTGCTCACCTTTAATCTTGTTGTCAGCTCGCTCTTTTCCGTGGCCTACGTCAACAAAATCAAATGTCGCCTTGCCCTGGGAAAAGCCTAACGAAAAATCCTTGAGGTCCATTTCGTTATCGAGGCTGCCATCGCGCCGCATGGCTTTGGCGAGGCCAGCGAGGTTGGCGTAGACCTTGGCGATCACCTCAATGCCGGAGGCATGCTCGCCACACTGTTGAAGAATGGCGGAGCGCAAAGCATAGGCTGCTCGTTTCCCGCCTTCAACTCCCTGTCTGATATAGCTTTCGGAGAACTAAGGCAAAGCGCCGCGAGGTGAGCATTGGCATGCCGGCGAGAGGCGTAAAGGGGGCATCTTACGAGTAAACCATCTCCGTCAATCAAGACGAGAACGTATGGGTTGTGGTTCTGCAACAGACACATTCAACGGTTGCCCCGGGCACCAGGTCCGGATGCTCTGACCTTCAAATGTGCATTTTCCTGTAATAATACGTTGCTTTGATTCTCTGAAAGCTGCAGCTGCTGCTGGAGCTCACGTCTCGATTTGGTAGCATCGGTGAGGTCGAGCTCGGCATCGCGCAGCTGACTGATTAAGTTCTGATTCTCTGTGCGAAGCTTCGACTCAACACCTTCGGCATACACCAAGAGGTCCTGCAGAGAGAAAAGGGGAACATTAGTATGTAGCCGATGCAGCGCAACTTCGGGGACGGCGCACCTGGATCAAGTCGTCGCGAGAGTGAGTCTGCATTTGAAGCGCCCGAAAGCGCTGGACGAAGTCCAGAATTTGCCCCTGGCCCATAGCCATGGTTGCTGGCGTGTCCTGGTTGTCCTGGTTGTGTAGCCCTGGATAATCACAAAATTACCCTTTGACTTCTTGGTCGCTCCACCTAGTCGGTAGCTTAAATGGTGTTGGCGGAGAGAGGACGCCAGCGGCCAACTTCAGCGTCTCTCCGCATGCCCAAATTTCTTTCCGGAGGTTTCTTATATAGATGTTCGTAAATATATCCAAAACACAGCGCTCGAGAAGCTAGGTGTTCGTGGGCAGCACGTAGCCAGGATCCAGGACACCGGAATCCTGGAGGCGAGACGCTGCGACGGCGAAGCGGAAAGGTGATCCCCGTCGAGTGTTCCCCGGTCTGGGCAGGTATCCAATAGAGATCAGACCTATAGAGCCAAGATAGAGCGGAACGGATTGCGATTCTGCCAGCCCAAGAGAGCCCCGACCGAAATGCTGCACAACCGCGCGGCTGTTGGAGGAGCTTCGACTTGATCGAGCCCTTCGGATTTGGTCATCAGGGTTTCAATGGTGCGATCGGGAAGGAGAGGCTCGGTTCTGTGGAGGACGGAGGTAATACAGGAGACCTTTTCAGGGCCCGGTCTGTGCGACTGCCCAAGACTTTTCTCGTGTCCTCTATCGGAATCGCGAATGATGATTTGGGAGTGGAAATAGGTAGCTAAAGCTCCCGCCAGCGAGATGGCTTGTGTAAAGTCGCGGAACGCCAATCGCTCTAGCTCCGCTTCGCATCGCGAGCGTTGGCCCCCGCTTTCAGCTGCCCGAATCGAGCGAAATAGCCAATCAGCTTGCACCTCAAACTTGGTCTCAAGAGCTTGCTTTAGCGCAATGCAGCCTATCTCCCGTCCCTCCAGTCTCGCCAGGCTTCCCGTGTGTGCTTCTGTCTTGCTCACTCGGTGTTCTTCTCGCAGACCAGCATCAGACAGTCCGGGTAAGAGTCCTGGAGCTACGGGTGGAATCGCGGGTAAGATGCGTGCAAAGGGTTAGGGTTAGAGCATCTGTCTCTATCTCGAGACAAGGCACTGAAATATGTACGAGTGAGCGAGATTGGACGGGGCCCACCTGGCGCACGGCTGACCACACAATGTTAAATAACGAGGCTCTGGGCCGCTCGTTTGACGACTTCGAATGACCCGCTTTCACAAAGCCTTCAAACAAGGAGATTCGCCTCCGAAGTAACCAAAGGGAAACAGGTGCTTGTATGTCTTGATACGCCTCAATGCCTCAACTAGGTCTACCGACTATGAATCTATTAGACCAAACAACCGGTCGAACCGTGATTTTCGACTCACTGATACCGCCCCATGAACTCCACCGACCCAACGATAGGTCCCATCCATGCAAACCCAACACACCTCCCACAGCCCATTCTAATGCCGCCACCGAGTAATTATTATGTACAGTAAACCCCTCCGAGAATAGGGAAAATTAGCGAGTGAATGAGCGCCGGGTGGCTCTCAAATAATAGCTCTAACAGAAACACAACCCATCATTCAGCCACAACACCCAGGACTCAAGGAAATATGTCGCTTTTCACAGCTTCTTCTTCCTCTCCCTCCTGGCTCGCACATCGCCCTCGGCCAGCCATCGGCTAGCCTTGATGAGCTGGATGACGTTGATGATCTGCTTCAGTGCCATGACGGGGAAGCTGACACCAGCAATCACCCATGGCCAGAAGCTGTCCATCTTATTAGCCCTCGCCAGTTCGAGTGCTCCGGCGCTATAGGGGTTGGTGAAGAGGTGGCTCAGCAACGACGAGTTCACCTGAGCTCCCTGGTGGATGGCCTCAGCGGCATGCTTCGGAACGCCTTTTAACAGGTTCGGGCTCAACGTAGGCGATGAAAAGCTGAGCAAGTAAAGAGCAATGAAGAAGACTTCATTCAAGGCACAGCACACAAACAGGACGGTCTGAGCAGATCGTCAGCATCAAATACTGCACTGCTTGAATCAGCGAGGGGGGGGGGGGGGGGGGCGCAAACCCTATTTGTATAGTACAGGTTGAGGATAGTTCACCAACACCCATCCAAAATATTTTGGGCCTAGGCGGATCCCCCAAAGGCGAAA